>JAECWX010000372.1:600000-1094684 GCA_018151165.1 Drosophila arawakana | reverse complement strand
TCTATATTTTATTTCGCTTTCTTAGTTTTACAATGTTCTCTTCTTGCGCGCCTATATTCAAGTTATGTATCGGAACTTATCGCACATTGGCAATATCGATACGACTTGGTTATTTACATATCGATATATATTGTTCTTGATTTTAATCGATTATTGATATTATTTTTAAAAGTAATTATTGCTAATATTACATTCGGCCGACCTGACAATAATAGTCGACCACGACTTACATACTATTAATTAATACTAAGCTTACACAACTGGCCCAAGGCTTAGGGCGTGCTGATTTCAAAACAGTACAATATGGTAATTGAGTTAGCTGACAATTATCTATATCTGTAAATTCGTAACGATCAATATCAAATACAGGGCTTATTTTATATAGACCACGGTATTTTGGAGCAAACGTTTTATTAATACCTGGCGTTGTATCTACATTTCTTATTGCTACAAAATCACTAACATTATATTTTAAAGGCACTCTATGCTTTTTTCTATACATGTCTTCATTTCGTATCTTCGACTGGGAATAATTTTACAAATTTCGTAAATGCATCGACTACCACTAACAAGTGTTTCCTTTTAGAATTTATTCTTGGCAAGGATCCTAAATGATCTATATGGAGTGTACGAAAAGGAACACAGGGTTGGGAATACTATGCAATGTTATATCATTGATCGTCTTTGGGACAGAATGCAATATACAAGGTAAACAGTTAAACAAGCTAAACATTTTTCAACCATACCACGCATGGAAGGAAACCAATATGACTTTTTTAAATCATTCACACACTTTTCCGTCGCTAAATGTCCTAATTTCTCATGTGAAATACGAATTAATTAATTTTCCATACAGCCGTAACTCATCTGTTTCATTAATTTTGTACACTTTTCCAGCTACCAGCTCAAAAACCCAAAACTTCAGCTTTTCCAATAAATCACTAGTTTTTTCGATATCAGGATCTCTCATCTGTTCAACTTGTAGCAACAAATCTACATCCTCCTTGGTGACACCAACTACGCCTACAATGGGTAAAGTATATACTAAGGATTCCTTTAAGCAAGCTAATTGCTCACCACGCCTATCACTACAAGAGTTCTCTATAACTTCCTTTATCCTTATATTCGCTCCCCGGGCTTCTTTTCTTCCGTCTAAATCCCTATTTGTTTGGTAATTGCGACTATAAGAGGCACTATGCTGCTCACTATGAATTTTACCAACGTTCCCATTATGGCCATCATTAGGGGCTTTACTATGGTTCTTACTACGGTCACTCCTATGGGTATCAATATGGTTCTCACTACGGTCACTCCTATGGGTATCAATATGGTTCTCACTACGGTCACTCCTATGGGTATCAATATGGTTCTCACTACGGTCACTCCTATAGGTAACAATATGGTTCTCACTACGGTCACTCCTATTGGTATCAATATGGTTCTCACTACGGTCACTTCTATGGGTATCAATATGGTTATCACTACGGTAATCACTAAACTCCTCGCTGTTGTTATCCCTATGACTCTCATTACGCTTCTCACTGTAGTAATCATCAAAAGTTTTACTATGGTTTTCACTACACTTCACACTATGGTCATTCATATGATTATTGCTACAGTTCTCAATTAACTCCGTCTGTCTACTTAAGGCATCAACATGCGACATGTTGCTTCCAGGTTTGTGTTCAATACGGTAGTCATAATTTTCCAATTCTAAAGACCATCGAGCAATCTTAGTATTAATGACTTTTCTACTAAGCGTTTGTACTAAAGAAATACAACCCGTAACTATTTAAAATGCTCTATGTTCCAAATAAACCCTAAAACGACGCAATGCGTAAATAATTGCAAGAGTCTCCAGCTCAAAGCTATGGTATCTGGATTCAGCCGCTGTAGTTTTTCCTGAAAAAAATGCTACAGGATGCATTTTCCCGTCATCCTGTTTTTGCATTAATATAGCTCCAACCCCGTGTACACTGGCATCAGTATGCAGCTCTGTATCTCTAATGGCACTAAATATTGCTAGTACCGGAGGATTTGACAATGCCGAGTTTAATGCATTAAAAGACTCTATTTGCTTATGGTTAAGAAGAAAAGGACCTTTATTCTTTAATAAATCCGTCAGTGGCCTGGCTATGCTAGCGAACGAAAATACAAAACGACGAAAATATGAAAATAGTCCTAAACATGAATGCAAGCTTTTCAAATTATTAGGCATTGGGTATTCCCTCAAAACCTCAAGGTGGGAATTATTTGGTGATATACCATGTTTATTAACTCTATATCCTAGAACGTCACATTCTTGTTGAATAAACACATAAACATTCTTGTTGAATATACACTTCTTAAGGTTTATTTCCAGATTATAATCACTTATTAGATCCATAATCTTACCCAAAATGTCTAAATGTTCCTATACTGTCTTAGTAGCCACTACTACATCGTCCATATAGGCAACTTTTTTCTTAGCTCGAATAAAGTCCTTGAATACACTAAATAAAAATCTTTGAAAAATAGCTGGACCGTTCCTAAGCCCAAATGGCATTTTCACATACTCATATTGGCCGTGGGGAGTGACAAAGAATGTATACTGCACTGATTTCTCCTCGACTGCAATTTGATGAAACCCTTGCTTAAGATCAATAACCGAAAAACACTCTTTGTTTTCTAGGTACTCTAAGCAATCCTCTATAAGGTTCAATGGGAAATTGTCACGGACAGTAAGCTTGTTCAGTCCTCTATAATCAACGCACATTCGAATTTCACCAGATTTCTTTTCATACTCTCTGCAGAAGGAGGCGTGGCAGACCCCATAAAGTTTATATATTCTTGATCAGCATCACAAGCAGAGTCCATATAGCCATGTCCGTCTGTCTGTCTGTCTGGCAGTATGAACAAACAGATTTCAGAGATGGTAAGAGCTACAAGTTCGAGCTTGGTATCAATCGATCACATATTTAGTCAGTCAATACAAGAATCTTTTTTTCGATGCCACGCCCCATTCGCCCACAATAAGCAAACAACTGGACACACCTCGGAAAAAATCGGTGTTTTCGGCAAATATCTCAGTAACTATGGCACCTATGATCACCAATTATGGAACATGAGGTTCCTAGCGACAGCATAGTTGCATTGACATTTAAAATTTTGGACTGCCACGCCCAATTTTCCCACATTTGATAAAATAATGTACAAATTTCAATGCCGTTTTTAGCGAACTTGTTCTTATCGTACAGTATTGTAGTTTATAATTCGTGTGGAGACTAACTATATTAAACTATCCTGAAAGGCACATTAAAATCGGAATATAAACAAGAAAACTAGAATCGTTACAATATTGATATTTGAACGCAATATCAACCCATAGGTGCAAGCGAGATAGAAACACACAAGCACATGTTCGAACGTTTTCTCGGCCTGCGTGGCGGCAGCGCTGCCCGCCGAAGCTGGCTGCGCCGAATACACACATACATACATATTTGCATCATATACATATTATCAAACGTATGTGTATTCGCATACATACAAAGAGATGTATGTTTGATTATGCTTAGATTGTTTTTGTTTCAACGTGTTTTAATGCAAGTAATTCACATTGTAATATCTCGATACCGATTTTAATAATTTAATCGGGAAAAATGCAGAGAGTATTATACGGTCGTGCGCGCTCGACTGTACTTATTATACCCGTTACTCATAGAGTAAAAGGGTATATTGTAATCGTTGGAATGTATGTAACAGGCAGAAGAAGGCGTGGCAGACCCCATAAAGTATATATATTCTTGATCAGCATCACAAGCCGAGTCGATATAGCCATGTCCGTCTGTCCGTCTGTCCGTCTGTCTGTCTGTCTATCCGTATGAACAAACAGATTTCAGAGATGGTAAGAGCTACAAGTTCGAGCTTGGTGTCAAACGATTAGATATTTAGTCAGTCAGTACAAGAATCTTTTTTTTTCGATGCCACGCCCCATTCGCCCACAATAAGCAAAAAACTGGATACACCTCGTGAAAAATTGGTGTTTTCGGCAAATATCTCAGTAACTATGGCACCTAGGATCATCAATTCTGGAACGAAAGGTTTGTAGCGACGGCATAGTTGCATTGCCATTTAAAATTTTTGGACTGCCACGCCCACTTTTCCCACATTTGATAAAAAAGTCTGGAACCTTCAATGCCGGGTTTGGCGAACTTGTTCGTATCGTACAGTATTGTAATTATATAATTCGTGTGGAGACTAACTATATTAAACTATACTGAAAGGCGCATTAAAATCGGACTATAAACAAGAAAACTAGAAGCGTTACAATATTGATAATTGAACGCAATACCAACCTATAGGTGCAAGCGAGATAGAAACACACAAGCACATGTTCGAACGTTTTCGCTGCCTGTGTGTCGGCAGCGCTGCCCGCGGTCGCTGGCTGCGCCGAATACACACATATATACATACATATTTGCATCATATACATATTGCCAAACGTATGTGTATTCGAATACAAACAAACAGATGTGTGTTTGATTATGTTTGGATTGTTTTTGTTTCAACGTGTTTTAATGCAAGTAATTCACATTGTAATATCTCGATACCGATTTTAATGATTTAATCGGGACAAATGCAGAGAGTATTATACGGTCGGGCGCGCTCGACTGTACTTTTCTTTCTTGTTTTTTTTTTTGTGCACTGAATGTCTGGTCATTCTTAATCGAACGATGTGGTTGACGTAGACTTAGTCAGCTCGAAGTATCTTGTTGTGTTTATTTTGTGCGATATTTTGTTGGTATACGACAGGTATTTTTGTGCGGTTGATTTATACGAGATTTGTTATACATATTTTTATACTCTCTGCAAGAGTATATTGGGTTTGTGCAAAAGTATGTAACAGGCAGAAGGAGGCGTGGCAGACCCCATAAAGTATATATATTCTTGATCAGCATCACAAGCCGAGTCGATATAGCCATGTCCGTCTGTCCGTCTGTCTGTCTGTCCGTCTGTCCGTCTGTCCGTCTGTCTGTCTGTCTGTCTGTCTGTCCGTATGAACAAACAGATTTCGGAGATGGTAAGAGCTACAAGTTCGAGCTTGGTGTCAAACGATCAGATATTTAGTCAGTCAATACAAGAATCTTTTTTTTTTCGATGCCACGCCCCATTCGCCCACAATAAGCAAAAAACTGGACACACCTCGTGAAAAATTGGTGTTTTCGGCAAATATCTCAGTAACTATGGCACCTAGGATCACCAATTCTGGTACGGATGTTCCTTGCGAGAGCATAGTTACATTGCCATTTAAAATTTTTGACTGCCACGCCCACTTTTCCTACAATTGATAAAATAGTTTTCAACCGTCAATGCCGTTTTTTTCGTATCGTACAGTATTGTAGTTTATAACTGGTGTGGAGACTAACTATATTAAACTATCCTGAAAGGCGCATTAAAATCGGACTATAAACAAGAGATCTAGAAGCGTTACAATATTGATAAATGAACGCAATACCAACCCATAGGTGCAAGCGAGATAGAAACACACAAGCACATGTTCGAACGTTTTCGCTGCCTGTGTGTCGGCAGCGCTGCCCGCGGTCGCTGGCTGCGCCGAATACACACATACATGCATAGTATGCATCATGTACATATTGCCAAACGTATGTGTATTCGAATACAAACAAACAGATGTGTGTTTGATTATGCTTAGATTGTTTTTGTTTCAACGTGTTTTAATGCAAGTAATTCACATTGTAATATCTCGATACCGATTTTAATAATTTAATCGGGACAAATGCAGAGAGTATTATACGGTCGGGCGCGCTCGACTGTACTTTTCTTTCTTGTTATTTATTTAATAATTGTTTATTGATAGTTATTAATGAGTATTTATTTATTTATATTTATTATTTAATAAGACTGCTAGCCGCAGCCGGAATTAAAATCCGAGGAGGCATCAGCCGTGAATGCAATGCTTGCCTAGGCGCATCTCACCTTCATGATGTCCCAAGCCGAGCGAATACGCCAGATCATACAGCAAGAGATGCGGCTAGTTTTCATGGAGGCGATGAAGGCGATCAATGAGGCAGGTCCAGAGTTAGGTGCGTGGAGAATCGTAGTGTCGGCGGAAACTCAACCAAATCCGCGTTCGAAGCCACCACGAATGGTGACGCCAGATGAGCCCGCTCGTTTAAGCCAGCCGATCTGCAAACGCGGTGCTGACGATTTTGTCTACGCCATGCGGAAGCTCGCATCAAGGTTGCTGAAACCCCTGCCAGAGGCTCCTCTTATCAAGATCATCAAGAAGGGGCTTCGCGATGATCTGGCACCGTACGTGTATGCACTTGGGGTGTATACCTTAGACTACTTGAGGGACGAGTGCAGTGAGGTGGAACAAGCGTACGGTAGGAGAAACCTGGTAAACTCATTTGAGGGACGACCACCGCCAAGGTATGGCACAATTGAGAGGCGCAAAAGTGTGAGCGAGGTGACACTCGCTTAAGATGAGCCGGAAGGACCCGATGTCGAAGTGGAAGAGGCATGAGTGGAGGCACGTAGATAGCATAGACAGGGTTGCTGGAATTGTGGTCTCCCAAACCACGTTTTCAAAGCCTGTTTGGCCAAAGACCGAAGAGTGTTTTGCTACCTATGCGGCAGACTGGAAACTTTATGTCCGAGGTGGCCTGAGTGTCGGGGAAGCTGTCGAACTGGTGGCTCGTACCGCAAGGAGAATCCCGAAAGACAGTAGATTTAGGTTTGGTAGGAAATAAGAATATGTGTTGACCATTAGATTTGAGTAAGGATAAATGTCGTCAAGTAGGTATAGGTATACTTAGAGATAATATTGGTTGTCATCCGATAGTTGATGAGTATAGCGCTAGGAATAGAAACAGTTTTCGTTTGTTGCCGTACGAAGAGCGAATCAGAACGTTCTTAGAAGTCCGGAACAGAATTTTCGACGATCATGTGCTTGACGGAATGCCACTGGTGACACGTAGTATGAAAAAGGCATGCGAAAGATTCCAGAGAAGGCATCGAGTCAAGAAGCAGCTGGTGGAGGCCGTAGGACGAAGCTCCCGGTCTGACCCTCGCTTTTTCACTGAGGTAAGGCTGAGTGGATGGTAAATGCGCAGCCTACTTGACTCGGGAGCCATCGTGAGCCTACTCTGGAAAGGATGTCTTCGAAAGGATGGTAGACGAAATGGACTTGTCGGGTGACAATTATACAGACGACGAGGACAAAGAAGCCCAGCCGGAAGCATGGGACTTAGAGCCAGAGCAAGACGCAGCCTTAGAAGCCGTGAAGAATAAGTTTTTGGCATTCGAGTAGATTGGACTTGGAATTAATAAGGAACAATATTGAGTTGATGGCAGGAGCGCAGCCGGTGAAAGATCGCCATTATCCCTTGTCTCCAGCAATGCAGCAGATGGTGTGGGACGAGATCGACAAAAAGTTGGCTACCAGCGTCATCGAGGAGAGCAAAAGTCCGTGGAGTAACCGTATCACAATTGTAATAAGGCCAAACAAAAATCGGTTCTGTCTCTATGCCCGGAAGCTCAATAATTTGAGGATCAATGATTCCTATCCACTACCTTTCATTAAAGGAATATTGTCTCGTCGATCTCAAATTGGCCTTCTGGCAGATCCAGCTAAAAGACGAGAGCAAGGCATGTACAGCGTTTACAGTATCAAGTCGTCTTTTATACCTGTTTAAGACGATGCAATTTGGGTTGTGCAATGCAGCTCAACCCCTTTGTCGTTTGATGGACAAAGTCGGTACACCGTGGAACGGCAAAGCAAGCCTTACGAAGGCAATACTTTTGGCACAAGATGACTTTACATGTGGGCGAATGGCGAATCAAACGTATGTGTATTCGCATACATACAAAGAGATGTATGTTTGATTATGCTTAGATTGTTTTTGTTTCAACGTGTTTTAATGCAAGTAATTCACATTGTAATATCTCGATACCGATTTTAATAATTTAATCGGGAAAAATGCAGAGAGTATTATACGGTCGTGCGCGCTCGACTGTACTTATTATACCCGTTACTCATAGAGTAAAAGGGTATATTGTAATCGTTGGAATGTATGTAACAGGCAGAAGAAGGCGTGGCAGACCCCATAAAGTATATATATTCTTGATCAGCATCACAAGCCGAGTCGATATAGCCATGTCCGTCTGTCCGTCTGTCCGTCTGTCTGTCTGTCTATCCGTATGAACAAACAGATTTCAGAGATGGTAAGAGCTACAAGTTCGAGCTTGGTGTCAAACGATTAGATATTTAGTCAGTCAGTACAAGAATCTTTTTTTTTCGATGCCACGCCCCATTCGCCCACAATAAGCAAAAAACTGGATACACCTCGTGAAAAATTGGTGTTTTCGGCAAATATCTCAGTAACTATGGCACCTAGGATCATCAATTCTGGAACGAAAGGTTTGTAGCGACGGCATAGTTGCATTGCCATTTAAAATTTTTGGACTGCCACGCCCACTTTTCCCACATTTGATAAAAAAGTCTGGAACCTTCAATGCCGGGTTTGGCGAACTTGTTCGTATCGTACAGTATTGTAATTATATAATTCGTGTGGAGACTAACTATATTAAACTATACTGAAAGGCGCATTAAAATCGGACTATAAACAAGAAAACTAGAAGCGTTACAATATTGATAATTGAACGCAATACCAACCTATAGGTGCAAGCGAGATAGAAACACACAAGCACATGTTCGAACGTTTTCGCTGCCTGTGTGTCGGCAGCGCTGCCCGCGGTCGCTGGCTGCGCCGAATACACACATATATACATACATATTTGCATCATATACATATTGCCAAACGTATGTGTATTCGAATACAAACAAACAGATGTGTGTTTGATTATGTTTGGATTGTTTTTGTTTCAACGTGTTTTAATGCAAGTAATTCACATTGTAATATCTCGATACCGATTTTAATAATTTAATCGGGACAAATGCAGAGAGTATTATACGGTCGGGCGCGCTCGACTGTACTTTTCTTTCTTGTTTTTTTTTTTGGCACTGAATGTCTGGTCATTCTTAATCGAACGATGTGGTTGACGTAGACTTAGTCAGCTCGAAGTATCTTGTTGTGTTTATTTTGTGCGATATTTTGTTGGTATACGACAGGTATTTTTGTGCGGTTGATTTATACGAGATTTGTTATACATATTTTTATTTATTTAATAATTGTTTATTGATAGTTATTAATGAGTATTTATTTATTTATATTTATTATTTAATAAGACTGCTAGCCGCAGCCGGAATTAAAATCCGAGGAGGCATCAGCCGTGAATGCAATGCTTGCCTAGGCGCATCTCACCTTCATGATGTCCCAAGCCGAGCGAATACGCCAGATCATACAGCAAGAGATGCGGCTAGTTTTCATGGAGGCGATGAAGGCGATCAATGAGGCAGGTCCAGAGTTAGGTGCGTGGAGAATCGTAGTGTCGGCGGAAACTCAACCAAATCCGCGTTCGAAGCCACCACGAATGGTGACGCCAGATGAGCCCGCTCGTTTAAGCCAGCCGATCTGCAAACGCGGTGCTGACGATTTTGTCTACGCCATGCGGAAGCTCGCATCAAGGTTGCTGAAACCCCTGCCAGAGGCTCCTCTTATCAAGATCATCAAGAAGGGGCTTCGCGATGATCTGGCACCGTACGTGTATGCACTTGGGGTGTATACCTTAGACTACTTGAGGGACGAGTGCAGTGAGGTGGAACAAGCGTACGGTAGGAGAAACCTGGTAAACTCATTTGAGGGACGACCACCGCCAAGGTATGGCACAATTGAGAGGCGCAAAAGTGTGAGCGAGGTGACACTCGCTTAAGATGAGCCGGAAGGACCCGATGTCGAAGTGGAAGAGGCATGAGTGGAGGCACGTAGATAGCATAGACAGGGTTGCTGGAATTGTGGTCTCCCAAACCACGTTTTCAAAGCCTGTTTGGCCAAAGACCGAAGAGTGTTTTGCTACCTATGCGGCAGACTGGAAACTTTATGTCCGAGGTGGCCTGAGTGTCGGGGAAGCTGTCGAACTGGTGGCTCGTACCGCAAGGAGAATCCCGAAAGACAGTAGATTTAGGTTTGGTAGGAAATAAGAATATGTGTTGACCATTAGATTTGAGTAAGGATAAATGTCGTCAAGTAGGTATAGGTATACTTAGAGATAATATTGGTTGTCATCCGATAGTTGATGAGTATAGCGCTAGGAATAGAAACAGTTTTCGTTTGTTGCCGTACGAAGAGCGAATCAGAACGTTCTTAGAAGTCCGGAACAGAATTTTCGACGATCATGTGCTTGACGGAATGCCACTGGTGACACGTAGTATGAAAAAGGCATGCGAAAGATTCCAGAGAAGGCATCGAGTCAAGAAGCAGCTGGTGGAGGCCGTAGGACGAAGCTCCCGGTCTGACCCTCGCTTTTTCACTGAGGTAAGGCTGAGTGGATGGTAAATGCGCAGCCTACTTGACTCGGGAGCCATCGTGAGCCTACTCTGGAAAGGATGTCTTCGAAAGGATGGTAGACGAAATGGACTTGTCGGGTGACAATTATACAGACGACGAGGACAAAGAAGCCCAGCCGGAAGCATGGGACTTAGAGCCAGAGCAAGACGCAGCCTTAGAAGCCGTGAAGAATAAGTTTTTGGCATTCGAGTAGATTGGACTTGGAATTAATAAGGAACAATATTGAGTTGATGGCAGGAGCGCAGCCGGTGAAAGATCGCCATTATCCCTTGTCTCCAGCAATGCAGCAGATGGTGTGGGACGAGATCGACAAAAAGTTGGCTACCAGCGTCATCGAGGAGAGCAAAAGTCCGTGGAGTAACCGTATCACAATTGTAATAAGGCCAAACAAAAATCGGTTCTGTCTCTATGCCCGGAAGCTCAATAATTTGAGGATCAATGATTCCTATCCACTACCTTTCATTAAAGGAATATTGTCTCGTCGATCTCAAATTGGCCTTCTGGCAGATCCAGCTAAAAGACGAGAGCAAGGCATGTACAGCGTTTACAGTATCAAGTCGTCTTTTATACCTGTTTAAGACGATGCAATTTGGGTTGTGCAATGCAGCTCAACCCCTTTGTCGTTTGATGGACAAAGTCGGTACACCGTGGAACGGCAAAGCAAGCCTTACGAAGGCAATACTTTTGGCACAAGATGACTTTACATGTGACTGGTGCAAGGAAGTAAAGGCAACGAATTTGGGATGCAAGTGGGAAAAGGGAAGAGGTCCGAGGTCCGAGGTCGACAAAGAAGAATGCGTGAATATTTATCGTCGTTGACCACTTTTCCAAATTCCTGATTTTGAAAGGCATGCGCGAAGCGACAGCAAGTCTGTCAATACAAGAATCATTTTTTATTTTCGATGCCACGCCCCATTCGCCCACAATGAGCAAAAAACTGGCCGCACCTCGGAAAAAATCTGATTTCACCGAATAACTCAGTAACTATGGAATCTAGAACCACCTTGGTACGGAGGTTCCTAGCAGCGGCATAAAAGCATTGCCATTTAACATTTTGGACTGCCACGCTCCCTTTCCCCACAATAAATAATATAATTTTCAAACTTCAATGCCATTTTGATACTCTCTGCAAGAGTCTATTGGGTTTGTGCAAAATATGTAACAGGCAGAAGGAGGCTTGGCAGACCGCATGAAGTACATATATTCTTGATCAGCATTACAAGCAGGATCGATATAGACATGTCAGTCTGGCTGTCTGTCCGTCTGTCTGTCCGTATGGTAAGAGCTACAAGTTCGAGCTTGGTGTCAATCGATCACATCTTTAGTCAGTCAATACAAGAATCTTTTGTTGTTCGATGTCACGCCCCATTCGTTGCCAGTGTGGCGGCAGCACTGCTCGCTGACGCTGGCCGCGCCAAATACATATATACATACATATATGCATCATATATTGTCAAATGTATGTGTATTCGCATACAAACAAACAGATATATGTCTGATTATGCTTAGTGTAAAGTTCTTAACACTTTCTATATTTTATTTCGCTTTCTTAGTTTTACAATGTTCTCTTCTTGCGCGCCTATATTCAAGTTATGTATCGGAACTTATCGCACATTGGCAATATCGATACGACTTGGTTATTTACATATCGATATATATTGTTCTTGATTTTAATCGATTATTGATATTATTTTTAAAAGTAATTATTGCTAATATTACATTCGGCCGACCTGACAATAATAGTCGACCACGACTTACATACTATTAATTAATACTAAGCTTACACAACTGGCCCAAGGCTTAGGGCGTGCTGGTTTCAAAACACTACAATATGGTAATTGAGTTAGCTGACAATTATCTATATCTGTAAATTCGTAACGATCAATATCAAATACAGGGCTTATTTTATATAGACCACGGTATTTTGGAGCAAACGTTTTATTAATACCTGGCGTTGTATCTACATTTCTTATTGCTACAAAATCACTAACATTATATTTTAAAGGCACTCTATGCTTTTTTCTATACATGTCTTCATTTCGTATCTTCGACTGGGAATAATTTTACAAATTTCGTAAATGCATCGACTACCACTAACAAGTGTTTCCTTTTAGAATTTATTCTTGGCAAGGATCCTAAATGATCTATATGGAGTGTACGAAAAGGAACACAGGGTTGGGAATACTATGCAATGTTATATCATTGATCGTCTTTGGGACAGAATGCAATATACAAGGTAAACAGTTAAACAAGCTAAACATTTTTCAACCGTACCACGCATGGAAGGAAACCAATATGACTTTTTTAAATCATTCACACACTTTTCCGTCGCTAAATGTCCTAATTTCTCATGTGAAATACGAATTAATTAATTTTCCATACAGCCGTAACTCATCTGTTTCATTAATTTTGTACACTTTTCCAGCTACCAGCTCAAAAACCCAAAACTTCAGCTTTTCCAATAAATCACTAGTTTTTTCGATATCAGGATCTCTCATCTGTTCAACTTGTAGCAACAAATCTACATCCTCCTTGGTGACACCAACTACGCCTACAATGGGTAAAGTATATACTAAGGATTCCTTTAAGCAAGCTAATTGCTCACCACGCCTATCACTACAAGAGTTCTCTATAACTTCCTTTATCCTTATATTCGCTCCCCGGGCTTCTTTTCTTCCGTCTAAATCCCTATTTGTTTGGTAATTGCGACTATAAGAGGCACTATGCTGCTCACTATGAATTTTACCAACGTTCCCATTATGGCCATCATTAGGGGCTTTACTATGGTTCTTACTACGGTCACTCCTATGGGTATCAATATGGTTCTCACTACGGTCACTCCTATGGGTATCAATATGGTTCTCACTACGGTCACTCCTATGGGTATCAATATGGTTCTCACTACGGTCACTCCTATAGGTATCAATATGGTTCTCACTACGGTCACTCCTATTGGTATCAATATGGTTCTCACTACGGTCACTTCTATGGGTATCAATATGGTTATCACTACGGTAATCACTAAACTCCTCGCTGTTGTTATCCCTATGACTCTCATTACGCTTCTCACTGTAGTAATCATCAAAAGTTTTACTATGGTTTTCACTACACTTCACACTATGGTCATTCATATGATTATTGCTACAGTTCTCAATTAACTCCGTCTGTCTACTTAAGGCATCAACATGCGACATGTTGCTTCCAGGTTTGTGTTCAATACGGTAGTCATAATTTTCCAATTCTAAAGACCATCGAGCAATCTTAGTATTAATGTATTGCTTAGTATTAATAAAGAAATACAACCTGTAACTATTTAAAATGCTCTATGTTCCAAATAAACCCTAAAACGACGCAATGCGTAAATAATTGCAAGAGTCTCCAGCTCAAAGCTATGGTATCTGGATTCAGCCGCTGTAGTTTTTCCTGAAAAAAATGCTACAGGATGCATTTTCCCGTCATCCTGTTTTTGCATTAATATAGCTCCAACCCCGTGTACACTGGCATCAGTATGCAGCTCTGTATCTCTAATGGCACTAAATATTGCTAGTACCGGAGGATTTGACAATGCCGAGTTTAATGCATTAAAAGACTCTATTTGCTTATGGTTAAGAAGAAAAGGACCTTTATTCTTTAATAAATCCGTCAGTGGCCTGGCTATGCTAGCGAACGAAAATACAAAACGACGAAAATATGAAAATAGTCCTAAACATGAATGCAAGCTTTTCAAATTATTAGGCATTGGGTATTCCCTCAAAACCTCAAGGTGGGAATTATTTGGTGATATACCATGTTTATTAACTCTATATCCTAGAACGTCACATTCTTGTTGAATAAACACATAAACATTCTTGTTGAATATACACTTCTTAAGGTTTATTTCCAGATTATAATCACTTATTAGATCCATAATCTTACCCAAAATGTCTAAATGTTCCTATACTGTCTTAGTAGCCACTACTACATCGTCCATATAGGCAACTTTTTTCTTAGCTCGAATAAAGTCCTTGAATACACTAAATAAAAATCTTTGAAAAATAGCTGGACCGTTCCTAAGCCCAAATGGCATTTTCACATACTCATATTGGCCGTGGGGAGTGACAAAGAGTGACTGCACTGATTTCTCCTCGACTGCAATTTGATGAAACCCTTGCTTAAGATCAATAACCGAAAAACACTCTTTGTTTTCTAGGTACTCTAAGCAATCCTCTATAAGGTTCAATGGGAAATTGTCACGGACTGTAAGCTTGTTCAGTCCTCTATAATCAACGCACATTCGAATTTCACCAGATTTCTTTTCATACTCTCTGCAGAAGGAGGCGTGGCAGACCCCATAAAGTTTATATATTCTTGATCAGCATCACAAGCAGAGTCCATATAGCCATGTCCGTCTGTCTGTCTGTCTGGCAGTATGAACAAACAGATTTCAGAGATGGTAAGAGCTACAAGTTCGAGCTTGGTATCAATCGATCACATATTTAGTCAGTCAATACAAGAATCTTTTTTTTTTCGATGCCACGCCCCATTCGCCCACAATAAGCAAACAACTGGACACACCTCGGAAAAAATCGGTGTTTTCGGCAAATATCTCAGTAACTATGGCACCTATGATCACCAATTATGGAACATGAGGTTCCTAGCGACAGCATAGTTGCATTGACATTTAAAATTTTGGACTGCCACGCCCAATTTTCCCACATTTGATAAAATAATGTACAAATTTCAATGCCGTTTTTAGCGAACTTGTTCTTATCGTACAGTATTGTAGTTTATAATTCGTGTGGAGACTAACTATATTAAACTATCCTGAAAGGCACATTAAAATCGGAATATAAACAAGAAAACTAGAATCGTTACAATATTGATATTTGAACGCAATATCAACCCATAGGTGCAAGCGAGATAGAAACACACAAGCACATGTTCGAACGTTTTCTCGGCCTGCGTGGCGGCAGCGCTTCCCGCCGAAGCTGGCTGCGCCGAATACACACATACATACATATTTGCATCATATACATATTATCAAACGTATGTGTATTCGCATACATACAAAGAGATGTATGTTTGATTATGCTTAGATTGTTTTTGTTTCAACGTGTTTTAATGCAAGTAATTCACATTGTAATATCTCGATACCGATTTTAATAATTTAATCGGGAAAAATGCAGAGAGTATTATACGGTCGTGCGCGCTCGACTGTACTTATTATACCCGTTACTCATAGAGTAAAAGGGTATATTGTAATCGTTGGAATGTATGTAACAGGCAGAAGAAGGCGTGGCAGACCCCATAAAGTATATATATTCTTGATCAGCATCACAAGCCGAGTCGATATAGCCATGTCCGTCTGTCCGTCTGTCTGTCTGTCTATCCGTATGAACAAACAGATTTCAGAGATGATAAGAGCTACAAGTTCGAGCTTGGTGTCAAACGATTAGATATTTAGTCAGTCAATACAAGAATCTTTTTTTTTTCGATGCCACGCCCCATTCGCCCACAATAAGCAAAAAACTGGACACACCTCGTGAAAAATTGGTGTTTTCGGCAAATATCTCAGTAACTATGGCACCTAGGATCATCAATTCTGGAACGAAAGGTTTGTAGCGACGGCATAGTTGCATTGCCATTTAAAATTTTTGGACTGCCACGCCCACTTTTCCCACATTTGATAAAAAAGTCTGGAACCTTCAATGCCGGGTTTGGCGAACTTGTTCGTATCGTACAGTATTGTAATTATATAATTCGTGTGGAGACTAACTATATTAAACTATACTGAAAGGCGCATTAAAATCGGACTATAAACAAGAAAACTAGAAGCGTTACAATATTGATAATTGAACGCAATATCAACCTATAGGTGCAAGCGAGATAGGAACACACAAGCACATATTCGAAAGTTTTCGCTGCCTGTGTGTCGGCAGCGCCGCCCGCGGTCGCTGGCTGCGCCGAATACACACATACATACATACATATTTGCATCATATACATATTGCCAAATGTATGTGCATTCGAATAAAAACAAACAGATGTGTGTTTGATTATGCTTAGATTGTTTTTGTTTCAACGTGTTTTAATGCAAGTAATTCACATTGTAATATCTCGATACCGATTTTAATAATTTAATCGGGAAAAGTGCAGAGAGTATTATATAGTCGGGCGTGCTCGACTGTACTTTTCTTTCTTGTTTCTAGATTAAACTATTAAAATCGGTATCAAGATATTACAATGTTTACTACTAGTATTTGAACACGTTGAAACAAAAACAATATAAGCATATTCAAACATACATCTGTTTGTTTGTATGCGAATACAAATACGTTTGACAATATATGATGCATATATGTAAGTATGAGTGTATTCGGTTGGGGGGTAGCGCTGAGGCCACACCGGCAGCGAAAATGTTCGAACATGTGCTTGTATGTTTCTGTCTCGCTACACTCATGCATTTACGCTTCTAGTTTTCTTGTTTTGAGTCCGATTTTAATGCACCTTTTGAGGATAGTTTGATATAGTTAGTCTTTACACGAATTATAAAGTACAATGCTGTATAATAAGAACAAATGTCGTAAAAACGTATCAAAGTTTAATAATTATTTTATTTCTTGTGGCAAAAAGTTGCGTGGCAGCCTTAATGCCATTGAATTTATGTTGTCGTTAGGAACTTCTGTACCAAAATTGGTGATCCTAGGTGCTATAGTTACTGAGATATTCGCGGAAAACACCGTTTGCTAATTGCGGGCAAATGGGGCATGGCATCGAAAATAATGATTCTTGATTCTTGACTGACTAAATTTTTGATCGATTGACCCCTCGAACTTGTAGCTCCATCTCTGAAATTTGTTTGTTCATACGGACAGACAGACGGACATGGCTATATCGACTCTGTTTGTGATGCTGATCAAGAATATATTCTTTGTTGGGTCTGCACGCCTCCTTCTGCCTGTTACATAATTTGCAGAGAGTATAAAAATACATCGAATGGGCATTATTTTAGGTTAGGTTACATTAAGTGGTTGCTGGTGTCGAGAACACCAGCGCACATGATCCGAGAGTCGGACCGTTCTGATACCTATGGGGAGGGGGTAAACAAAGCAAAAGAAAGTTTAAGGCAACCGTTAAGAGCCGATGTCTGTTGAGCGCCATCCAGAGGCAAGGGTGAAGCGGGAGAGTAGATTTGGCTGAATTTCGGATAGTTCCGACAGATCATTGAAGAGGTGGTCACCGATATAGCGGTGCCTATGATAACTGAGAGCGGGACAGTGGCAGAAGAAGTGAGGTACAGTTTCGTCCTCTTCCTTATTTCCGCAGCTGCGATAGAAGTCATGGTAATTTGTGTCCTGTGAATGTCCTAGTTAGCCTGCAGAGTCTAGACGATCGGTTTTTTGATCGGGTGAGCAAAATGAGGCGAGTTATCCTACCCCTGGAGGTGGATTCCCACCTCAAGTCGGTTAGGTGTTCAAAATGTTTACCAATGTTGAGTCTGCAAGTCGCCAAAGGCACGGATACTTGCCCTCTCTCATTACCAAGAGGGAAGACTGTACCCATACTAGCGAGCTCGTCTGCAGCGCAATTACTCTCTATGTCACTATGGCCAGGGACCCAAATGGGGTGGATTGTTCCGAATTGTTCCGCAATTTCCATTAGAGACCTGCGACAGTCGTTGGGGATTTTGGAGATGTTGGAGACAGACATAAGTGATTTAAGTGCTGCCTGACTGTCTGATAGAATGCAGATCCGATCTTGAGCGCTTCTTTGATGGCGAACGCCTCCGACTGGAAAACGCTGCAGTGATTTGGTAGTCTGAACGAATTGGCAATGATGAGTTCAGAGCAGAAGACTCCTCCACCCGTTCTACCTTTCGTTCTTGAGCCGTAGACATGAATAGAGGAGTTTAGGTGAGGGGGGACATTGGTCCAGTTCTCCCTCGAGGGGAAAACCACATTGAATGGGGTGTTTTATAGGAAATGCAATAAATTACTCATCCGGTCGCAGAGAGTCTGTGGGATTTTACCCGAGAAAATTATGGTAACGTCATCTACATAGGCAAGAACTGGAGAAGGCCATTTACCGCAACGTTCCATAAAAAATGAGAAAGCACCTCACCTTGGGGCGTTCCCCTGTTGACGAATTTCGAGGATTTGACATTTCTTACAGTTGGTCAATAAGGGCCACAGAGAGGAGGTCGATTCCCATGAATACCAGAGCTCCATTGATGGGTTCTGGCAGGATATTGTTGCAAGCACCCTTTATGTCCAGAAACGACACTAGAAGGTATTCCTTGAAGGTGAGCAATCTTTCAATATTTGAAACGATGCTGTGGAGGATAGTTTCTGTGGACCTATCTCTATGGTATGCATGTTGTGCGGTAGAGAAGCTTTCCCTAGGAATCTAAGCCAGCACATGCCAGCATAAGAGCCTTTCTAGAGTCTTCAGAATAACGGATGATAGATTTATACGTCCAAATTCTTTTGGGTTGCAGTGGGATGGTTTACCTGCCTTAGGGATGAAAACTTCCTTGGAGCGTAGCCAAGTTTTGGGAATGACTCCGGATAGTAGGATTCCATTAAATATATGATGTTGCCAGTTTAATACCAGTTCCCCAGTATGAATGAGATGGGCTGGAATAATACCAGTTTAAGAGATTTTATGCTTACATTATAGGCTTCTACATTAGGCTCAATTCATTACTTGGGCTAATACTTAATTTTCTTTGCTTACGCTTACTACTTATATTCATGATCCAACATTCTGGCCACTTTGAGGGGATCGCCTTCAATCCCTTGGTAGTCCTGACAGCATTAGTGCTGGCCATTCTGAATCTTCCTTGCCCCTTGTGTGCGACTCGCTGCAGATCTGCAGCATGTCCAGTCCTCCGATGACGCTCTGAGAAATGAGCCTCCACACCTTTGTTCCGCGACGAGCTGAAGGCTGCTGGTAGTAGAATGATTCCAGGTTCCTTCCGAAAATGTGCCGCCTTCTCCGGGTAACGCCGGACTGGTATTCCACGTCGAGCGAATAAGCTGTTCAATGTGGAAAGAGCATTAGTGGGCATGTTTGCTATAAATTCAAGAGGAACAGCCATTGATGCAAAACACATGAACACCGCAATATACACTTTCAGCGGGGCTCTACCTCTTATCCATATGAAACCAATCATACAGACACCTTCAGAAATCAAAGATTTTCGTCTGACTTTTTAATATACGGAGTCAGCGATGGCAAACTTGCTAAGCAAACGAGCAACGAGTATTCTCCATGTCTCCAAGATACAATATTGGCCATCTCTTGCAGGCCTGCAACTCGATTGGCTACAAATGTTGCTAGTAATGAAGGGGAAGTATCTATACAATGTAGTGAGGTTTCTGAATCATTTCAGAAACTCGCACTCTCGATTCGACATTTGTCCAACAATGTTTTTCGCTTGGTGGGACTTAATTTGGCGAAGTTACCAACCAAGTGATACCGAAAAGTATCCAACCTAGGTGTCCACCTCATGGCAAGCGATCTTGTCGAATCGGCATCATTGGAAATACAAAGTTTCTCATTTCCGCCTTCTTCTAATTCGTTAGAATGGTTTGACAAGCAATTTACCAATTGAAATTCAGCCGTAATGATATCTGCCGTGAGGGCAGGTCGCTTCAGACGAAACTCACAGAATGAACGAATTAGTTCCCTCTGAATAGCAGGTCGCACCAGTAATTCCTTCAGAGAGTGTGACGACGTTTTCATATACGACGCGTCCACTACTACTCGAAGTTTGGTGGATCTGCTTTCAGGTCTCAGGACGCACTGGTGTGAGTGAGTGTAACGTGGTCCTAGTGGAACTTCTGTATCTATGAAAATACGAACAAGGTCAAGATTCACGTTGATGAAATTCAAGTATACATCCTGGAGTTCCAAGTTCATGGGAACTACATGCCTTTTGACAATTTGTGACGACTTCAGCACTTTGAGATCAGTCATCAAAGACAAGTTGACACCAGAGTGTCCAGTCGCCAATTCACGAACGCTGCCCCGATAGCTTTTATTGCAAACAATGTGCTGCGCCGAATAATTTGCCGAAACACTTTTCTCCGAGACAGCTTTAACCTCACAGTATCGATCTACACTCTCTTCAAAACGAATATCTTGTCTACGTTGCATCACTGAGCAGCATATTGGGCTATTGGTAAGCATTTTCTTGCACCGCCCTGATGCCACCCAACCAAACAACTTCCTAATCTAATCTTCCCAGTACAGAGCATTTCGAAGAAGGAGTCGGCTCCCAAAAGCATATCTATTTGCTGGGGTTTGTGGAACTCAGGGTCAGCCAGTTCGACATTTGCTGGGGTCTTCCACCTATTGATGGGAAGATCACCATCTGGCTGCCTGCTACTAATTGATTTCAGCACCCAAAACTGGGCGCTGAACTAATGACTTGATACACGAGACGACTTTACGGTCAAGCATTTCTTTTTTCGTTGAAGGTACAAGTCTTGAGCAAGGTCTTCATTAAGTTTACCTGTGATCCTGATTCCGACAAGACTCTAGCGTTTCGATTCTGGCCGAAACTGGCTTGAACTTTAACAACTGCCGTTGCCAATATTACTTGATCGGTTTCGCTAGCAACATAGGCAGGATGGGCAGAAGCTTGTGATGTTTCTACGGGTGGGAATTTGTGAAGGAATGTTTTGTGAGGACGAGAACAAACTCTACACTTCGACGCAGTGCAGATGAACACTCTGTGCTCTGAATGCAAGCAGTTTATGCAGAGTTGACTAGACTTTACGAAATTGAATCTATCGTCAACTGGCAGTGCAGCGAACCCTTGACAATTGTCAATCATATGGTTTGCACTGCAAATCTGGCATGTGGGTTCAACTTCTTTTTCAACATTTGTACACGCAAACGACGATTTTTTTGCGTGTTTCATTTTGAATGTTTGCTTCATCCTAGACTTTGCACTTTCTTCAGCAGACAAATGCTGATATCGCCTGTTCAAAGCCGCAGCACAGTCGGCCCATTTCGGCAATGTGTTGTAATCAAGATGTTCCTCATACTACCTTCGACATAACTATATGAAACAAGATTGCATTTGCGAAATCTTGCTCATCTCCAACCGACATTAGCGAACCAAAAATTTCCGATACCGAGTCAACTATTGTTCGAATCCTAACTGCCGATGGCTTGAACATCGGCTCAATGTCAAACAACTGTGTAAGAGTGTCAAAAAAGATAAGACATTTGTTGTCGTATACTCGACTTAGACTTTCTAATGCCTACGAGTAATTCGCATCAGATACCTGGAAGGCTTTGATGGTGCCCAACGCCTCATCTGATAAGCACGATATCAATTTGGGCAATTTTAGTTTGGGCAAGTGAGAATGGTGAGAAGGCTGAGGTATGATTTCTGATGCCTGATGCGCACTTATTGCAGACATGTATGAGGACCGTGCTAAAATACATGTTTCCTCAAGCATTGCACAGCTAGCATTGTCAGGATCTTTTGCATCGATCTCTGACTGCAGATTCATATCTTTGGAAATGTACGAATTGAGTATATCTAGCCGGCACTGAATCTCGAATTTACTTGGAGTCACCATTTTATTAATGAGTGAACTCCTTTGGCGCTCTACTTTTTCTAATTTAACGAACAATTGGGTTAAACCCGCACTTAGGCAACTCTCGTCGACATCCACAATAGTCTCATTGTAATCTACCTTGTGTGCCATATTAAATTTCTAATTCGACTCTTTTTGAATGCACGTAGGTGTACAGTCAACAATGATATTCAGCCGCTCAAAAAGTTGGCTGAGGAAGATAATCAAATGATTAAAGATAATCAGTTGATTAACAGTAGTTAAGCGATCAATATAATTTAATATAAAAGATGATTAAAAGATTAATGATAATCAACTGGCTAAGTAAACTTCTCGAATAGCAGAGATAACAGCAACTAAGAAAAACGCAAACGTATGCAGATATGCGCTGACAGCAACAACAACAAAATGACAATGCGAGACGAAATTACGAACTGACTGCCAAATACAAATCAAACTTACATGCTAGCTTAAGTATAAGAGATTTTATGCTTACATTATAGGCTACTACATTAGGTTCAATGCTTTACTTAGGCTAATACTTCATTTTCTTTTGCTTGTGCCAACTACTTATATTCATGATCCGACAGTATGAATGGGTGCCTCCGTTTCCAACAGATGCAAGCAGGAGAAGAAGCATCCTATCATGACAAGAAAAGGGCGGCTTTCATCCTATCCAAAGAAGCTGGTCACCAGGACTAAATCAATCCTGTCCAACTCTTAGCCGGTCAAGATGAGTGACAAGAGGAATGAAGCGAATAATAACAAGATGAAAAGCTCCACAGAAGGACATGGTTCGCAGGCGTAGCGAAGCAAGCTCGTCCCTACTAGATTCTTCGCGGACCTGGAGAGGAACAAAATCCTTGTTGGGGTCCTGGGCAGGGCATCCCCCGAGCGACTGGTCCCCAGCGACAAGTGGAGGATGGTGGAGAATGACCTCTAGGATAAGTTCTTAACCCTCCGTGAGGAAAGTGGTGGTGCTCCGACATGGGAGGACGCATGATGGAATCAGGGTGGCATGGATGCCCGCTCTGTAGACCTATACAGGAAAGCGGTCGCCTCTCTTGGGGAGGTATACTCAGAAGCCAAGCTGGAGGTAGTTGGCTAGGACTTCGTTCCCAGCAAACCACGCGCGACAGTCAGCGGAGCCTGCCAAGATTCTGCGACTGTTGCATGTATGTAACCAAAACCTTCTGACTGACAACTGGACGGTTTCCAAGGTGGAGGCAGATGTAGGACTGTCAAGACTGGTCTTATTGATCATTGACGAGGCCTCAGCGAAGATCCTGGAGAAAATGGATGGATCTGTAGCCTATGTCTTCAAAAGAGCCCACATACGTATTTTTAAGGCAGATGCCAAACCTAAAGGAAGAATATATCATATCTATCCGAAACGATAGATCTGGAAGAGAACACACTGGATGGGTATGCCTCGAAAGAGTGCGACTTCGTCAGGGGACATCCTACAGATATACCTTCACCACTGTAAAACAGCTGCTGCTCTTCTTCTCCTTGCAGAGGAGAAAGCAGACATGTTCTCATACAGGAATCGTGGGTTAGTAAAGGCCGCATTTCTGGTTTGAGGACCTCCAATTTTAAGCTATTTGCAGCGGACATAACAAGTAAAGCCCATACCTGCACTCTATCACGTTAAAATATGCCAATTTTTCTACTGCCTAATTTCCACACTTCTGCATAACCTCGTGGAGACTCAGCAAAGATCGCACATTGATCTTATCATCGGATGTGACGCCAACGCTCACCATAAACTGATAGCACTGATATAAATGAAAAGGGTGAGTCGATAATTACATTTCTCCTGTCGACTAGGCTAGTTATCTGTAATCGTGGTAACGAGCCCACCTTTATTGCTAAGACCAGACAAGAAGTGCTGGATCTCGCCTCGTATCTTGGAAGGTCCTGGAGGAACACTCCTTTTCGGACCACAAATACATAGAAACTATTATCTCGCTAGATATCCCACAAAAGTCGCCTCTTCGTAACCTGAAAAGGAAAAATTGGGATATTTTCAAATCCCAATTCGACCGTCTGATTTCTGCGTCTCCGCCCATACCACACGATACAAACTGGGCTAGATACACGGGGAGCTGGTATCTACTTTTACCTCTGCGATAAGTCGGGCTGCATCTTCAGCCTGTCCACTTAGTAGAAGACCACGGCGTTCAATCTGACCAAGAAATTGAACTCCGAAAAACTTGGCTAAATTACAAAACATCTCTCTCTTCCTATAACAAGGAGCTATCAACGTAAAGCCAGGTGCAACTCCTGGCGTAGGTTCTGCACTGATATAGAAGAAACTTTGGAGGCCGCCGACGATGCTGCCATCATATTCTTTGGCAAATTCCCACTGCGACCGAATGAGCATATCTCTCGGCTTCCTATCAAATTGGGCTACGAAAAGCGGAATTTTGTATTTATTAGTAAAAAGGACCAGTTCGGTTAGGGGTTAACCCTAGTAAAACCGAACTGGTCCTTTTTACTAACAAATACAAAATTCCGTTATTAGGCTTCTAAGGCTAAGTGATAAAGCCAAGTATCTAGGCGAATATCTTGATAATAAGCTAGCAAAGCTTTAATAGCCCTCTACACATGCAGGAAAGCAATTGTACTGAAATAGGGTTTAAACCCCTATATCTTATATGCTCCTAAACGTGGATATAACCTGGAGGCCCGCCTTAAAAAGGAGCACTACTCTAGCTAAACTCAACAAAAATCAGCGTATGGCAGGACTCTTTAGCCTAGGTGCGATACGCAACAGCCCAGAGGAATCCATAGATGCCATCCTTCACCTACTCCCATTAGACATCAGGGGAAGAAAAAAAACTACTCTGTCTGCATTAAGGATAAGAGAAGCTAATCGCCGGAAGTCCAATGGGCTGGGACATTCCAACATATTGACGGAATTTCCTTTTAACCTTCCGACTATTGTATCCCCACAGATCACATTAATACCACTATTAATGTGGTTATCTCTTCTAGGGAGGCAAGGAGAAATGGCGCTCCAAAAGAAAACTCCTCTGTACAATTTTACACTTTTGGCTCGCGCCCGTCATGTCATACGGGTGGGGGCATATACTGCCCTGATTTAGGTATCGTCTTTCAGGCGGAAATCATAGCTATTAAAAAAGCTGTTAACATTGGCTGGCAAAAAGCCTCTAGCTGAACCCTCTCCGAGGGTGCCGGCCGGGCAATGGACACTGCATCGTCATGGGCGACCGAATGATGCATTGGCACTTGCCCTCCGAGCCGATGCAGTGTCTAGCTATGTAAGTCGTGACAGGAGCCGAACCCAAGCCATGGCTAGAGGTAAAACTGGCAGTAGGTATAAAACGCTAGGGGTGGCTACCTGAATAAATGAGCCGGGAGGATCTAAGAAGAAACAATGGAAAGTTCGCTGAAAATTTCAACCGGGGCTGGAATGTCAGCTCAAACGTCGGTGGGAGGCGTAACTGCTACCACCGGCGGGCACGGAGAGGAGAAATCCTCTCTGCGTGTCGCCAGTGGTCACACCTCAGACTTGGCGGGAGCAGGCCAGGTCTGTTGTACAGCTACTGCCACTAACGACAGTAAACTGGCCCACACGGGTGACGTAGTCGAAGCAGACTCGGAAAATTGATAGTGTGGTGTCGGTTACCATGACCGAAGAGGAGAGCCTTCTGCGCTCCCCTGCACGCGGTTCCAGCTCCCTGCGTAGGGAAGGGTCAAAGCGTGCAAGGGAAGGCCTGAAGGCTAAGGCACAGTACAAAGCGGCTCTCAAAATCCAGAGCCGACTCCAAGGAGCAGTGGGCCTGTCCCCAGAGGACACGGCCAAGCTGACCTGGGCGACGCAACAGATAGAAGAGAGCCGCCGTCACTTCGACAAGATACCTCAAATGAAGGCATCGTCGAGGGACTACGCGAACAAGGTGGAGGAGATGATGGCAGCGAAGAGGCAGCGTTCGACCGAGAGCACCGGAGCTAAGGAGGCCCTGGTAAGCAAACGGCAGCGTGGTCATAAAGGCGCCATCCCCCGCTCGAATAGGCCCAAGAGGAAAGCCACGATGAAGGAAGTCGCTGAACGACACATCATCATGGCTCTCATCGACAGGAGCGACGATAATGGCGGGATCACGGAGGAGAGGTGAAAAACCATCCACGGACTGCTTGTCGGCCAGCTCATGGCGAGAATGGACGAGGAACCGGAGGACCCCATGCCCACCTTTGACGGTGGTGGGTGGCTCAACGGGGCCAAGATACAAGGATGACCCGACGCTCAGCTGGCTGAGGCAAAAGGTCTCTTTGATGGGTGAGGTGAGAGGAGGCCAAACTGCAGGTGGTAGACAGGGATAATATCCCGTCGAAACCAAAGGCAAAGGTACTTTTCCCCATCCCTGTCAATGGGGACTAGGCGCTGAAGCTGCTGCAGCCCCAAAATAGGGACGTTCCAACCAATGATTGGAAGGTGCTTCATGCTGGCGCCTTCTCCTCTGCATGTCAATGCCAATAAGTTTAACATCCTTCCTGCTAAAAACCATTTAGAAGCTATTAGATCTCCACATTAGAAGTAGTGTAGAAGGGAGATCGGTCGAAACAGCACTGCACTCGCTAGTAGCTTCGATCGAAAGAGCCTTCTACCATCAGGAATATGCACTAGGGGTTTTCGTAGACATTTCAGGTGCATTTAACAACGTCAACGTCACTGGATACACAATCTCCTGAGTTGCAGGAGAATCCAGTCGGAGTGGGGAGCGGCCACAGTGGTTAGAGGCGTAAATAGGGGCACCACGCAAGGTGGTGTCCTGTCTCCACTACTGTGGAAAATAGTGGTAGACGAACGGATTAAGAGTTTTGACAGGGCGGCCCCGAAAATAACTGCCTATGCGGATGACATAAGCATAATTATTACGGGTGTCTGTCCATCAACCCTCAGCTCAATTATGGAGAATACTCTCAGGGAGATATGTAGATGGGCTAGCAAAGCAGGTCTACATATAAATGCGGATAAGCCGGAACTCATCCTCTTCACTAAGAAGTACAAGGTACCGCAATGAATCCCCCCGACACTAAACGGAATCGCAATGTCGAGGAAAGGGTGCAAAAGGCAACCGCAGCGCTGTACGCATCCAAGAAGATGCTCAGATGCACATGGGGTCTCTCACCCCGTCTTATGCATTGGATCTACTTAGCGATTGTGCGTCCAACACTACTTTACGGGGCTCTAGTCTGGTGGCAAGGTACCGAGAAGGTAGCCTACCTAGCCCGCTTCGAAAAAGTCCAGAGACAAGCGCTCCTCAGCATCACTGGAGCGCTCAGAAGCACCCCAACAAAAACTCTGCAGATACTGCTAGGGATTGCCCCCCTGAACCTGCAAGCCCGACTTGTGGCAGCGATGTCAGCCCAGCGCCTAGCGGTACTTGGAACCCTGACGCTACAGGGTTATGGGCACAGTGAATTAGGGATGTGCATGCCCAGACACACCGACTACGTACTACCCAAAGACTGCCTAGATGTCAAAGTAGGGGTGCACTTGGGATCTAAAGACTGGATCATCTGCCAGCAACAGACTATCCTACAAGCTACCGACTTACTGCAGCATCTTCCAAGCAGAAGTGTCTGCTATCGGTAAAGTGGCTGAATTGGCATTGCATATGGACACAAATGTATACAACGTCAATATACTAGTAGATAGCCAAGCGGCAATACAGTCTATAATGTCGTCTACTCTTAGTTCAAGAACTGTCAGGGTGAGCAGGGAAGCATTAGATGGCTTATGCATGACCAAGTCAGTGCACATTTTCTGTGTTCCCCGCCTACACTGCATAGAAGACAACGAAGAGGCAGACACTCTAGCCAAAGCCGGCGTCAATCTCCCAGCGACCATGGAAGAAGACGTCTCAATCTCATTGAGATCACTGCGAAGTGATCTGAAGAAGAGCACCAAATACAATGTCCTGTAAAACCACCAAAATAATGTGTAATGGACAAAATGCCAACCTCAGTCGGTACATACTGTGTCTAGGAGCGCCATTATTAGACTCACTCAAGGATGCATCTAAAAGAGAGCCCGAAGAGCTGCTGGCCTTTGCCAAGCATTCATGCATCCTGACAGACTACGCGTAACGGATCCTCCACGCTCAGACTACTAAGGGCCATCAAATGGCCTATGCACTATGCACTATGCAACTCAAAACTACTAAACGAATGTCGCAGATCTCTAATGGACTAATGGCTGAACTGTTCGATATTCTCCTTATATGGGTCCCCGGTCATAGCAACATAGAAGGAAACTGTGTTGCAGACGAACTCTCCAGGCTGGGCACTCTCGCCACCGAGAGTGAGTAGGTGTCTATGCCCCTAGCGACGTACAGGCTCATGATTGAAAAATTATGGGAGTCCACCACGAGATGCAGAATCTAACATCTAACTTGGCCAATTGGGTCACAAGACCGCTCACGTAACGGATGTTCCACAGTCGTCCGCGCCAACACGGGACATTGGCTAGCTGGCATTCATGACTCTAGACTGTCCGTCTACTCACAGGGTCTAGTAAGGGTCTATTAAGTTTGTCTGAAGCAAGTGGCCGATCCCATAAAGTGTATATGTTCTTTATCAGCATCAACAGCCAAGTCGATATAGCGATTTCCGTCTGTCCGTCTCTCCGACCTTCCAAAGTCATTGCCGTTTTTAAGGCATTTGTCCATATAGTAACATAGCATAATTAAACATTCGTTTGCAGACAAATCATATAAAACTATCCTGACAGTTGCATAGAAATACTACTATGAACAAAAGAGCTATCACGTTACAAAGTTTATATTATTTAACTGCATGCGTGCAAGCGAGACACAAACGTACAAGCATATGTTCGAACGTTATCTCTGCCTGTGTTGCGGCAGCAATGCCCGCGAACGCTGGACGCGTCTAATACACACATACATGCATTTATGTATACATATAATATCCAATGTATGTGTATTTGCATACAAACAAACAGATGTATGTTTGATTATACTTGGTTTTTTTGTTTCAACGTGTTTTAATGCAAAAACTATCTATTCTAATAACTGGTTACCGATTTTAATTATTTAATCGACTGTACTTTTCTTTCTCCACACCGAAATATCATTTTTTTCAAATGGGCTGTGAATGCCGTTTATGCTTTTATGTGCCCTTTCAGTAGTTAGAATATAAGCAACCAGCATTGTTGTTTGTAAGCGTCGGCTTTGGTGTAACCGGCAATAAACTCAAACCCACAGACCACCATACTTCACGACGTGATACTTGGAAATGCTCATTAACCCTAGAACACTTATGAGTGATAAAGAAAAGGGACGGATATACAAAAGGATCACAACTGACCTTCGTAAAGAAAGGCAATAAAATGTGTTAATAACGATTGACAGCGGACTCAATTGAAAATGATGTTATTTGAAATAAAACAACTTTATTTTAATATATATGAATTAGTTTCCTTCCAGTCCTTTGGTGGCTGAAGATTAGGTTGAGAGGCGACTGTGCATCTTATTGCTGGCCTCGGGCTCAGACAATAAAACAAGTTATTTAACGGCCAAGTACCGGAGTGAATATTTATTTAAGCGACTTACTGGAAGAGGGCTGAATTCAAAACCAATTTTCAAATACGCAGAATATTCCATTTAAGCTAAGCCAAAACTCGCATCACGCCACAATGTTATGGTCGGCAAGCCGACTCAGCAAAAATCTTAGGCAATAACGGAAACTCTTGCAGCAAAACAAAAGTGTCCGGTTACCGCCGCTGACCATTGCAGCTATAGCGTGCTGATATAAAGTATGCAGTGTCGCAATTGCGAGGGCTGTTCCTTAACTTATGAAACACGCGGTAGCGAGGGTTGATTAATATCCTATATTAAGTGTTATGTGCCAACTACTCCCCCCTCAAGTATAAGGACGTTCTCGGCCGACCCAATCCCGGCGACGACTTCTCGTAACTGCTTCGCAGACTTCTTTGCGTCGATGATCCGCCAAAGAGTGAGGCTGTATCACCTCCAAATTGCGTTCATTCAAACGATGAAGGTAAGGGAGGCTGAGGACATCTTCGTCCACCTGAATCCTGAATCGTTGAGGTTGATGATTCCGTCATATACATGGGTGATTATTTCCAGGATGCTCGGCTGGATTTCGCAGTGTGCCGTGCCACCTGCATGGAGCTCTTTGGCACATAAACTCTTTAATGCCAGACGACAAAATATGAAGTTCTTGTGGACGAGAGGATAAATCGTAATTTTTCTGCAAGCTTTTTTAATCTTTGGGAATTTAATTATAAAATGTATAGTGTTAATGGATTGAAGAACTCTTACAGACGCAAGGGACAAAAGATTTCCTATGGGAGTGTTGGTGGGTTCCTCTAGCCAAAATGATTTAAAATCTGAGTGGTCCAATATGTGTGGGCTAACAATATTAGGCTTCGCGAGAGTAATATCAAGTAGTGTTTCAAATAAATGGCTAGTGTCAACTTGTGAGTTTTTGGCTATCTTGAGAATTTTATTGACAGTGGTTGTTAACTGGTTAAGCTGGTCTTGAACTCTAGTGTTTATTTCTATTTGTCTATTGTTGGCATTTATTAGTTGCATTTCAGTGAACCTAGTCTGCTCTAAATCACCGGCATCGGGTGTACCCGCCACAACCTTCAGTATGGGTCCTAGGAAATCTAAGCTCCTGGCGACTCTATGGTGTGTGCCTAATGCCTCCAAGAGGTCTTGTAGGTGCGCCGTGTCCACACTTAGAAGTTTTTTCATGTGGGATAGCGGGAACATGTCAATTAATTTGACTGTTTCTTCCACCATTCGCACGTACTCTGAGAGGTTTGCCGAGTGCCTAACATAGGCGTATTCTTTCCATATCAAGATTTCGCCATCGACGATGGGAATGTACTTGGCACGCGAGTAGTCGGTGACATGTGCCGAAGCCACTGATACGGAAAGGAGTAATATGTTTTCTTTCTTTTTAGCAACCTTTTTGTTTTCCTTTTTAAGGAGGTCTGCCCACCACCAAAAATGTTTTATAAAAACTATGCCAAGTGGCTAAAGGTAAATTGAAAAACTATATCTAACTTATACGAGTTTTCCTAGTGTCTTAAAAAAGGTGTAAAAAAAAAACAAGGGAGTCACCTTAGGCTGTCCTGATGGACCACCCTTCCTCTAATGAGGACCTCGGTCCCCAGGTCTGCTTCCACGGCCTTCTCATCACATAAAGGTGTGAGTTTGTTCCCGAGCCGTCGGTTAGACTTGACCAAAACCTTGTCACCAACGTCGAAGACCATATTCTGCCGATTTGCGTTCTCCCTAACTCTGAGCGTCGTCTGAGCGTTTCTGATCTTTTCTTGTATCTTTTTTTGTGGCTCATCTGGGTGCGCCTGAACCACATCAACTGGTCTCTGGTCGATGACCGAATGGATCGACTCATTGTACTCAGTTGTAGCCAGTAAAATGACTTCTACGGTGTCACTTATGCCTTTATCGATCTTTAGGCATCCGGCTAGCTCTAACAGAGTACTGTGAAAGCGCTCAACCTGTCCATTCGAGATGCTATGTAATGGTGGTGCATTTGAAATGCTGACCCCATAGTTGTTTGTTAGCATAGTCACGATGGTCTCTGAATTCAATGACGGTTCATTGTCACAGTAAATGGATTTGGCTTTTGGAAAAAAATTCATTAGTTGCATTAAGGCTGGCTTCAGAGCCAAAATGGTTCTTGAAGGGACCGGTTGGACAATAGCAAACTTAGAGAACTTGTCGATGCAAGTGAGAAAGTATTTTCTGTCAGTGGAGAAAATGTCTATGTGTAACATCTCTCCTACATGTGAGGGGATCGGTGTCTCCCCAAGCTCTTGTTTTTTGGGGTATCTATCATATTTAGACTTAACACATATTTCGAAATTTTGTACTATTTCATTGGTTATTTTTGCCATCTTTGGAAAATAGTACTCCGAGAGTACCTGCTTAATATTTTCCTATGGGCCCTATTATGCTCGTCTGTGAGGATATCCCTTCTTCCTCCAACCGCAAATACGTCCACTACGCGATTTTTGCAGTACCAGAACTTTGTGGCCAGGTATCGTCGTCTAGCAGCGATTCGACGCAAAAAGAATAAAACTTCGTTTTAAGGGGAAACGCGCCTCTTCAAGCACTATTAGGTTTTGAAAACAATTCAAGGGTTTGTCTGTAGTCTGAATGGGGTTGGTGAGAGATACCTCACTGTGGATCGTTGCTGCGCAGGACTCAATTTCTCGTTCATTTACAGCGTTGAGCTGCTGTCTTGACAAGGCATCCGCAACCAGATTGTCCTTGCCAGGTTTATAGAAGATACGTGCATTAGACTCGTCAATGCGCGACTTCCACCTTTTGATTTTCGCATTTGGATTAGATTCCGAAACTGCGAAGGTCAAGGGTTGATGGTCAGTGAAGATATTAATGTTTTACACCCCATACAAATAGTGCCTTAACTTGGCAAGTGACCATACGATGGCCAATAACTCTCTCTCATTTGTTGCATAGTTAACCTCGCTGTTCTTCAATGTTCTTGAAATCATTGTTATAGGACGACCCTCTTAAGACAAAACTGCACCTATACCGTGAGCTGAAGCATCAGTCGTTAGATCGAATGGCTTCATAAAATCGGGGTACCTAAGCATTACATTATCGGATTACAAAATATCGCGCAACTTCTGAAACGCCCTTTGCTGCACTTCAGAGAATTGAACCTTTATATTTCTGGACCTATGCTTACTGACTGTTCCATTTTCACCCTTCAAGATATTCGAGATGGATCCCATCTGTATTAACTTGCGAGGCCTAGAAATGATCTGACCTCGAACAGTGTTTTAGTTTCTGGATACTCCTGTATTGCCCTAACCTTTTCAGGATCCGTCGTGGCGCCAGTGCTGGTGACTATGAAACCAAGAAAGTTCACGATTTTCTTAAAAAAACGTGACTTTTCGACGGAGACTCTCATGTTTGCTTCGTGTAAGCTTTTTAGGACCCAATCCACGTGTTTAATGTGAGATTCCTCATCTTCTGAAAAGATGATTACGTCATCGACATAAACATAGCAAAATTTGCCAATTTTCTCTCGCAGTATGTCATCGATGGTTCTTTGGAAGATGCTTGCTGCATTCTTTAATCCAAAGGGGAGTCTTTTGAACTCGTACTTCCCCCCGTTCACAGAGAAAGAGGTTTTTTCACGGTCGCATTCAGCGAGTATGATCTGGTGATAACCAGACTTGAGGTCTAATGTTGAAAAGAATTTGGCTCTCCCCAAATTCCTCAATATCATTGATATATTTGGCACGGTTCTTTCATTAATATATATGGACGTTGATGTACTAACGGGACAGTACATTCAAGTGGCCCACGAACACCAAGCAACGTGCTTGTTAGCGCGCGGAACCCTGCAAATAATGCAGCCACCTCCCGCCCAACCGACCGAGGGGCACACCGCATAACGTACGGCTAGCGATAAATGCGAATCGAATTTATAAGTTAGAACATAAAATATAAAAAAACTAAAAACGAAATACAATACATTTTAAATTATTAAGCTAAGATAATTAAGATCTAGACAGGTGACAGAGAAGAGAAGCTCTAATTAAGGGGGTCGAAGTAGAACTACCTACAAATCGAGAAAGTTTGATGTAGTTACTACATAGGACTCGGAAAGGATTATGGATAGCAAAGTTGGTAGAACAAGGTTGAAGAGAGAGCGGAAGAAAGTTTCTAGTTGGTCTAATCGGAACAGCAAAACTAATCTGGCTGAGTAATTCTGCAGAATCAATTTCACCATTGATTAGTTTGTGTAAAAAAATTACACCGAGCACTGTTTTACGATCAGACAAAGAAGGAAAATTAATTAGTAAAAGTCTACTGCGATAGGAAGGTAAGCGTATGTTAGTATTCCAGTTGAGAGCCCTTAGTGCAAAAAGAAGAAATTGTTTTTGTACAGATTCTATTCTATCCTGATGAATCCTGTATTGGGGTGACCAAATACATGATCCATATTCAAGAATAGGCCCTACCAAGGCAGTAAAAAGGGATCGTTAAATTCTTTCGACCAGCGCTTTATGAAGCCCAGGACACTAAAAGCACGATTAGTAATTGACAATACATGCCTATCGAACTTGAGCTTAGGATCCATAAGGATACCCAAATCAGTGACCGACTCAATTCTTTTAAGAGAGTTGCCATTCAGAATGTAAATGTTTTGGAAAGGGAGGCGCCTACTGAAGGACATTACGTTACACTTACTAAAGTTAAGGTTTAATAAATTAGCTTGACACCAGATTTGAAAACTACATAGATCAGATTGTAACCTGGTCCCAAGAACAGACTCAGCAGCCGAAACACAGAGTTTAACGTCGTCGGCATACATAAGCACACGAGAGTAACTGATCGCCGATGGAAGATCATTTATAAACAATATAAATAACAAGGGACCGAGATGGCTTCCTTGTGGAACACCCGAAGTTATTTGAACAGATTTGGACAAAGTGTCTTTAAAATAAACATGTTGTGTTCTAGAACACAAGTAATTAGAAATCCAAATAGTAAAGTTATAGGAAAGAACCAAAATGACGTCAGTTTGCAATTTTCTCTCAAAGCCCTTCAATGCAAATGATGTAAATTCTAACAGGTTAGTGGTAGTGGATCTATATTTCACAAACCCATGCTGGCAGGGTGAAAGTATGGATCTACAGAAATGTTGCAGTTGAGAAGTTATGAATTTCTCAAAAGCCTTGGGAATAGCAGACAACTTGGAAATACCCCTATAGTTGCAAACATCGGATTTATTTCCTTTTTTGTGCAGAGGAATAATGTAAGATGATTTCCAAACTTCAGGGAAACAGCATGTTTCAACGGACAATGTAAATAGTTTATACAAGGGCTTTAAAAGGCCGTCTGCACAGTTTTTAAGCACACAGCCAGGGACTCCGTCTGGACCAGGCAAAAAACAGATTTAGTAGCCTTTAAATTACATAAGAGAGAGCTTTCGGTGATGACTGGTGTAAAATTACTATTGAAGGAATTTAAATGATAAGGATAGGGTGAGTCACAGTTATACTCGTGCTTACTGTAAGTTGTTTGAAAAAAATAGGCAAATAAGTCGGCGATAGCCTTATCCGAATTAGCAGATTCTCTTTCAAAGAACACACTAGATGGAAGCGTTGATGATTTACGCTTCGAATTAACGAAGTTATAAAACCATCTCGGATTCCTTCTGAACTGTTGCCCACAGTCACTAAGGTATTCCTTATAACGACGGTCATTCAAAACATAGAAATCAGATCGAGCAATTAGATATCGCGAGAAATGCAAGGAAGAGCCAGTTTCCCTGAATCTCTTATAACATTTCGACTTTTTATTTTTGAGCAATGTTAACTCACGGGTAAACCATACAGGCTTATTAGACCTGGTTGGAACACAGAGCGGAACACAGACATCAATTAAGGAATTCAAGGTATTATAGAAGGTTATAATTGCACTATCCATATCTCTACACATGAACAGTCGGGACCAGTCAGTTTGGGATAACAGCACATTTAACTTGTTAAAGTCGGCTTTCCGAAACTGACGAGACCGTTTAGTAGATATACTACTAGTACGGGTCACCCGATCAGGTAAATCAATCAACACTTCCAAAGTCGGGTAATAAGGATCTTCAGGATTTGATAAGGTTTGTATGCGGGAAACAGAAAAACAGGAAGGGTCCAAAACAAAAATCAGATCAAGCATTCTATTTAAAGAGTTTGGAATAGCATTGATTTGAAGCAATGAAATTCCAAACAGCTCATCAAGAAAATCGTGCTGAGTCGTGGGGGTCAACACGGCAGAGTCGGAACACGAAATCCATGTAGTACCAGCAATATTAAAATCGCCAAGAACTACAAGAAAGTCACGATCAGATAACAAAGATGAAACTGATATAATAGCAGAAAAGTGTAATAAATAAAGAGAAGAGTCAGAAGAAGGAGGAATATAGGAGCAGGTAATGAAAACTCTAACGTTATTTAGGCATAACTTAATAACAACAAATTCGATATCCACAGAGCCATCGATTGTTACTTCTTCCGAGGATAAGTTAACATCGACGGCAATAAGCACACCACCACCTCGGCGGGATGTACGATCTTTTCTATAGATAGCGAATTTATTGAAAAGGATTTCTGAATCTAAAACATCGGGCCTTAACCATGTCTCAGAAAAGGCCACGACATGAAATGAAAAAGATAGACTATAAATAGACTATAGACTATAAATACATATTACTAAGTTTACTAAGAAGACCTCTTACATTTTGATAGGCAAACGAGAGGGAGGAAGTTAGTTTTTTCCGGAATCAGAGGCCGGGACAGGGTTAGACGGCAGTGCAAACGGTGGAACACCTACAAGAGTCTTTTTATCGGACACTGTAATAGCTTCCGCAACAGCTCTGATAGACTCATTGCTTGATTCACCAACTGCAACAGTATTGACTACTAACGAATCAGGAACAACTAAATTGCTTGATTCGCCAACAGCAACAGTATTGACAACTAATTACTTCGGGACTGGGGACAACTTCTGTGGGTAAGATAAAGTTGTCATCACTACTAACAATTATATTTGGAGAAGGGGATGAAAAATTTATTAGAGAAGGTGCGGACGTTGTGGGTATGTGATGAGGGACTTCGTTAGAGCCAATCGACAATCTAAAATTGGCCTTTTTACGCTTTGGAGAATCATTTAAGACTTGTAGGCCTTTAAACTCCTTATCCAAAGCTGCAAAACTATCAGACAGACTTTTAAATCTGCCAAATAGATCCCCAAAGCCTCTTTTAGTGTGTCGCATGAAGCTCATAATGTCTCTTTCGACATCCCTACAAGCTTCACAAGTCCACTTTAAGCCTGATTTAGACTCAATCAATTCAATAATTCGGCCGTTGAGGCCTGCGCATTTTTCATGTGAAACATTTTCACATAGCCAGCAGCAAACAAAACCCATCTTAACATTTGTTCGCACCTGGCAATTTGAACTATAACAGACGTACATGGAGGTAATTAGTGTAAGCAATGAATGTAATAAAATGGAATATATAGAAGCTAGTAAGCACTGTTGAAATAAAAAGTTAGTTGAAAAATAAAAAGGCAAGCTAGGGTTAATGTGCAAGCTACTGATGTTTACTTACGACAATAATAAATGTAAATGCAATGCAATAAATGTAAACAAAAACAAATTATGCGCGGGCGCGGCGACCGAAAACAAGAAAAACGGAATAACCGGCCAACACCAAAAATAAGATAAGCGCGGTAAACAGATGAGAGCGCGACGGGAGCGTAAATATAGAAGAGAGCACGAAGATAGCGCCGAGAGAATGTTTACACAAACAAAGTGTTAGCACAAGCAACGGCGTAAAATTACAAGAACACATTACACAGCGACAAACAAACGCAGAAATAAGTGAACAGAATGTTTGGCTGTGGAATTGTTGTTGCTTAGAAAACAAACATATTAAAAATTGGCTTTAAAGTTTATTAAACCAATGTGTATCAACACAACCGATGTAGCACACAATGTAGCAAAGGAATTAAGCCAGAAATATGATACGAATTAGAGCAATTAAGCGAGGAAAACTTGAAATGAAATAGAAGCGGTGTAAAACACGTCCGTCAGCGAAAGCGAATCGAATCGAATTTGAATAAGTTTACGAAAGTCCATTACCAACCTCATTTTCCTATTGCCCGCTTTATCAGTACCCTTCTTGTCTACTACCCATATTGGGTTATTGTAGGAAGAGACGGACTTTTAAATTATATCATTTTTTAGCAGATATTTGATTTCTTTATTAACGAAATCAGCTGCTCCCATTGGATATGGGTAAAGCTTGGCATAGATTGGTTGCTCATCTGTGGTCCTAATGGTAGCCACGACTGATGTGTTATACGGCAACGCCTCGTCTGGGTCTGCAAAGGCTTTTTGTCTGGTCTTTAGCATTTTCAAAAAGGAACTTCTAGCTAATGGGGATGCCTCTGCGCAGTCTACATTTGTGAAATTTACATTATTGCACGTGTGGAAGGTGATTTGTTCGACCTCCGTGCCCCACTTAAGTTGTCCTGAAGCTAAACAAAGCGAAGCAGCTGCCTGCTTTAGCACGTCAAGGCCTACAATCCCATCAAAAGTTGACTAAACAAGTAAGAAAGGCTACAGTCGATCGAGCCGACTATAAAAGACCACGTACTCTCATAGTAGTGCACATTTATATTCAATTTGAATTGAAATTTAAAAAAAATAATTGAACAATTCGCATTGCCAGCATTCGAACCTACAACCTCAGACAAACTCTATAAGTTGCACCACCAGCCACTTTCAAGAATTTTCCCCGAATATCAGCATTTACATATTATTCATACAAACACACATTCGTTTGAAATTATATGTATGCATGTATGTATGTATGTGTGTATTCGGCGCGGCCAGCGTCTGCCGGCAGCGCTGTCGCCACACAAGCATCGAAAACGTTCGAACATATGTTTGTATGTTTCTGTCTCGCACTCGCGCGTAAGTGATATTGCAGTTAAATAAAAAACTTTGTAACGCAGTAGCTCTTTTGTTAAAAGTAGTATTTTGATGCCACTTTCAGAATAGTTTGATTTTATATGTCTCTATACTTGTGTTGAATTACAACACCCTACTATATGAATAAATGCCTTAAACATGGCATTAAAGCGTAAACGTTCGGTTAACTCTAATGAGAAAAGGGGGCGTGGCAGATCATAATTTTTAATGGCATTGCATTAAGGCTGTCTCTAGCAACCTTCTTCTTCTTGGTGTTCCTAAGTGCCATAGTTACTGAGTTATTGGCCTAAAACTACATTTTTTTCGATTGCGGGGCGGTAAGGGGCGTGGCAACAATTTGAAATAAACATGATCTGCTCGCGAAGATAACGGACTTTCATTCCAAATTTGGTGTCTCTAGCTTTTGAAGTTTAAAAGATCCAGGTGTTCATACGGACGGACGGACAGACGGACAGACGGACATTGCTATATCGACTCGGCTGTTGATGCTGATCAAGAATATATATACTTTATGGGGTCGGCCACGCCTCCTTCTGCCTGTTACGCACATTTCGCTTCTGATAAACCTAATAGACCACTCTACTCTTTTTTAGAGTACGGGGTATAAAAATTTGAATAAAAAAGGTTGCCCAAACATTGAAACAAAGCATTTGTGTGTAATTTGTGTCTCGCCGTGACTGGAATGAATTTTGAAGGGGGACTCTACCGAGCGGACGCCTTTCAACCCTTCATGTGGCCGAATGAAATTCTTGGCCGCGCACGTGTCTATGAGGAATCGCATGTGAATCCCTGCTACTCTTCGTCTGATGACGGGTAGCAAGAATTTGCTCCTAAAAAATTGAGGGTATCAGAGTCATAACTAGCATCGTCATTGATTTGTGCCGTTGCGCTGGAGGCCCCCTGTCCCGCGCCTTGCGTAACGTGATTCAACCTCTGCTGATTTCTCTGACCGCCTGTGCAGACAGATGCGGGGTGCTTCCTATTCGCGTAAGCAGGGGCCTGAGTGGGCTGCAAAACCCTTGAGAAGGAAGGATCGACCTCCATGGGCACCGGTGCGCCATTATTATTGTGCTGCCTGCTGCTTCGTTGGTCAGTCTGAACTGCGGCCTTGCTTTGCTTGCGAAAGTGCAGATTCTTTGTACCGCCAGCTTGTGTTTCGGCTTGTTCCGCATGCCTCTCCTGTTGGTGTATGACTGCGCTTGAGACCCGATATGAACACACGCAACGCATCGTCGCGGAATTTTTCACATAAGCCCTTTGCTAAAGCCGACTTTGTTAGTGAGTTTCTTCTCTACCTCATCGTAATATTGAAGCAGGGATAGGCCACCTTGCCTAAAGGTACCTAATTCCTGTTCAATGACGTGAATTGGTCTCTTTTCACTGTATGTGAAATCTAAGCGATTTATTATCGCATCAAAATTCAATAAGCAGTCCTAAAATTCTGAAAGCAGTCACTCTCATTTGGTTCTGATTATTATTAAAAAAAATTTTTTACATGATCTGTTGCAATATAAAATACTCACTAGTACTAACTAATTTTTTATAAAATAAACTTAACAATTTTTGTGTTTGACGAAAAATGTTGGCTAGAGTATCCACTCAACTAACAAAAGAAAAAATTTTCTTTATAAAAATCTTAATTGTTGTTGGTTGTTGCAGCTCCTGTGCTGCTGTTTTATTTGTTGTTGGTTGTGGAGTCCGACCACTAGTTGGGCGCCAATTCGTTTCCTTCCAGTCCTGTGGTGACTGAAGATTAGGTTGAGAGGCGACTGTGCATCTTATTGCTGGCCTCGGGCTCAGACAATAAAACAAGTTTTTTAACGGCCAAGTGCTGGAGTGAATATTTAAGCGACTTACTGGAAGAGCGCTGAATTCAAAACTAATTTTTTAAACTTACGAAAATTTAAAGCTTAGGACTTACGATGTTAATTAAGACAGTTGAAGTATGTATTTATGGTGCTCTTTAAAACTGACCATCACAATAACGATGACCCGTACCGGGATGGAAACTCCAGCACGCGAAGCATCGTGACGCCGATGGTTAGCTTGGTGATGTATAGTGACCAATGGTGACCCATACAGGGAAGAACTCTGGTACTCTGGCTGCATCATTGAACACTATCCCACCATGGGCAGCCAGAACTAAAAGAAAACACATTAAAGAGTAAGCCTGACCCACGGAGGTCCCTTGACTGTCGATCGTCAGCTCAGCTGACGTTCTAACATGTCGACAGATCTTTCGCGTTTTGTTTTTATACTCTCTGCAAGAGTATATTGGGTTTGTGCAAATGTATGTAACAGGCAGAAGGAGGCGTGGCAGACCCCATAAAGTATATATATATTCTTGATCAGCATCACAAGCCGAGTCGATATAGCCATGTCCGTCTGTCCGTCTGTCTGTCCGTATGAACAAACAGATTTCAGAGATGGTAAGAGCTACATGTTCGAGCTTGGTGTCAAACGATCAGATAATTAGTCAGTCAATACAAGAATCTTTTTTTTTTCGATGCCACGCCCCATTCGCCCACAATAAGCAAAAAACTGGACACACCTCGTGAAAAATTGGTGTTTTCGGCAAATATCTCAGTAACTATGGCACCTAGGATCATCAATTCTGGAACGAAAGGTTTGTAGCGACGGCATAGTTGCATTGCCATTTAAAATTTTTGGACTGCCACGCCCACTTTTCCCACATTTGATAAAAAAGTCTGGAACCTTCAATGCCGGGTTTGGCGAACTTGTTCGTATCGTACAGTATTGTAATTATATAATTCGTGTGGAGACTAACTATATTAAACTATACTGAAAGGCGCATTAAAATCGGACTATAAACAAGAAAACTAGAAGCGTTACAATATTGATAATTGAACGCAATATCAACCCATAGGTGCAAGCGAGATAGAAACACACAAGCACATGTTCGAACGTTTTCGCTGCCTGTGTGTCGGCAGCGCTGCCCGCGGTCGCTGGCTGCGCCGAATACACACATATATACATACATATTTGCATCATATACATATTGCCAAACGTATGTGTATTCGAATACAAACAAACAGATGTGTGTTTGATTATGTTTGGATTGTTTTTGTTTCAACGTGTTTTAATGCAAGTAATTCACATTGTAATATCTCGATACCGATTTTAATGATTTAATCGGGACAAATGCAGAGAGTATTATACGGTCGGGCGCGCTCGACTGTACTTTTCTTTCTTGTTTTTTTTTTTTGTGCACTGAATGTCTGGTCATTCTTAATCGAACGATGTGGTTGACGTAGACTTAGTCAGCTCGAAGTATCTTGTTGTGTTTATTTTGTGCGATATTTTGTTGGTATACGACAGGTATTTTTGTGCGGTTGATTTATACGAGATTTGTTATACATATTTTTATTTATTTAATAATTGTTTATTGATAGTTATTAATGAGTATTTATTTATTTATATTTATTATTTAATAAGACTGCTAGCCGCAGCCGGAATTAAAATCCGAGGAGGCATCAGCCGTGAATGCAATGCTTGCCTAGGCGCATCTCACCTTCATGATGTCCCAAGCCGAGCGAATACGCCAGATCATACAGCAAGAGATGCGGCTAGTTTTCATGGAGGCGATGAAGGCGATCAATGAGGCAGGTCCAGAGTTAGGTGCGTGGAGAATCGTAGTGTCGGCGGAAACTCAACCAAATCCGCGTTCGAAGCCACCACGAATGGTGACGCCAGATGAGCCCGCTCGTTTAAGCCAGCCGATCTGCAAACGCGGTGCTGACGATTTTGTCTACGCCATGCGGAAGCTCGCATCAAGGTTGCTGAAACCCCTGCCAGAGGCTCCTCTTATCAAGATCATCAAGAAGGGGCTTCGCGATGATCTGGCACCGTACGTGTATGCACTTGGGGTGTATACCTTAGACTACTTGAGGGACGAGTGCAGTGAGGTGGAACAAGCGTACGGTAGGAGAAACCTGGTAAACTCATTTGAGGGACGACCACCGCCAAGGTATGGCACAATTGAGAGGCGCAAAAGTGTGAACGAGGTGACACTCGCTTAAGATGAGCCGGAAGGACCCGATGTCGAAGTGGAAGAGGCATGAGTGGAGGCACGTAGATAGCATAGACAGGGTTGCTGGAATTGTGGTCTCCCAAACCACGTTTTCAAAGCCTGTTTGGCCAAAGACCGAAGAGTGTTTTGCTACCTATGCGGCAGACTGGAAACTTTATGTCCGAGGTGGCCTGAGTGTCGGGGAAGCTGTCGAACTGGTGGCTCGTACCGCAAGGAGAATCCCGAAAGACAGTAGATTTAGGTTTGGTAGGAAATAAGAATATGTGTTGACCATTAGATTTGAGTAAGGATAAATGTCGTCAAGTAGGTATAGGTATACTTAGAGATAATATTGGTTGTCATCCGATAGTTGATGAGTATAGCGCTAGGAATAGAAACAGTTTTCGTTTGTTGCCGTACGAAGAGCGAATCAGAACGTTCTTAGAAGTCCGGAACAGAATTTTCGACGATCATGTGCTTGACGGAATGCCACTGGTGACACGTAGTATGAAAAAGGCATGCGAAAGATTCCAGAGAAGGCATCGAGTCAAGAAGCAGCTGGTGGAGGCCGTAGGACGAAGCTCCCGGTCTGACCCTCGCTTTTTCACTGAGGTAAGGCTGAGTGGATGGTAAATGCGCAGCCTACTTGACTCGGGAGCCATCGTGAGCCTACTCTGGAAAGGATGTCTTCGAAAGGATGGTAGACGAAATGGACTTGTCGGGTGACAATTATACAGACGACGAGGACAAAGAAGCCCAGCCGGAAGCATGGGACTTAGAGCCAGAGCAAGACGCAGCCTTAGAAGCCGTGAAGAATAAGTTTTTGGCATTCGAGTAGATTGGACTTGGAATTAATAAGGAACAATATTGAGTTGATGGCAGGAGCGCAGCCGGTGAAAGATCGCCATTATCCCTTGTCTCCAGCAATGCAGCAGATGGTGTGGGACGAGATCGACAAAAAGTTGGCTACCAGCGTCATCGAGGAGAGCAAAAGTCCGTGGAGTAACCGTATCACAATTGTAATAAGGCCAAACAAAAATCGGTTCTGTCTCTATGCCCGGAAGCTCAATAATTTGAGGATCAATGATTCCTATCCACTACCTTTCATTAAAGGAATATTGTCTCGTCGATCTCAAATTGGCCTTCTGGCAGATCCAGCTAAAAGACGAGAGCAAGGCATGTACAGCGTTTACAGTATCAAGTCGTCTTTTATACCTGTTTAAGACGATGCAATTTGGGTTGTGCAATGCAGCTCAACCCCTTTGTCGTTTGATGGACAAAGTCGGTACACCGTGGAACGGCAAAGCAAGCCTTACGAAGGCAATACTTTTGGCACAAGATGACTTTACATGTGACTGGTGCAAGGAAGTAAAGGCAACGAATTTGGGATGCAAGTGGGAAAAGGGAAGAGGTCCGAGGTCCGAGGTCGACAAAGAAGAATGCGTGAATATTTATCGTCGTTGACCACTTTTCCAAATTCCTGATTTTGAAAGGCATGCGCGAAGCGACAGCAAGTCTGTCAATACAAGAATCATTTTTTATTTTCGATGCCACGCCCCATTCGCCCACAATGAGCAAAAAACTGGCCGCACCTCGGAAAAAATCTGATTTCACCGAATAACTCAGTAACTATGGAATCTAGAACCACCTTGGTACGGAGGTTCCTAGCAGCGGCATAAAAGCATTGCCATTTAACATTTTGGACTGCCACGCTCCCTTTCCCCACAATAAATAATATAATTTTCAAACTTCAATGCCATTTTGATACTCTCTGCAAGAGTCTATTGGGTTTGTGCAAAATATGTAACAGGCAGAAGGAGGCTTGGCAGACCGCATGAAGTACATATATTCTTGATCAGCATTACAAGCAGGATCGATATAGACATGTCAGTCTGGCTGTCTGTCCGTCTGTCTGTCCGTATGGTAAGAGCTACAAGTTCGAGCTTGGTGTCAATCGATCACATCTTTAGTCAGTCAATACAAGAATCTTTTGTTGTTCGATGTCACGCCCCATTCGTTGCCAGTGTGGCGGCAGCACTGCTCGCTGACGCTGGCCGCGCCAAATACATATATACATACATATATGCATCATATATTGTCAAATGTATGTGTATTCGCATACAAACAAACAGATATATGTCTGATTATGCTTAGTGTAAAGTTCTTAACACTTTCTATATTTTATTTCGCTTTCTTAGTTTTACAATGTTCTCTTCTTGCACGCCTATATTCAAGTTATGTATCGGAACTTATCGCACATTGGCAATATCGATACGACTTGGTTATTTACATATCGATATATATTGTTCTTGATTTTAATCGATTATTGATATTATTTTTAAAAGTAATTATTGCTAATATTACATTCGGCCGACCTGACAATAATAGTCGACCACGACTTACATACTATTAATTAATACTAAGCTTACACAACTGGCCCAAGTCTTAGGGCGTGCTGGTTTCAAAACACTACAATATGGTAATTGAGTTAGCTGACAATTATCTATATCTGTAAATTCGTAACGATCAATATCAAATACAGGGCTTATTTTATATAGACCACGGTATTTTGGAGCAAACGTTTTATTAATACCTGGCGTTGTATCTACATTTCTTATTGCTACAAAATCACTAACATTATATTTTAAAGGCACTCTATGCTTTTTTCTATACATGTCTTCATTTCGTATCTTCGACTGGGAATAATTTTACAAATTTCGTAAATGCATCGACTACCACTAACAAGTGTTTCCTTTTAGAATTTATTCTTGGCAAGGATCCTAAATGATCTATATGGAGTGTACGAAAAGGAACACAGGGTTGGGAATACTATGCAATGTTATATCATTGATCGTCTTTGGGACAGAATGCAATATACAAGGTAAACAGTTAAACAAGCTAAACATTTTTCAACCATACCACGCATGGAAGGAAACCAATATGACTTTTTTAAATCATTCACACACTTTTCCGTCGCTAAATGTCCTAATTTCTCATGTGAAATACGAATTAATTAATTTTCCATACAGCCGTAACTCATCTGTTTCATTAATTTTGTACACTTTTCCAGCTACCAGCTCAAAAACCCAAAACTTCAGCTTTTCCAATAAATCACTAGTTTTTTCGATATCAGGATCTCTCATCTGTTCAACTTGTAGCAACAAATCTACATCCTCCTTGGTGACACCAACTACGCCTACAATGGGTAAAGTATATACTAAGGATTCCTTTAAGCAAGCTAATTGCTCACCACGCCTATCACTACAAGAGTTCTCTATAACTTCCTTTATCCTTATATTCGCTCCCCGGGCTTCTTTTCTTCCGTCTAAATCCCTATTTGTTTGGTAATTGCGACTATAAGAGGCACTATGCTGCTCACTATGAATTTTACCAACGTTCCCATTATGGCCATCATTAGGGGCTTTACTATGGTTCTTACTACGGTCACTCCTATGGGTATCAATATGGTTCTCACTACGGTCACTCCTATGGGTATCAATATGGTTCTCACTACGGTCACTCCTATGGGTATCAATATGGTTCTCACTACGGTCACTCCTATAGGTATCAATATGGTTCTCACTACGGTCACTCCTATTGGTATCAATATGGTTCTCACTACGGTCACTTCTATGGGTATCAATATGGTTATCACTACGGTAATCACTAAACTCCTCGCTGTTGTTATCCCTATGACTCTCATTACGCTTCTCACTGTAGTAATCATCAAAAGTTTTACTATGGTTTTCACTACACTTCACACTATGGTCATTCATATGATTATTGCTACAGTTCTCAATTAACTCCGTCTGTCTACTTAAGGCATCAACATGCGACATGTTGCTTCCAGGTTTGTGTTCAATACGGTAGTCATAATTTTCCAATTCTAAAGACCATCGAGCAATCTTAGTATTAATGACTTTTCTACTAAGCGTTTGTACTAAAGAAATACAACCTGTAACTATTTAAAATGCTCTATGTTCCAAATAAACCCTAAAACGACGCAATGCGTAAATAATTGCAAGAGTCTCCAGCTCAAAGCTATGGTATCTGGATTCAGCCGCTGTAGTTTTTCCTGAAAAAAATGCTACAGGATGCATTTTCCCGTCATCCTGTTTTTGCATTAATATAGCTCCAACCCCGTGTACACTGGCATCAGTATGCAGCTCTGTATCTCTAATGGCACTAAATATTGCTAGTACCGGAGGATTTGACAATGCCGAGTTTAATGCATTAAAAGACTCTATTTGCTTATGGTTAAGAAGAAAAGGACCTTTATTCTTTAATAAATCCGTCAGTGGCCTGGCTATGCTAGCGAACGAAAATACAAAACGACGAAAATATGAAAATAGTCCTAAACATGAATGCAAGCTTTTCAAATTATTAGGCATTGGGTATTCCCTCAAAACCTCAAGGTGGGAATTATTTGGTGATATACCATGTTTATTAACTCTATATCCTAGAACGTCACATTCTTGTTGAATAAACACATAAACATTCTTGTTGAATATACACTTCTTAAGGTTTATTTCCAGATTATAATCACTTATTAGATCCATAATCTTACCCAAAATGTCTAAATGTTCCTATACTGTCTTAGTAGCCACTACTACATCGTCCATATAGGCAACTTTTTTCTTAGCTCGAATAAAGTCCTTGAATACACTAAATAAAAATCTTTGAAAAATAGCTGGACCGTTCCTAAGCCCAAATGGCATTTTCACATACTCATATTGGCCGTGGGGAGTGACAAAGAATGTATACTGCACTGATTTCTCCTCGACTGCAATTTGATGAAACCCTTGCTTAAGATCAATAACCGAAAAACACTCTTTGTTTTCTAGGTACTCTAAGCAATCCTCTATAAGGTTCAATGGGAAATTGTCACGGACAGTAAGCTTGTTCAGTCCTCTATAATCAACGCACATTCGAATTTCACCAGATTTCTTTTCATACTCTCTGCAGAAGGAGGCGTGGCAGACCCCATAAAGTTTATATATTCTTGATCAGCATCACAAGCAGAGTCCATATAGCCATGTCCGTCTGTCTGTCTGTCTGGCAGTATGAACAAACAGATTTCAGAGATGGTAAGAGCTACAAGTTCGAGCTTGGTATCAATCGATCACATATTTAGTCAGTCAATACAAGAATCTTTTTTTTTTCGATGCCACGCCCCATTCGCCCACAATAAGCAAACAACTGGACACACCTCGGAAAAAATCGGTGTTTTCGGCAAATATCTCAGTAACTATGGCACCTATGATCACCAATTATGGAACATGAGGTTCCTAGCGACAGCATAGTTGCATTGACATTTAAAATTTTGGACTGCCACGCCCAATTTTCCCACATTTGATAAAATAATGTACAAATTTCAATGCCGTTTTTAGCGAACTTGTTCTTATCGTACAGTATTGTAGTTTATAATTCGTGTGGAGACTAACTATATTAAACTATCCTGAAAGGCACATTAAAATCGGAATATAAACAAGAAAACTAGAATCGTTACAATATTGATATTTGAACGCAATATCAACCCATAGGTGCAAGCGAGATAGAAACACACAAGCACATGTTCGAACGTTTTCTCGGCCTGCGTGGCGGCAGCGCTGCCCGCCGAAGCTGGCTGCGCCGAATACACACATACATACATATTTGCATCATATACATATTATCAAACGTATGTGTATTCGCATACATACAAAGAGATGTATGTTTGATTATGCTTAGATTGTTTTTGTTTCAACGTGTTTTAATGCAAGTAATTCACATTGTAATATCTCGATACCGATTTTAATAATTTAATCGGGAAAAATGCAGAGAGTATTATACGGTCGTGCGCGCTCGACTGTACTTATTATACCCGTTACTCATAGAGTAAAAGGGTATATTGTAATCGTTGGAATGTATGTAACAGGCAGAAGAAGGCGTGGCAGACCCCATAAAGTATATATATTCTTGATCAGCATCACAAGCCGAGTCGATATAGCCATGTCCGTCTGTCCGTCTGTCTGTCTGTCTATCCGTATGAACAAACAGATTTCAGAGATGGTAAGAGCTACAAGTTCGAGCTTGGTGTCAAACGATTAGATATTTAGTCAGTCAGTACAAGAATCTTTTTTTTTTCGATGCCACGCCCCATTCGCCCACAATAAGCAAAAAACTGGACACACCTCGTGAAAAATTGGTGTTTTCGGCAAATATCTCAGTAACTATGGCACCTAGGATCATCAATTCTGGAACGAAAGGTTTGTAGCGACGGCATAGTTGCATTGTCATTTAAAATTTTTGGACTGCCACGCCCACTTTTCCCACATTTGATAAAAAAGTCTGGAACCTTCAAAGCCGGGTTTGGCGAACTTGTTCGTATCGTACAGTATTGTAATTATATAATTCGTGTGGAGACTAACTATATTAAACTATACTGAAAGGCGCATTAAAATCGGACTATAAACAAGAAAACTAGAAGCGTTACAATATTGATAATTGAACGCACTACCAACCCATAGGTGCAAGCGAGATAGAAACACACAAGCACATGTTCGAACGTTTTCGCTGCCTGTGTGTCGGCAGCGCTGCCCGCGGTCGCTGGCTGCTCCGAATACACACATACATACATATTTGCATCATATACATATTGCCAAACGTATGTGTATTCGAATACAAACAAACAGATGAATGTTTGATTATGCTTAGATTGTTTTTGTTTCAACGTGTTTTAATGCAAGTAAAATACATAGTAATATCTCGATACCGATTTTTATGATTTAATCGGGACAAATGCAGAGAGTATTATACGGTCGGGCATGATGGACTGTACTTTTCTTTCTTCTTCCGGCGTCCCACAAGGAAGCCATCTCTGTCCATTGCTATTTATATTGTTCATAAATGATCTGTCATCTGCAATTAGTCACTCTCGGGTACTCATGTATGACGACGAAGTCAAACTCTGTGTGTCGGCTTCGGAGTCTCTTCTTGGATCCAGGTTACAATCTGACCTTTACAGCTTTCAAACCTGGTGTCAAGTCAAATATTAGCTATAGTAAGTGTAACGTAATTTCCTTCAGTAGGCATTTCCCCTTTCTAAACAAATTCATTCTGAATGGCAACTCTCTTAAAAGAATTGAATCGGTCACTGATTTGGGTATCCTTATGGATCCTAAGCTCAAGTTCGATAAGCATGTATTGTCAATTACTAATCGTGCTTTTTGTGTCCTGGGCTTGATAAAGCGCTGGTCGAAAGAATTTAACGATCCCTATCTAACGAAAACACTTTTTACTGCCTTGGTACGGCCTTGAATATGGATCTTGTATTTGGTCACCCCAATATAGGATTCATCAGGATAGAATAGAATCTGTACAAAAACAATTTCTTCTTTTTGCACTAAGGACTCTCAAGTGGAATACTAACATACGCTTACCATCCTATCGTAGTAGACTTTTACTACTTGGTGTTGCTGGGCCACTTGAATGTACTTTCCCGTTAGTACATCAACGTCCAATTAACAAAAAGGAACACAAATGTCAAAGTAGAATAAAAAAATACATCTGCTGCATTCATATCCTTGCACATGTAAAGACGTGACCACCAGTTTGGGATAAAATATGATTTAACTTATCGCTTTGCCTAAGCAATTACATCAACAGTTCCAAAGTCAGGTGATATGGATCTTTAGGAAGGTAAAGAGGAGCACTATGGGAAACAGATGGAAATTATGGATCGAGACAAAATTAAGATCAAGAATCTTAATGAGTCAATTTAGAATTTCATTTGCTTGAGAAAGGGAAATCGCAAATAAGTGATCAAGAAAATCATATGTGTCGTGGGAGTCAAAATAGAAGAGTTCTTGCAATGTTAAAATCACCCAGCACACCCAAGAATATCCCGATCGGTATAAACAGAAGTATTAGAAGAAGGAGGGATACATGCATAAAAATTAAAATATTGAAAATCTTTAGTTTAACAGCAATAAATTCTATATCTGTGTAAATATCAAGAATAACTGCTGCAAAGGAAAGACCAGCATTAACAGCAATCAATACACCACCACCACGACGAAATATGCCGTCTTTCCTACTACAAAGGCTTCTTACATTTTGATAGACAAGTGAAAGGGAGAAGTTTAATTTATTTTTGCTGTTAGTAGTGAAAGACTGTGGAGTAGCGGATAATGATGAAGGAAGAGGTATAGCAATCGGGGTGCGATTCCGTGTTTTTTTTTGCAGAATATTCTTTTACTACTAGGTGGTCAGGCCAGAATTTTTTAAAACACATTTTATTAAAGTGTTCGGCCGGAACACTTACTTTAAGAGACGAAATTTCCCGGACATAAGAAAATCGGAATTTACCCACTGTAATTTTGGCTCCACATTTGTCCTGAAGTAAAGGCTTTGGCATCATCACATGTAGTACCAGGGGGAAGTGAGACAAAGATTTGTCTCTTTGGTGGAATATCTATAAGAGTCTTATTATTGTCAACCACTGCAATATCGTCATTCGAACATATGACACTGGTTGATCGACTAATTGATCCACTCACGTGTGTGTTAGTCGACAACAACTGTATTAACAGCGACTGCTGGAGCAACTTCAGTGGGGGAAGTTAAGTTATAAAAAAATTAATTAACGACGGATCAGAATTTATGGAGATATGAGGAGGAACTCAGAGTTCATTTGGTCCAATTGACAACCTAAAATTGGCCTTTTTCCTCTTCGGGGAATCATTCAAAAGGTTCATACTCTTGAAATCTTTTTCCAAAGAGGTTTAATCAGGTTCACAAAATTTGCCAAATAGTTTCACAAAACCTCTTTTTGCTTGCCTCAAGAATCTCATCATTTCCCTCTCAACATCCGTGTAAGACTCACAAGTCCATTTCATACCACACAGCCAGCAGCAAACAAGCCCCACTTTAACATTGGCTGGCATCTGGCAGTCTTTATTGTAACAGATATATATAATGGTAAAATTAAAGAAAAAAAATAAACAACTAATAAAAATAAATAATACTGAAAAAAAAAGAGAAGAGAAGTACAGTCGAGCACGCCCGACCGTATAATACTCTCTGCTTTTTTCCCCAATTAATTTATTAAAATCGGTATCCAGTTATTACAATGGATAGTACAAGCATTAAAACACGTTAAAACAAAAAAAAACAAATCAAACATACATATGTTTGTTTGTATGCAAATACACATACGTTTGACAATATATGAAGCGTATATGTATGTATGTGTGTATTCGGCTCTGCCAGCGTCCGCGGGCAGCACTGCCGCCACACAGGCAGAGAAAACATTCGAACATGTGCTTGTATGTTTTTGTCTCGCTTGCACTCATGTATTGATATTGCGTTCAACTATCAATATTGTATCGCTTCTAGTTTTCTTGTTTATGGTCCGATTTTAAAGCGTCTTTCGTGATAGATATATTTAGTCTCCACAAGAATTATAAATTGCAATACTGAACGATACCTTTAAAATGGCATCGGAGATTGAAAATCATTTTATTAATTTTTGAAAAAGGCGGCGTGGCAGTCCAAAATTTTAAATGGCAATGCCTTACTGCTGCCGCTTGGAACTTCCGTACCAAAAGTACCGTATCATACGTGCAATAGCTACTGAGATATTCGCCGAAAATACCGATTTTTTCTGAGGTGTGTCCAGTTTTTTGCTCATTGTGGGCGAATGGGGCGTGGCATCGAAAAAAAAAATTCTTGTATTGACTGACTTAATTTGTAATCGATTGAGACCAATCGCGAACTTGTAGCTCTTACCATCTCTGAAATCTGTTTGTTTATACGGGCAGACAGACGGACATGGCTATATCGACTCGTCTTGTGATGGTGATCAAGAATATATATTCTTTATGGGGTCTGCCACGCCTCCTTCTGCCTGTTGCATACTTTTGCACAAACCCAATATACTCTTTCAGAGAGTATAACAAGAAAGAAAAGTACAGTCGAGCACGCCCGACCGTATAATACTCTCAGCATTTTATTCCCGATTATATGATTATGATATTAAAATTATTAACCAGAACGGATAGTAATTGTATTAGAACACTTAGAAACATAAAAAAAACTAAGTATGTTTAATCGAACATACATCTGTTTGTCTGTATGCAGATACGATTTCGTTTGACATTATATGTATGCATTAATGTATGGGGCAATGGTTATTCAGGCTAGAAGTCTAGGAGAATTAGGGAGCGTTTCGCGAACATCAGTAGGTTACTTGGCAAACGCTCTGATGCCTCTTTTAGAGAACGATTTTGCAGTGCACCTAGACATCTTAGCCTTGTTCGCTCTAAAGCAGGACAGTGGCAGAGTAGATGTTCTAGTGTTTCGAAAGTGTTAGGGTATTTGAATTTTCTGCAGTCAGTGTCCGTAGTAATACCAAGCTTGGTAGGCAGTGACCAGTGAGCACTCCAATTAGCATCGTACAGTCATTTCCGAGAGAGATGCAGTAGAAATCGGGTAAGATGTGCATCGAACTCGTTGCACATTATTTTGACTGTTCTACAAGAGGTGGTGTTCCGCCACCTTAGGTTTATTAGTTTGGTGGTGCTCCTCTCAAGACTGCTATACAGCGATCTTAGGGACATGGCCAATTGCTCTTTCCTAGTTTCAGGTAGTTCAGTGCCAGCCTTTGCTAGAGTGTCTGCCTCCTCATTTCCCGGGATACCTTGGTGGCTAGGAACGCAGTAGATATGTACTGACTTGGTCGTACATAGTATATCTAGTGCTTCTCTGCTCACCTTGACCGTTCTGGAGGTGAGAGTAGACGACACCATAGACGTAATGGCTGCCTGACTGTCAACCATGAGGTTGATTGTGTAGCTGTTCGTAGCTAGATGGGCAGCGACCTCCGCTGTTTTCCTATGGCGAAGACCTCCGCCTGGAATATGCTGCAGTGGTCGGGTGGCTTGTAGGAGAGCTTGGTGCTAGGGTGTTCACAATATACAGCAGCTACTACTCCACCTGCCATCTTGGAGATTTGGCTGCCACTAGCTTCGCGTGTAGGTCTAGAGGTGGTAGACCCAGGAGGATTTCTAGAGCTTTGGTGGGGGTAGTGCGAAGGGCGCCTGTGATGCTTAAGAGCGCTTGGCGTTGTGCCATTTCCATTAAGGCAAGGTAGGTTTTCTTTTCGGTTGCTAGAGCAGTGTCAGACGAACGACTGAGATGTAGATCCAATGCATAAGTCTGGGCTAAAGACCCCACGAGCAACTAAGCATCTTCTTGGATGCCTACAGCGCCGTGGTTGCCTTTTTTACCCTTTCTTCGACATTGGCTCTCTATGTCAGTTTGCTATCCAGCACTGTGCCGAGGTACTTCACATGGGTGCTTGGTTTAAGGTGCTTACTGCTTACCATGGGTGGGGACCAGCGCGGTACCTTGTACCTCTTGGTGAAGAAAATGAGGTCCGTCTTTTCTGCGTTTATGTGTAGCCCGGCTTCTTCGCCCACTTACATAATTCCCGTAGGGTCCGTTCCATAACGGAGCTGAAAGTCGATGGGCAGACACCTGTTATAATTATGCATATGTCATCCACTATCAAATCTCTTGGTGTTCGTGCGGACGTTGTTGAATGCGCCTGAGATGTCTATGAAGACTTCCAGTGCGTATTCTTTACTGTGAAGCGCCCTCTCGATGGAGGCGACTAGTGAGTGCAGAGCCGTTTCGTCGGATTTACCCTGCTGGTTGGCTGACAAACAATCTTCAGCTGCATTTCTTATGCTAAGATCCAGCAGCTTCACCAGTGTTTAAGTAGAAAGGATGTAAGACTGATTGGTCTATAGTTCTTTGGGCTGCTGTGGCCACATTTGCCTGCTTTTGGCAAGAATACCACTCGTGCAGTTCTCCATTGAGTTGGGATGTGGCTCGTTTTGAGGCAAGCCTCGAATATTCTAATAAGCCATGGGATGACCACGTTTTTGGTGGTTTGTACCATGGCTGGAAATATCTTGTCTATACCGGGGCTCTTTATTCTTGAGAAAGAATTGATGGCCCATAGTACTTTAAGCGTTGTGACTAGTTCACTAGGGAGTGGGAGGTCTTGACACATGGAACCCTGCGACCCCTTCTCTGTGGGAGGCACGCAGCCCGGAAAGTGGGTAGATATTAGAGCTTCCAGAGTTTCCTCACTCCTCTCTGTCCATGTTCCGTCGTCTAGTTTCAGTTGGCTATGGATAGGCGGCTGTCTAGACAGCAGCTTCCTCAATCTGGCGGTTTTACGCACTGGCTCCAGATTGGAGCAGAAACTCCTCTAGGAGCTCCTCTTGGCCTTCCTGATAGCGGTTTTGTATGATCTGAGAGCAACCTGGTACTTTTCGTAAATCATTCGCAAATCGGTCTGTTTGGCTAGCTTGAAAAGAGCCTTAGCGTCTTTCCTCAGCACGGAAAGCTCGGCATTCCAGCAGAGAGGTTTGGACCTAGCTTTCCGCCTTGATGGTACGCATGATGCATTGTAGGCGTCATTGACTGCTCAATGTCACTCACCGACTCAATAGCGCCCGGTTGTCCCAAAGCCGTAGGTCCAATCGGCGGTCCGTGGGTTTCTTGGTCTGTCTTCTATTTGGGTGTTATCAAAGTTACATTCAAATTGAATGTAATTGTGGTCAGAGAAGGAAGGTTTATCTAGGACTCGCCAGTTGGTTATGACTGCACCTATCGCAAGTGTGAGATCAAGGACATTAGAGGACGTTGCACCTACATACGTATTTGTATCCCCCGTGTTAGCAATACTTAGGTTTGTTGTTAGGATGAAATCTAAGAGTGACTCACCCCTGATGTCGATATCGGTTGATCCCCAAACGCAGTGTCGGCCTGTCTACGGTTAGATCTTCAGTGCTGTAATTAGTCATAAGATAAGCATATAGGTCTTTCCGTACAAGTACGGCGGTTCTCAATCTGCTTACCGTCGAGATGTAAAACGCAGTGTAGTTGGTAGACCTTACCTCAGCCACCATGTTGCCCGAGGCAATCCATGGTTTCTGGACTAAGGCCACATCGACGAGCCCTTGCTCCAAGGCCAACAGAAGCTCTGTCGATGCCAACTTGCATTTATGCAGGTTTATCTACAGTACCATCATTAGTTTGGGTAACTGCACCTGCCGCAGACGGGTTGACTATCATTGTCAGGTCACCGTCCTCTTAGTCTATCTCTTCGTCCGAAGCGATGTCTAGTTACTGGGTGGCTTCGAGGACTGACTCTACACCAAGGTCTCTCTGCACCTCCCCAGCTTCAAGCGTGTGTGCGTTTTTGTCTTCAGGGTTGCGTTTCTTCAGACGTAGGTACGCACTACCTACGCCCCATGCCATCTTCGTGAATCTTGGGTACAGGATGTCCTCCGCTTCTTTGTTGATCTGAAGGATTACATCCTGGCCCCCTCTGACGGGGAGAAGGTAACAGCATGAATCAACCTCCATTTGCCGATTGGGACATCCTTGTTTTGCCGTTGTAGCAACCGCAGGGCTTGGTCTCCCTGAACAGCAATTAGGAAGAGCACCTTCGCCTTGGGTTTGGATGGGATATTCTCCCTGTCCACCACCTCCAGCTGGGCTCCTTCCCAGATTGCGCCCAATGTCGGGACCTTCAGCCTCAGCCATCCGAGTGTGGGCTTATCGTTGCACTTCACGAGCTTGGCTCCATTGAGCCACACAGCACCGTCAAAGGTAGGCATGGGGGCCTCCGGATCCTCGTCCATCTACTGCAGCAATAGGCCGAGCAGCCTCTCGTGGACGATCTTCCATCGTTCCTCCGAGATTTTTCCGTTCTCGTCGCTTCTGTCAATGAGAGCCACGATAAAGGATCGTTTGGCGACATCCGTCATCGTGGCTCGTTGTGCGTGCCTTCTGGAGAACGCTATTTTAGGGCATCGCTGTCGTTTGCTGACAGGAGCTTCGGCGCTCTTGTTACTGTCAGCGGAGCGCTGCCTCTTCTCGGCCAGCATCTCCTCCATCTTGTTAGCGAAGCCGCTCGTTGTCGCCTGCATCTGTGGCAACTCGGCGGCTTTCTGCAATCCTATCCTCGGCCCAGGCCAGCTTAGCCCTGTCCTGTTCAGACAGACTCGCTGTGCCATGGAGCCGACTGTGGATTTTTAGCTCCGTTTTGTATTGCGCTTTGGCTTTGTGCTCCTGCCTGGTGCGTTTAGGCCCTTCCCTACGCAGGGAGCTGGAACCTTGCACCGGCGAACGCATCAGGCTTACTTCCTCGGTCTTCGTGATTGACACAACGCTCTCAGCGTCTGAGTCTTCGTGGACAGTGGTACCCGAGCGGGTCAGTTTGTGTTTGTTGGCAGTCGTAGTATAACTAACTTAAACTGCTTCCGCCAACTCAGAGGTGTGACCACTGGCGACACATTGAGAGGATTGCTCCCCCCCGTGCCCACCGGTGGTAGCAGTCACTCCTTCCAACGACGTTTGGGCTGACATCCCAGCCCGAGTTGATTCTTCATGCAGACTTCCCATTGCTGTAAAGACCTCCATAAGGCTCATTTGTTCAGGTTGCCACCCCTAGCGTTTTATGCCTGCCGCCAGGCTACCCCTAGCCATGGCGTGTGTTCGGCACTCCTGACATGCCACAATATGTCAGGGTACGGGACCACGCCTTAGCTAGACACTACATCGCCTCGAAGGCAAGTAACTGTGCATCAACCCGTCGCCGGGACGATGCAGTGTCCATTGCCCGGCCGGCACCATTAGGGAGGGTTCAGCTAGAGGATTTTGCCATGCCAATCTAAGCATAATCAAACATATATCTGTTTTTAGACCCCGTACTCTAAAAAAGAGTATAGGGGTCTATTAGGTTTGTCAGAAGCGAAATGTGCGTAACAGGCAGAAGGAGGCGTGGCCAACCCCATAAACTATATATATTCTAGATCAGCATCAACAGCCGAGTCGATATGGCAATGTCCGTCTGTCCGTCTGTCTGTCTGTCCGTCTGTCCGTCCGTCCGTATGAACACCTGGATCTTTTAAACTACAAAAGCTAGAGACACCAAATTTGGAATGAAAGTCCGTTATCTTCGCGAGCAGATGAAGTTTATTTCAAATTGTTGCCACGCCCCTTACCGCCCCCGCAATGAGCAAAAAACCAGACACACCTCGAAAAAAAATTTACTTTTAGGCCAATAACTCAGTAACTATGGCACTTAGGAACACCATTTCTGGTAAGCATTTTGCTAGAGACAGCCTTAATGCAATGCCATTAAAAATTTTGAGCTGCCACGCCCCTTTTCCCCACATCAGCTAAAAAACTTTTACGCTTTAATGCCGTTTTTAAGGCATTTATTCATATAGTAGAGTGTTGTAATTCAACATTCGTATAGAGACATATCAAATCAAACTATTCTGAAAGTGGCATCAACATACTACCTTTAACAAAAGAGCTACTGCATTAGAAAGTTTGTTATTTAAGTGCAATATCGCGCGCGAGAGCGAGACAGAAACATACAAACACATGTTCGAACGTTCTCGATGCTTGTGTGGCGACAGCGCTGCCGGCAGACGCTGGCCGCACCGAATACACACATACATATATATATGCATACATATAATTTTAAACGAGAATTCTTGAAATTGGCGCGTGGTGCAACTGATTGAGTTGTAGGTTCGAATGCTGGCAATGCGAATTGTTAAACTATTTTTTTTTAATTTCAATTCAAAATGTACATATAAAATTAAAATTTTTATATTTCATTTGAAAATTTGAATTCACATTGAATACAAATGTGCACTACTATGAGAGTACGGGATCTTTTACAGTCGGCTCGATCGACTGTAGCCTTTCTTACTTGTTTTTTTTTGTATGCGAATACACATACGTTTGACATTATATGTGCATATATGTATGTATGTGTGTATTCGGAGCAGCCAGCGCTGCCGGCACACAACGAAAACGTTCAAACACGTGCTTGTGTGTTTCTATCTGGCTTGCACCAATGGGTTGATATTGTGTTCAATTATCAATTTTGTAACGCTTCTAATTTTCTTGTTTATAGTCCGATTATAATGCGCCTTTCAGGATAGTTTAATATAGTTAGTCTCCACACGAATAATAGACTACAATACTGTAGGATAAGAACAAGTTCGCCAAAAACGGCATTGAAGGTTCCAGACTTTTTTATCAAATGCGGGGAAAGTAGGCGTGGAAGTCCAAAATTTTAGATGGCCATGCAACTATGCTGTCGCTAGAAACCTCCCGTACCAGAAATGGTGATCCTAGGTGCCATAGTTACTGAGACATTTGCCGAAAACACAAATTTTTTCCGAGGTGTGTCCAGTTTTTTGCTTATTGTGGGCGAATGGGGCGTGGCATCGAAAAAAAAAAGATTCTTGTATTGACTGACTAAATATCTAATCGTTTGACACCAAGCTCGAACTTGTAGCTCTTACCATCTCTGAAATCTGTTTGTTCATACGGACAGACGGACAGACAGACGGACAGACGGACATGGCTATATCGACTCGGCTTGTGATGGTGATCAAGAATATATATACTTTAAAGGGTCTGCCACGCCTCCTTTTGCCTGTTACATACCTTTGTACAAACCCAATATACTCTTGCAGAGAGTATAAAAAGGTCAACTCATTTAGGAACCCCCAAAATGCGAACTAGGAAGTGTTCTGTAGACAAGTAAATAGTAGGCTAGGAGCGCCGGGAGATATAAGGTCGGTGCACGATATAGAACCATCCCTATCTATCGTAAACAAGACCCCCCCGAGCCTTCTTTCTAAAGGCGTGTCGCCCGAATACTCGAAAAAAAAACAAGAAAGAATGCTATAGTCGCCACGCGACTTTAGGATACCCGTTACTCAGTTTCAATTTGTTATTAACAATGGTGATGGATATAATAGCAAATTCATGCTTAGAGCATATTTTCGACCGATCGTTCCTATGGAAGCTATACGATATAGTTGTCCGATTTGTATCAGTATATATATATTATTGGCAGATGTATTCTGTGTGAGTTTGATTAATATAGCTTAGTTAACGCAAAAGTTTTCCATACTAACTCATATTTAGAGCGTATTTTTCACCGATCGGCCCTATGTGAGCTATACGATATAGTTGTCCGATTTGGATCAAACTTGGTCAATAGATGTACATGTATGTACATTCCGTGTAAATTTGGTTCAGATAGCACAGCTAACAAAAAAGTTTTCTATACTAAAACATTCTACGTTTGCCTGTACATTTACCTTTATATGCAAATAAAACGCCCTAAAGTGGGCGTGTCAAAAAACAATAACAAACTTGTAGTGCTTGGGTATTGTACCTTTCATTTGCGACCACTATCATTTTTCTAGCTTTTATAGTCTCTGAGATCCTTTTGTTCATACAGACGGACGGACGGACGGACGGACAGACGGACATGGCTATATCGACTCGGCTATTGATGCTGATCAAGAATATATATACTTTATGGGGTTTGCCAAGCCTCCTTCTGCCTGTTACATACATTCCAACGATTACAATATACCCTTTTACTCTACGAGTAACGGGTATAAAAATCGACACCACCCTGGTGGAACTCGGAGCTCTCTACCCAAAGATCTGATCTTATTGAGATGTTCAAATAAGCCAAGCAGTCTGAGGAGGAATTAGTGTATAATGAATACAAGATTCTGCTCAGAGAATATAAGTATAATATAAGGAAGGCTAAAAGGAATTCCTGGAGGAACTTCTGTTCCAATTTGGAATCAGTGCCCGAAACAGCAAGACTTAGAAGGCTGCTATCCAAGCAGCCCTCCATACAAAGTCAGCTGAAGCTTAATAACGGTGTCTGGACGGAGAGTAGTGTCTGTTATTTTGCTCATTGCTGGGGCGGTAAGGGGCGTCCCAACAATGCGAAATAAACTTGGCCTACGAACACCACAGACGGACTTTCATTCCAAATTTGACTCTTATAGTTTCGAAGATCCAAGTGTTCATACGCACGGATAGACATTGCTATATAGACTCGGCTTGTGATGCTAATCGATAATACATAATACATACTTTATGGGGACGGAAACGCCTACCTCTGCCAGTTACGCACATTTCGCTTCTGCCCAACATAATTAGGTCAGCGGTTCGAATCCCAGCACGGACAGCCAATTAAATAATTTATGTTATATAAAAAGACAAATTAATACATGTAAATGAAGATAATCGCTGCCTTAATAAACATATGGTGTTGTGCAACTGGTATGGTGGCGGTATAAACACGAACTTGCATCTGAGTTGCAAGTTCGAGTCCCGCTAATGATTTGTGTCAATTTATTTTATTCAATTTAAGTTTACAACTTAAGTTAAATACACGTTTTTAAAGCAAGGCATGTTGTATAGAAAAATGCACGCTACTATAAGAGTACGGGGTCTTTTACAGTCGGCTCGCTCGACTGTAACCTTTCCTACTTCTTTTGAATTACGAAACACACGAAACACTGGGTAATATAAGTTAAGATAACTCGCCGATGTTTTAGTGAACAAAAAAGAACTCATAATATTATGATATAACGTTATAATTATTTATTCAAGTTATTTGGATACTTTAAATTAACAACTTTTACAGTACTTTTCTTGTGCGAACTGCAACTGCCCACCCACTGGTCGGACAAGGGTTCTTATCTTTCCATTCCGCCACGACGTCGACATCGCAGCGGCAGAGCGGCCATGGCAGCAGCAACGGCGATGCTGTTGCTGAATCTGCGGATCGGTTTCCGGTATCAACACCGCATTCTCAAGCTCGAGCGTGTCAGCAGAACGTCAGGTATGTTGCAATAGCTGACGCTTGCAAGGAGCCGGAGCTAGGCCGGTAACTCAATCCGGGTTGTTGACTTGGCGAGAGTTTGGCAGGATGGCGAGAGGTTTACAGGAGGGCAAGAGTGGCGGGGAAGTCGTTGCACTGTTGCTGCGGGCAGAGGCCGGCGATGTCCGAACGTGGTAAGGGGGAAAAGGGGGTGTTCGGCATTAGCTGGTGTTAACTTATATTTTAATTAAAAAATATTATAAATTTATGGAAACTTAGTATGATAAAAGTCAGGAATAGAAATCCGTTACAATCTGAGCGCATTTTTTTTGATGTGATTTCCATATCCAGTCTGTGTTCACAATTTTAACATTACTCCGATCGGAATTGCTACGATGACATTGGGTCAAGTACTGTCGATCCAGGCAATCGGAAAACAGAAAAATATATATTTCGTTCATCTCTTACATCTCACTTGCTAAATGCCCGTCATGCTGCTTTAATATCAGTGTTTCCAACTCGTTTCCATTTCGATTATAAAAGCAGCCATAGGTTTTAGAAAAAATACTTATAGTTTCGAACCCCAGCAATTTCTGCGTAAGATTATTCAAATCAGATTGCTGAACGTTTTTAAAATCCAATTCACTTTCACAAATATCTTGTAGAACTTCCTGAAGATCCTCTGGCGCCAAAACAAAGTCTTCAAAACTGTCTCCCAACTTATCAAAAATTTGGTCAAGCTGCTCCTGCAATGTATTGGTGGCCGAAAGTACGTCCTTTGGGCACAGATTGATTCGCTGCTTTTTGCAAACGCGCAATATCCAATCAAAGTATAGTATATTATTGGTTTGTGGTTGTTGCTGCATCAGACGTTCCACAAAATAAGTTCGATCACCGCATAAACAAATACAATTAGAATCTTCTGGCAATGGATTCTGAACTATGGATCCGCCATTTTCTGCAATTAAGGTCTGCAGTTGATGCTTGCTATATCCACGCTTACTACTCAAAATACAAAAATTCAAGCCATTTAGTACCTCAGAGATGTTTTTTAAGGGTCGTGTAAAGTGACGTTTTTCATAAGCACTCAATCTAAGGCCAGTAAAATTTGCAGGCGTTAACTTTTGACGTTTGCGTTCAGCGGAGATATCGTAAATGTCCAAATGACGCTTGCTCAATTTTTGAATAGCCCCACGATCCTATAAATTATATGTTTTAAATGTACAACATATACACTCCTTTGTACTCCTTATCTTACCTGACACAATTCAGTGTATTCATGTAACGTCATGCATTCGTTCCACACTTTGTCATCGCGAATGTGTTGTACTCGCGCAAAATGTAGGCATTTTGGCGTAAAATAGGATTTATTGGAAGTCAAGTCAGCTGCTCTTACTTGCAAAACGATTGATTTATCAGGCCACACCCAGACATCGGGGCAACCATCTCTTTCATTTGGCTTATAGTGATACCACATCGGTGGCGGCTCTTGTACAGTAATCTGCCAATGTGGACTCAACTCATGCAATAGAATACTGCGCTGGCGCGTGTTGTTGGCCACACAACCAATACTGTAAACTTCATCATATCCACTGTCGCCACTGATCTTTAGAACGCCCAATAAAAATGAATCAATAAAAGTTCGTTTTCGATTATAGAAACCTCCAATGATAAGGACATCAAAATCTGTGATTATCCCTGTTATATACTAAAAAAAAATATTAAAAAATTAAAAATTAAATATTATTTTTTATGGCAATTTCACTAACATCCGCCTTTTCCTTATACCATCCACCGCCAACACGTTGTCCTGGCAAGTAAATTGAGTTTTGCTTTTTGAGAACAATACCCTCTTCATTCGATTCAAGGAGCTGTTGAAAAAGAAGGTTAAAATGTTCTACTGAATTTATTTTCTGGCCCTTCATTATCTGTAGTATGCCTTGCTGTTCATTGAGCAACTCATGTAACTTGTAAGCACGTTGCACATAAGTCATATCTAAAATGCTTTTCCCATTTAGATACAATATATCATAAACAACGAAACAGGGCCGCCATCTTCCTTCTTCTTTAAGATGCTTCACGTCTACATTTTCCCCTTTTTGACGATAGCGCAGATATTGCTTGTCCCAAATCATCATCTCGCCGTCCAGTATAATAGACACCATATCCAGTGGCAAAAGTGTACGCAAATGTGGTGTCAAAGTGCCAAACTCATAACTGCTCCCAAAGCAAGCAGTGTAGTCAGCCCCATTTCGGGATATATATTTAAATCTACCATGTGCATAATGAAGCTGAAACCGCTCCCCATCCATTTTTGTTTCTAAATAAAGCACATCCAATTTCATTAGCTCCTCAATATTACCCGAAAATCGTTCACATAGCATCGGGCGTACTTGCTGAAAGGCCTTAATAAGCTCATTTAAATTGACAAGTGGATCCTTGATACTTTTTGTGGCGATAAGTAAAGCGTTTTTTGGAATTGGTATACTTTTATCAGCCAACAAATTGCAAATGAGTTTCAAGTCTGTGCAATGCTGGTAAATGTTCTTGGCCGTAGGATGCAACAGGTTAAAAATTCGCCCTTCCCCTATTCCAAGACTCATTGACTTAAGCAAAATGCGAATCAACCATTTCTGTTCTTCAGGCGAGGCCGACTCAGCAAAGCGTATTATCTCGCGTTCCTTTACTGCAAATTTGTTATAAATAAATTTTTGTGAAAATATGCACACCGTATTAGAATGTATATTACAGAAATGGTTCGTTGAAAAATTGTAAAGAATTTATACACGCATATATGGCGCAAACAAAAACTGGGAGAAATTCGATTAAAAATCAATTTTACTCGTTATACGTAGATCACATATATATTTTAAACATATTTCCATATATATTACAGACATTTTGGCACAATTGGCACCACTGTTGTCAATGTCTCCAACACAGCCCAACTGATAGTCGCCCACCACAGCGTATGGGGGTCCCCCGACATCAATATAAGAGGTGAGTCTCTTCTTGATTACATTCTTAACTCTAGGCTAGACATTGCAAATGTTGGAGAGGTAGGTCCCACCTCCTCCAAGGTACTAGATCACACACTTGTGTCTCAGACCACAATGTGATACAATTCGAGTGTAACTTCAGCAACATTAAAAAGGTCAACTCATTTAGGAACCCCCGAAATGCGAACTGGGAAGTGTTCTGTAGACAAGTAAATAGTAGGCTAGGAGCGCCGGGAGATATAAGGTCGGTGCACTATATAGAGCCATCCCTATCTATCGTAAACAAGACCCCCCCGAGCCTTCTTTCTAAAGGCGTGTCGCCCGAATACTCAAAAAAAAAAAAAAATCGACACCACCCTGGTGGAACTCGGAGCTCTCTACCCATTGAACTAATCTCATTGAGATGTTCAAATTAGCCAAGCAGTCTGAGAAGGAATTAGTGTAAAATGAATACAAGATCCTGCTCAGAGAATATAAGTATAATATAAGGAAGGCTAAAAGGAATTCCTGGAGGAACTTCTGTTCCAATTTGGAATCAGTGCCCGATACAGCAAGACTTAGAAGGCTGCTATCCAAGCAGCCTTCCATACAAAGCCAGCTGAAGCTTAATAACGGTGTCTGGACGGAGAGTAGAGAGGAAACTCTTGAAGCTATTATGTCCGCCCACTTTCCAGAATCAGTCGAGCTACGGATGGGACAGAACACCAGAACATCTCGTGTGGTGACTACCAACTCCCCATAGAGATATTTACAGAACAAAAGATTCCATGGGCCCTCGACTATATTATGAACATAAATAGCCCGGGTTAAGACGGCATCATTCCAGCCATGATTTAATCCACAAAATATGCGATTAGTCCATGGCTACTTAGGATTTTTAAAGCATGTCTCAATACAGGCCATATGCCCACAGAATAGAGAACCGAGTAGCGTTCAAACCCAAAGCAGGCAAATGTAGTCACAGCAGCCCGAAAGACTACAGGCCAATAAGTCTCACATCCTTCATGCTCAAAACTATGAAGAAGCTGTTGGATCTCCATATTAGAAGCAGTGTAGGAAATAAGCTGTCTACCAATCAGCACGCGTACACCAAAGGAAAATCGGTAGAAACCGCGCTACATACGCCAGTCACCTCCGTCGAGAGGGCTTTCTACCCCCAGGAATACGCACTAGGTGTCATTCAACAACGTGAGCACCGAAGCCATTATTTGAAGGCTAGTTTCAATAGACGCACATGCAACCATCGCACACTGGATTCACAATCTAACTTGCAGGAGTGTCCAGTCAGAGTGGGAAACAGCCATAGAGCCCAGAGATGTGAATAGGGGCACCCACCAAGGTGGAGTCCTATCCCCTCTGCTGTGGAATTTGGTGGTCGATGATCTAATAAAAAGATTGGATAAGGAGGCCCATAAAATAACTGCATATGCTGACGACATAAGCATAATTATTAATGGTGTCTGCCCTTCAACTCTCAGCTCTATTGTGGAAAGAAGCCTTAGTGAGATAGGTAGTCGGGCAAGCAAGGACTGCCAACATATCAACGTGAACAAGACGGACCTCATCCTCTTTACTAAGAATTACAAGGTACCGCAATGGATCTCTCTGCATCACAGGAACGCTTAGAAGTACCCCAGGCGGAAGTGTTCGCAATAGGAAAAGCGGCGAAGTTTGCTTTGCACTTAGATGCAGAAGTTAAAAATATTAATATTCTCCTGGACAGCCAAGCAGCTATAAAGTCTATGATGTCGTCATCCTTGAGCTCCAGGAGTCGGGGTGAGCAAGGAAACACTAGATTATCTATGCACGACAAGGTCAGTGCACATCTACTGGGTTGCTAGCCACCAAGGCATACCTGGTAATGAGGATGCAGACACTCTGGCTACAGCCGGCGATCTCACTGAGATCATTGCAAAGTGAACTTGAGCAGAGTATTAAGGAAAGCTGTAATCGAATGTGGCGGAATATCACTACATGCAGATCCACAAGAACAATGTGCAGAGAGCACAACACTCACCTCAGTCGATACGTACTGCAACTTCCTCGGACGGAATGCAGACTGTTGCTGGGTTTACTCACTGGTCACTGCCTGGCGGCTGCACACGCAGTAAAACTGGTCATCATCGACAACGCAAGGTGCAGGAAATGCAATAAACCTGGTATCGACGAAACGCTCGACCACCACTTATGCCACTGCCCCAAACTACTTCGTGTGACGCAAAAGTGACTAGGAGCATCAAATCTACACTCACTCAAATCTACATTCATTAAATTCTACATTCGCCAAACCGATGCCTCCAAAAGAGAGCCTAGAGAACTGCTGGCTTTTGGCAAGCAATCTCGCATCCTGCAGGACTTCAAATAAAAGTTCCTCTACGACCAGATCACTACGGGCCACTAAGTGGCCTACGAACTGCCTTTCTTTGAGGGCGTCCGGCATAACCTAACCTAACCTTATCAACGTACTCAACAAACATTGAGAGAATTCGTAGATAATGTTGTTATATTGTGTGTATGAACATCTCTAATTGTTCTGAACTTGTTCATCGGCATCATTGCTGGGTAAATTTCCAAAAATGTTAACTGATTTTTATGTTATGTTACAAGAGGACGGCGCAGCATAACACTCAGCTAACTTGACAATGAACTAATTGCATAAACATTTTGGCCTCCACAACTGTCGACCAAGATCGATTTAATCGACATTGGACTATTTTGTGTTGGGCTGTGACAAGTCAAAGGTTCGCGGTCGTGATTTAAACGATGTTTTGTCTAAGTCAAAAAAGGCATGAAATATACCATCTAATAAAAACAGAGCAAAACCAAATGCGGCCAACATTATTGTATTTTTTTTTATTTTTAAATCCCATCGTTTATATTGGTAAACCTTTAGTACCATAAACAAAGTATAGCATATATTTATAATGGAATCTTAATAGATTGCGAAAGATGTATCATTTAGATCAACATGTTGAAATCATATGTTATTATAGCCATTACTCGTAAAGTAAAAGGGTATATTGTAATCGTTGGAATGTATGTAACAGGAAGAAGGAGGCATGGCAGACCCCATAAAGTATATATATTCATGATCAGCATTAATAGCCGAGTCGATATAGTCATGTCCGTCTGTCTGTCCGTCCGTCTGTATGAACAAAAGAATTTCAGAGACTATAAGCTAGAAAGATGAAAGGGGTCGCAAATGAAAGTTACAATACCCAAGCAGAACAAGTTTATTTTTGTTTTTTGTCACGCCCACTTTAAGGCGTTTTATTTGCATATAAAGGTAAATGTAAAAGTAGAATGTTTTAGTATAGAAAACTTTTTGTTAGCTGTGCTATCTGAACCAAATTTACACGGACAGTACATGGCTAGGTTCATGTAATGACCAAGTTTAATCGGACTACTATATCGTATAGCTCCCATAGGAACGATCAGTCGCAAATATGCTCTAAACATGAATTTATATGAAAATGTTTTGTGTTTGAAAAGCTATCTTATCCATAACCATTGTTAATAACGTATTGAAACTGAGTACCGGGGATCCTAAAGTCGCGAGGCGCCTATAGCCTTCTTAAGTGATTTTGTTTTCCTTCCATTTAATAAACATTTAATATATAATAATTCAACGAATTCTATTTTATCTTATAAAAGCACAAACTATAACTATGAACGAGAGGTCGAAATTTATGAAAAATTGGGACTACTGTGTGTTTACTACTTAATATACTCATTTTTGAATAAATCCAACTGATTTTTGTGTGGATATAGTTTAATCAATATGTGTTGAGTATTTATTTGAACCATTTCTATAATTTAAAGCTTTTAGAACAAGTGATTGTAAAAAAAACACATACCGGTTGTGTCTTCATTCGCTATCATATCGAGCATATCGTGCATCTGTTCAAGCGTCAGACTGCTCTGTTTATTGTTGCATCGAGATAACAGCACAGAATAGACAACATCAGCATAGTCCCCAGCGGAGGTCCAATTCTTATACATTAGTCGTATAGCATCGTCAGCTGCTTAGCAAAGAATAACATAAGAGAAAGCATTGTATTCCGGTATACTATACAAGTTTTTAACATTTCTATTAAAATATTTTTCGCAGCTTTGAAACAAAAGTTTTTGGGAGATGAGTGAGTATCAAGACTGATTCCACTTCAAGGTATTGTATGCAGTTAAGGCGTGTTTCTAAGGACATATCCCGATGAGACTCCACAAATTACTTATTCGAATTTATATACTCTCTGCAAGAGTATATTGGGCTTGTGCAAAGTATGTACTAGGCAGAAGGAGGCGTGGCAGACCCCATAGAGTATATATGTATATTCTTCATCAGAATCAACAGCAGAGTCGATATAGTCACTATCCACCACATATTTAGTCAGTCAATACAAGAATCTTTTTTTTCGATGCGACGTCCCATTCGCCCACAATGAACCAAAAACTAAGCACACCTCGGAAAAAATCGATGTTTTCGTCGAATATCTCAGTAACATATATGTAATGTTAGACGTATGTGTACGTGCATGCAGATAAATATATGTGTGTTCAATTATGCTTGTATTTTAATTTTCTTTCAATGAGTCCTAATACAAGTACTACCCACTGTAATACCAGAATACTGATTTAAATAATATAACCGGAAATAAAGTGCAGATAGTATTATACAGTCGGGCGTGCTCGACTCTACTTTACTTGTTTTTTGTGGATCCAAAGGCATTCTTCAAGAATAACAAGTAAGAAAGTCTACAGTCGATCGAGCCGACTGTAAAAGACTCCGTACTCCCATAGTAATGCGCATTTGTTTTGAATTTAAATTATAAATTCAAAAACAAGAAACAAAAGTACAGTCGAGCACGCCCGACCGTATAACACTCTCTGCATTTTTTCCCGATTAAATTATTAAAATCGGTATCGAGATATTACAATGTGTAGCACTTGCATTAAAACACGTTGAAACAAAAACAATCTAAGCATAATCAAACATACATCTATTTGTTTGCATGCGATTACACATACGTTTGGCATTATACGTGTGTATGTATGTATGTATGTGTGTATTCGGCGCAGCCAGCGTCCGCGGGCAGCGCTGCCGACACACAGGCAGCGAAAACGTTCGAACATGCGCTTGTGTGTTTCCATCTCGCTTGTACTCACGCATTGATTTTGCGTTTAATTATCAATATTGTAACGTTTCTAGTTTTGTTGTTTATAGTCCGATTTTAATGCGCCTTTCAGGATAGTTTGATATAATTAGTCTCCACACGAATTATAAATTACAATGGCATTGATGTTTAAAAATTATTTTATTTCTAGTGGCAAAAGCGCTCGTGGTAGCTCAAAAATTGTAATGCCATTGCATTTATGCTGTTGCTAGGAACTTCCGTACCCGTACTTGGTGTTCTTAATTGCCATAGTTACTGAGATATTCGCCGAATACGATTTTTTCCGAGGTGTGTCTAGTTTTTTGCTTATTATGGGCGAATGGGGCGTGTCATCGAAAAAAAAAGATTCTTGTATTGACTGACTAAATATGTGATCGTTTGACACCAAGCTCGAACTTGTAGCTCTTACCATCTCTGAAATCTGTTTGTTCATACACGGACGGACAGAGAGACAGACGGGTATATCAACTCGGCTTGTGATACACAAACCCAATGTACTCTAGCAGAGAGTATAAAAAACGCATTTAAAATTTCGGCATCCAATGTTCAAGAAAATTTGGTTTGGTATGCAACATCTAGGGTGCCTAATCCTATGCGGTTCAAAGAACTGAAGCCAATGAAAAGATTGATTTTTTGAAACTGTACGACTGTACCCTTTCTTAATTGTTATTATTTTTAGTTTACGGGAAAAAAATATTTTTGGGTCCAGCTAAAATTGTTAGTTATTTAAGACCAGGTTTTCCTTCTCAGCGATGAAAAAATCTTTTTCTGACAAAAAACCATTTTTTATGGTCTTGAGAATGCGTGGTCAAAAGGATATTTTGATATCGAAAGCATTTACGAGTAAAAGCTCGATAGAAGGATACCGTCTGTTGGCCGAAAAGCAGGTAATTAAAGTAAACGCAAAACTTTAAATTCGCGACGCGATGGAATTCTCCCGCTTCAACGAATTAACGGATTTAATGATCAAATCTTAATAGAAAGTAAATTGAATTTAGGGGCCCATTTTATACCCTTGCAGAGGGTATATTGTTTTTGTCACGAAGTTTGTAACGCATTGAAGGAAGCGTTTCCGACCACATAAAGTATATATATTCTTGATCAGCATCAACAGCCGAGTCGATATAGCCATGTCCGTCTGTCCGTCTGTTTCTATTCGAACTAGTCTCTCAGTATTAAAGCTATCTTAATGAAATTTGGTACAGGCCTGTATTCTCTCTGCACGCAGTTCATATGTAAAAATCGGATTACTATATCATATAGCTTCCATAGGAACAATCGGTTGAAAATGCTTAGTATGAAAATTTTCGGTGTCTATTGACCGATTTCAACGAAATTCACACAGAATGTATTTCTCATTGTCCCCCATCTGTTGACCAAATTTCAAATCGGACTACTATATCATATAACTACCATAGAAATCATTGGTTAAAAAAACCAAATTTATGCAATATTCATGACTGCAAGGGTATTTAATCTTCGGCGAGCCGAAGATAACCGTTTTTTCTTGTTTTTTTTAAATTTAGGTTACAAATTTTTTTTGTGGATGTTAAAGACAAAAAATTATAGCGAAAAACACATTTTTTAATTGCCGCCATTTTTATTCAATGGCATTTTTTTTAAAAATCTCAAACTCATTTGGCCCCACACATTCAATTTATTTTAGGAATTTTATTGGTTTTTAGACCCCGTACTCTACAAAAAAATACAGGGGTCTATTAAGTTAACCAGAAGCGAAAAGTGCGAAACAGGCAGAAGGGGGCGTTGCCGACCCCATAGAGTATATATATTCTTGATCAACATCAACAGCCGAGTCGATATAGCGATGTCCGGATGAACACCTGGATCTTTTAAACTACAAAAGCTAAAGCCACCAAATTTTAAATGAAAGTCTGTTATTATGTGAGGCAGGTTAAGTTAATTTCAAATTTTTGCCATGCCTCCAGCCGCCCCCGCAATGAGCAACAAACCAGACACACCTTTTATTTTAGGCGAATATCATAGTAACTATAAAAATTTTGAGCTGCCACGACCCTTTTCTCATAGGAGCTAAAAAAGTTTCAAACTTCAGTGCAAATTTTAAGGCATTTATTCAAGTAGTACAGTGTTGTAATATCAAACTATCCTGAAAGCGGCATCAAAATCCAACTTTTAACAAAAGAGCTATCACGTGACAAAGTTTATGTTATTTAACTGCAATGTCACACATGCGCGAGAACGAGACAGAAACATACAAACACATGTTCAAACGTTCTCGATGCTTATGTGGGGGCAGCGCTGACCGCAGACGATGCCCGTGCCGAATACACACAAACATACATATAAGCATACATATAAAGTCAAACGTATGTGTATTTGCACACAAACAAAAATATGTATGTTTGATTATGATTAGATTGTTTTTGTTTTAACGTGTTCTAATACAAGTACTATTCATTGTAATACCTGGATACCGATTTTATTAATTTAATCGGGAGTAAAAGCAGGGAGTATTATAAAGGCGGGTGTGCTTGGCTACTTTTCTTTCTTGTAAGGGCGGACGTACTTATGTTTATTTTAAATTGTTGCCACGCCCCTTACCGACCCCGCAAATTGTAAAAACTACTATCTCCTATGCAAATACTATTTTTAATAATTATAATTCATATACACGTGGTAGAAAATGAAGATATAATTCTATTTTTACCTACATTATTGAACGCACTAATTCTTGAGCGAAATGTGGGCCAAGTGGTAGAGATGCCTTGAATCTAAGCCAAAGGGATACAGTTCAAAGCTCGGCACAGACAGCACTTTTATTTACTTTTTTTAACATTACTAAAATTTATAACATATACATGCTGATAATCGTAAGGTTGCTGAAAACGGGGCGTGGTGCTAGTGGTGGAGTTGCTTGCAGCACATTCTGGAACCTCTGTCTAGGGTCAGACAGTGAGAATCGAAATTTTTTAAATTTCAATTCGAAATGTAATTATAAACTTTAAATTTTTTAAACTTCGTATTAAAATTTGAATTAAAATTAAATATAAATGCGCACTACTTTGGGAGTACGGGGTCTTTTACAATCTGCTCGATCGACTGTAGCCTTTCTTACTTGTTTTAATGTAGTATCATTGTCGTACCTGGATACCGATTTAAATAATTTAATCGTAAAAAATGCAGAGAGTATTAAACGGTCGGGCGTGCTCAACTCTACTTTTGTTTCTTGTTGGGGACGTGTTGGCACCGAATCAATCGAGTTTTGAAGAATCTTTGGAGATATCTCTTCCCATAGAGAAGTGTGCTCAGAAATTGTTTCTTCTTGAGTTTTTTTTTTAACGAAACGTGTCTTTTGGGTTTCCCAAGAGACCAGACGCTTTCTTTTATATTTAAAACAGGACTTTGAGGAGGCCTGTTTAATACGTTGACTCCAACATCCTTCCGATGAGCCGATCATAAGAATCGATCCGTCGATAAGAACGAAGTCACCCAGGTCACTATACGCAACACACCTCCACAACATAACTGAGCCTTCACCATGGCTCATTTTTTGGCAAACGGGTTGTCTCTTTTATCTTTGTTATACTCTCTGCAAGAGTATATTGGGTTTGTGCAAATGTATGTAACAGGCAGAAGGAGGCGTGGCAGACCCCATAAAGTATATATATTATTGATCAGCATCACAAGCCGAGTCGATATAGCCATGTCCGTCTGTCCGTCTGTCCGTCTGTCCGTCTGTCTGTCTGTCTGTCTGTCTGTCTGTCCGTCTGTCCGTATGAACAAACAGATTTCAGAGATGGTAAGAGCTACAAGTCAAACGATCAGATATTTAGTCAGTCAATACAAGAATCTTTTTTTTTTTCGATGCCACGCCCCATTCGCCCACAATAAGCAAAAAACTGGACACCCCTCGTAAAAAATTGGTGTTTTCGGCAAATATCTCAGTAACTATGGCACCTACGATCACCAATTTGGGTACGGAGGTTCCTAGCGACAGCATAGTTACATTGCCATTTAAAAGTTTGGAGTGCCACGCCCCCTTTTCCCACATTTGATAAAATAGTTTTCCAACTGCAATGCCTTTTTTAGCGATTTTGTTCGTATGGTTATTTATATTTCGTGTGGAGACTAACTATATTAAACTATCCTGAAAGGCGCATTAAAATCGGACTATAAACAAGAAAACTAGAAGCGTTACAATATTGATAATTGAACGCAATATCAACCCACAGGTGCAAGCGAGATAGAAACACACAAGCACATGTTCGAACGTTTTCGCTGCCTGTGTGTCGGCAGCGCTGCCCGCGGTCGCTGGCTGCGCCGAATACACACATACATACATATTTGCATCATATACATATTGCCATACGTGTGTGTATTCGAATACAAACAAACAGATGTGTGTTTGATTATGCTTAGATTGTTGTTGTTTCAACATATTTTAATGCAAGTACTACGCATTGTAATATCTGGATACCGATTTTAATAATTTAATCGGGAACAAATGCAGAGAGTATTATACGGTCGGGCGCGCTCGACTGTACTTTTGTTTCTTGTTTTTACTAGGCTTGTTAAAAATATATCGAAATATCAATATATCGATATTTTTACATAAAAATAAATATTTATATCGGGATATTTTTTCCCCAAATATCCAATATCCGATGCATTTTTTCGATATTTTAAAATATATTTGCGTTGGTCTCTCTTGTAGCGAGCGCAAAACTATGCCAGGACTCGCAAAGCTCGCCTTTAAACACCTAGCAACTCATGGTAGTTCAGTGCCTTCGGAGAGACTTGCTTCTGCAATTAAGTGTGTTGTTTGTGAATCACGAAGTCTTATGACGGATAAACACATAACAGAAAGCGTTGTTTTAAATCTTTAAACTCCAAATGCTGGAGTAAAAAATTCGTTTGAACCTTTCAATAAATAAAAACTTTGTTAATCTGTGAGTTTGAAATACTAAAGATATAAACATTTATTTGAAAATATGAATGAAAAAATGTTGAAAATAATTTGCTATGTTATTATTATTTTTGTTATTCATGTTTTTTGTGACGTATTTTAAATTTGTTATGGAAAAAAAGTAATATAAAAATATGAAAATATCGATATATCGATATTTATAAAGTGGCATATCAAATATCATATTGATATTTTTTCGAAGCTTAAAATATTATCGATACGATATTTTAAAAATTTTGGACAACCCTAGTTTTTACTCAAAAGAGCTTTCATCCGTCCATAAAACGCTCCTCCAGAACTCATTTGGATTGTTCACATGTTCCTTTGCGAAGGCAAGCCTCTTTTGCTTATTAATTTTTTCTGATATATGGCACATCCTTGAACTGTATTGTTTGGAATATAGCATCCTTTAAGTGTCAGCGGATGATTCTCTCACTAATTTGAGTTTTGTCTGTCGAGTTATATATATCTTCTGCGTGTCGAGGCTTCAGAAACACATTTTTATACCCGTTACTCGTATATTGTAATCGTTGGAATGTATGTAACAGGCGGAAGGAGGCGTGGCAGACCCCATAAAGTATAAATATTCTTGATCAGCATCAATAGCGAGTCGATATAGCCATGTCCGTCTGTCCGTCCGTCGGTATGAACAAAAGGATCTCAGAGACTACAATACCCAAGCAGTACTAGTTTGTTTTTGTTTTTTGACACGCCCACTTTAGGACGTTCTATCTTCATATAAAGGTAAATGTACAGGTGAAACTAGAATATTTTAGTATAGAAAACTGTTAGCTATGCTATCTGAACCAAATTTACACGGAAAGTACATGTCTAGGAAGTACATGCACTGACCAGGTTTGATTCAAATCGGACAACTATATCGTATAGCTCCCATAGGGCCGATCGGTAAAAAATACACTCCAAATATGATTTAGTATGAAAAACTTTTGCGTTAACTAAGCTATATTAATCAAACTCACACAGAATATATCTGCCAATAATATATATACATACTGACCAAGTTTGATCCAAGTCGGACTTCTATATCGTATAGCTCCCATAGGAACGATCGGTCGAAAATATGCTCTAAACATGAATTTGTATGAAAATATTCTGTGTTTGCCAAGCTATTACATCCATCACCATTGTTAATAACAAATTGAAACTGAGTAACGGGTATCCTAAAGTCGCGAGGCGACTATAGCATTCTTTCTTGTTTTTTTTTTTAAATTTGCTTAGAATGATTCGGTCATCTTCCAAAATTTTTTTTACGTTTGGAATCGGTTCTTTTTCAGTTTTTCAATGTGTTGCGTTTCTTAAACTTATTAATTTGATAGTAGATGCATTGCCAAGATACCTGGTATTCATTTGCAATGTCTTTTACTTTTATTTCAGCGTTAAATTTTGCTGTTATTGCTCCAAACCATAGCTCGCAAATAACTGTCGACCGTTTCTTGTTGTCTGCAAATAAGTGTCTTTTTCTCACTCTTTACGAAAAGACTCAGCGAGCAACCGATTTATCGGTTCTTAAATGAGCTCGCTCGCGATCGGAGCGAAACCGTTTTTTTCTATTCTGTTTTGTTCTGGTTGTTTCAAGACCGTTTAGTCGTGTTCAGTGAAGCAAAAAGTCTTTTGTGCATGTATTGGTATACATTCACACGCATAGGCAGGCAAATCGGTAAGCGTCTGTTTTTCAGACGTAATACATACATTGTATATTAATTAATATAAATATAAAAAAAAATGTTTAAAAAACTATTATATAAGACATACTGTATATAAAAAAATAGATATACATATGTATATAATATAGTTCTAACTCTGGTTAAAACTCTTATTAACTAAATATAGTATTAAATTGAATTAATATAAATTTAAATTGTTTTGTTAAATAATTATAATATTTCTTCTTTACAACAACGAAAATAAATTTGAAGACCGTTTGCTTTGAGTTTTTTGGTCAATCGGTCTTTTGCTGAGTCTCATTGTGCGAGCGTTTCTCGTTCCGCTCTTTACGCAATGCTCACTAAAAGAGCGACATGCAAAGTGCTCAACGAAAAGAGCTCAATAGAAAACATAAATGAAGACACCAAAAGTCTCTTGCTCAGAGCGAGAGCGAAAGAGTATGAACTTTTTCGGTTATGCTCGCAACGAGAGCACAAGAAGAAAAACGGTCGACAGTTATTTGCGAGCTATGCTCCAAACTAATCTCACTCGTTTTAACCATTTTTAGACAAATTTTAAAAAGTTTATATTTTTTAAACTTATAAATGGAAATTTAAGCTAGCCACAAACATTTTCTTGCTGCCACGTGTACATAAGTGAATTTACACTTGCAAAATGACTTTGTCAAAATAATTATGCCATGCTTCAAATTGATGCTTGCGTGCATTCAGCAGAAAGAGAATGCAAGAGCTAAACGTCACAATAATTGGCATGCGTAGGGTTATTAATAGATTTTTTGTTTTGATCATAATTTTCGTTGCTTGCACAGGCGCATTGACATTGTGTTCAATTATTAGTATTGTTACGTTTCTAGATTTCTTGTTTATTGTTTGATTTTTATGCAACTTTTAGGATAGTTTCATTTAATTAGTCTCCAAACGAATATAAATTAGGATACTGTACGATAGAACATGCCTTAAAAATGGAATTGGAATTTTAATATTATTTTATTTCTTGCTGGAATCGTGGGCGTGTCAGCCCGAAACTTTTAAACGCATTGCATTTATGCAGTCGATAGGACTGTAACTAGGTGCAGAAATACTCACCAAAGACATCGATTTTTTCCGAGTGTCCAGTTTTTTGCTTATTGTGGGTGAATGGGCCGTGGCATCGAAAACAAAAATTCTTGTATTGACTGACTAAATACATATGTGATGGTTTGACATAAAGCTTTAACTTGTAGCTCTTACCATCTCTGAAATCTGTTTGTTCATACGGACAGACAGACGGACATGGCTATATCGACTCGGCTTGTGATGCTGATCAAGAATATATATACTTTTTTGGGTCTGTCACGCCTCCTTCTGCCTATTACATACTGTACACAAGCCCTCTTTTGCAGAGAGCATAATGAAACGTGAAAATATTTTGTCAAAATAATTATGCCTCATAGTGTAGAATACACTTTTACCTTCAGAGTAAAAAACTTTAAAAGTAACTTTAACTCGAAACTCGATTAAAATTACACGTACACTCTTTGGCCAGCTGTAGGACACGTACGTAAAGTCGCCCTAAAGCTGTTATTTGCATGCCATAATTGTTGCGCTCTTTATCCGCTCCTGGAATAAATAGTCGGAGCACCGAATAAAAACTGCTTTTGCCATCTTCCTTATGATTGAACTGCACGCCTATTTTCTGTCGGAATGATTGTCGATATTTAGAGAACGACAGATAATATCGCCTGAAAATGACTTCTTTACGCTGCACGGTTTTAGCCGACTTAACTCTGTCCATCACTTTGCAAATATCGCAAAATTTAATAAATTTGGCTATATCCATTGATCAATAATCATGGATAATGCTAGCCAATGGACTCGTGATGTGTTGAATATAACTGCATAATTTGAGTCTTTTCGTTTATAATTGGTTCAAAATGAACGAATGATATCGTTCAATTAAAGCAACAAAGACTTTGGATTTGTTCATAATTTGTTCGTGATCAAAGTCAATGCTTTCGTTCTTCGTTCATAAAATAACTGAATATCGAGACTTAATCATCCACATCGTTCATAGTAGAGTTGTACATCGTAGTTCAATTGAAGGAAGTAGTTCAGTAGTTCAATTTCCAACGAACGAACTATATCGGTCATTTAGTTCGTTCGTTTAGTTCGTTCGTTCGTTCGATGGTTTAGGTCTTGGTCCCATTCTAGTTCGTTCGTTCGTTGGTGTAGGTCTTGGTCTTGGTCCCATTCTAGTTCGTTCGTTCGTTCGATGGTCTAGGTTTTGGTCTCATTCTAGTTCGATTTGGTCGCATTCTATTTGCATTTTTTTAAATGTAACGTTCGCATACTAAAAGATTTTTGGAAAAATTTAACTCATTTTAATCTATTTTTTTTAACGCTTAATATTTTAAAGTAAGCAAAATGTTGTGCTTTGGCGTTCTATTGACACAGTCGGGTGCTTTGCCTTTATATGTCTCATTAAGTTTCCTTGCGATCCACCTGAAATGCTTATCGAGGATTTGCAATAACTGCATTTGCCATGTTTTCTGTCTTCGATAATCGAACGAGCTAAACGAACGAACTAGAATGGGACCAAGACCTTAACCAACGAACGAACGAACTAGAATGGGACCAAGATCAAGAAAAACGAACTGAACTACTGAACTACAATCTCGGATATAGTTCGTTCGTTCACTTAAGTGAATAGTTCAATCGAACTTATTCTGAACGATACGATACAACTCTAGTTCATAGCAGCGTTTGCAAAACCTACTCTGTAGCAGCAAGAGCAATAAAAATTATGCTATGCTCGGGCTACCAGTGTTGCCGTTTCGGCTTATTTTCGGCCAGATCTGGCTTATTCGGAAAGTGCAGATAGCGGAAAATCTGGCTTTTATGAGAATGAGAATTATATGAGAGTCAAACGAGGTGTTGGTTTTTGGAGATCGGCACGAGCAGTTGCGTGGCCGGATCGTCGTTGTGATTATTCTTTTGTCGTTTTTATTGTGTCAGTCTGGTGGTGATGATAATTTTTAGACCCCGTACTCTAAAAAACAGTATAGGGGCTTATTAGGTTTGTCAGAAGCGAAATGTGCGTAATAGGCAGAAGGAGGCGTGGCCGACCCCATAAAGTATATATATTCTAGATCAGCATCAACAGCCGAGTCGATATAGCAATGTCCGTCTGTCTGTCTGTCCGTCTGTCTGTCCGTCCGTATGAACACCTGGATCTTTTAAACTACAAGAGCTAGAGCCACCAAATTTGGAATGAAAGTCCGTCTATATTGCAAGCAGGTTAAGATTATTTCAAATTTTTGCCACGCCCCCTACCGCCCCCGAAAATTGTAAAAAACAGTTTTCATTACACTACAACTTTGAAACTATGAAAGCTATCGTAAATTTACACAGTAGGTGTATGGTACAACTATAACTATTCTCACCAAGTTTCATCAAGATCGGACAACTATAGCTTATAGCTCCAATAGGACAAATCGGTCAAAAACAAAAAATTTGTATGAAGACATGTAGTATTTGCTAAGTGATCGCAACCAAACTCACACAGAATGTGTACATAATTATTAAAAGTAACTTCACCAAATTTGGTCCAAATCGGACAACTACAACATGTGAAACAAATTGGTCAAAAATATTAACAAGAAAGAAAAGTACAGTCGAGCGCGCCCGACCGTATAATACTCTCTGCATTTGTCCCGATTAAATTATTAAAATCAGTATCGAGATATTACAATGTGAATTACTTGCATTAAAACACGTTGAAACAAAAACAATCTAAGCATAATCAAACACTCATCTGTTTGTTTGTATTCGAATACACATACGTTTGGCAATATGTACATGATGCATATATGTATGTATGTGTGTATTCGGTGCGGGCAGCGACCGCGGGCAGCGCTGCCGACACACAAGCAGCGAAAACGTTCGAACATGTGCTTGTGTGTTTCTATCTCGCTTGCACCTATGGGTTGATATTGCGTTCAATTATCAATATTGTAACGCTTGTAGTTTTCTTGTTTATAGTCCGATGTTAATGCGCCTTTCAGGATAGTTTAATATAGTTAGTCTCCACAAGAATTATAAATACTACAATACTGTACGATAAGAACATGTTCGCCAAAAACGGCATTGAAGGTTCCAGAATTTTTTATCAAATGTAGGAAAAGTGGGCGTGGCAGTCCAAAATTTTAGATGGCAACGCAACTATGGTGTCGCTAGGAACCTCCCGTACCAGAATTGGTGAACCTAGGTGCCATAGTTACTGAGATATTTGTCGAAAACACCAATATTTTCCGAGGTGTGTCCAGTTTTTTGCTTATTGTGGGCGAATGGGGCGTGGCATCGAAAAAAAAAAGATTCTTGTATTGACTGACTAAATATGTGATCGTTTGACACCAAGCTTGAACTTGTAGCTCTTACCATCTCTGAAATCTGTTTGTTCATACGGACGGACAGACAGACAGACAGACAGACAGACGGATAGACGGACATGGCTATATCGACTCGGCTTGTGATGCTGATCAAGAATATATATACTTTATGGGGTCTGCCACGCCTCCTTCTGCCTGTTACATACTTTTGCACAAACCCAATATACTCTTGCAGAGAGTATAAAAATTGTAATTTATGTACGTGTTTGAAGAAAAGTGGTAAATCAATGTTTATCTACTTTAGCCGTCTATTGTCAACAGTGCTGTGGTCCAAGTGATGTGACATGCATTAGAGAAATATAAGGTCTGCGGTTCGAAGCACAGACAGGCATTTCTTTTCTTTTTCTATAACAAAGCATTATTATATGTAAATGCAGATAATCAGCAGTACCTGCAAATTGAGGTGTGGTGCATATGGTAGAGTGGCGACATGTGAGAATCCTGTGTCTGATACCGCGTGTTCGATTGCAGCTAGCGCATAACTTTTTTTACTTTTTTAAATTTTAATTTAAACTATTATCTTTTTTTAAATTTGTATTTTAAAATATGAATCAGTCTACTGCTTCTTCTTTTAAGTTTGTAAGTATTTTTGTATGCGCACTACAAGGAGTACGGGGTCTTATACAGTCGGCAGGTCGACTGTAGCCTTTCTTAATTGTGTGGTATGTGGTGTCCTGATTGTATAATGTTATAAATCTGCGAACGTGGCAACAAAATTATATACATAACAAAAATACACATGTTGGCTTACTTACACACCAATGGTATAATTACAATAAAAACAAAAAAACCACAGAGACGATATAGACAATGTGACACCACTGTGCTAACAAAATACAATTACGTGTGGCGCGCAGATAAAAACTTAAAACCGCAACGAAACAAAAAAACACTACCAAAACCATAGACGTTTAATATAAAGACAATTGAAAAGAAAACTATAAAGAAAACAACTAGCAACAATTACTCCAACAAACGACAATAAAAACCAACAATAACTGCTCCAACAAACAACATTAAAACCCAACATAAACAAATCTCGCAACAACAACAACAGCAACAACGGACAAAACCAGCAGCGATTGAGTAGGCTGCGCAACGACAACAACAACAACGATACGACACCGGCCAGAGGACCGCCGTGACAGTGACGTCACGCACCATCAGCTGTGCGCGCAAGCACAGTGAGACGGATGTGGTGAGCTGTGTCGCCCTAGACAGCCGTAGTTTTGTCCTGTACTTTTTTTTGTAGTACTTATTTATTCATATATTTATTTATTTATATATAAAAAAATAGAATTTTTAATTATTTAAATATTTCTGCTCATGATGTAAAACATCGTTTGTCATAATTTCTGGTTGGATTTTTTTTTGTGTTGTGTATTTTGTTCGCTCAGACGTTAATGACACTGGTACACTTAGTACCTGCCAAGTTACATATTATTGGCACAGTCCGGCCCCCTATACCCCATTTTGAGCTCAAAGGTCGTTTTAGGTACCCCCGAGACCCCCACAGATAAATATAGGCGAATGCACACAAACAAGATAAGAAAACTACATGAAATGGGCAAAAAATTGAAAATTTAAGGTAAACGTAAAAAAAAATAATTTTAAATAAAATGAAATTTAATAGTGTGTAAAACATATATATATATATATATATATATATATATATATAAGAACCAAGTAATGTATAGTAATGGTAAGAAAATAATAAAAAGAAATAAAATTTTCGGGAATAGCGCGGGACACGAAAAATGTATCCGGATCGTGTGCGATGGGAAAGATTAAAAAAATTCTTTAGGACAAAATAATGCTGAAATAACCTTTCAATCCAGCTAGAAACGGCTAGAACAAATTCAAAAAATAGCCAGAAAAATGGCCATTTTAGTTCTTATGAATTATATGTTTAATCGAAGAATGACATCCAGCTATTGTGCTCTATAAAATCGATTTTGTCCTCGTCAGTGTAAATTAAATAATTGTGTTGGCCCCCGTTGCTGTAGATGATCTCCAGCAGCTGTTGATGTGGGAGCAAAGATTCCGTAAGGTTTCGTTCTTTATGATGATTATGGTCGAAAGATTACTTGTCTCTAATATCACTGGACTTGTATCACAGCAATGCAGAAATAATAATTTCAAAGTGTTTACGGCTCGTTGCCGGAGCAAAGTTTATTAAACTAGCTTTTCGCTTTCGTTGTAAGAACAAAACTAAACTGTAATATAAATCAAAAGTACTTAGTTGCTAAAGAATACAAAGCTACAAAATATAAGAAAACTGGGCAAAAGTGATAACTCTGATCTTGCAGCATGTGCAAGATATCAGGTTACCGTCGCTTGACCGTCGCATCTAGGGCGCTGAACTGAACTTTCACTGAAACGGCAACTTGAGCGAAATTCGTTAACTACTCCCCCCTCAGAAGTATGACCGTCCCCGTTCATCTTATAGTTGTCGACGATCGCCTGTATTTTTTTGAAGCTCGCCTTCTCAAATTCTGGTAGAGGAGAATGGAACCGCTGAGACTCAGGCTGATCCCAACTGCGGCAGCAAACCATGCCTTAGACGCCCCGGCCGATGTTACCTCTTCCTGAAGTTCTTGGATGATATGTAGGTTGTGGTTGTTCATCCTTTGTAGTAAAGGCATGCTCAGGACTGGGTCGTGGCCAATGATCTTCAATACCGGCGAAGCTGCTATGCCCAGCGCCTTGTTTATGATTTCGCGCCGGTTCACATACCTTGTTCCATTTACGACATCTACGCGCTAGAACACGATAAGGAAAGTTCCGTTGACTGATACTGTTGCGCCGTCATCGGTGCTGATACTAGCAGGACTGTCGTTTAGGACCGTGATTCCGTCATGGTCGTGAATAGTCATATTGTTCCCAAATCATTACATTTCCATCTACTTTGGGAACGTAATTTGAATGAGAATAGTCGATGATCCGAGCATTTATTATACTTGTTAGGGATGAAATCGACCAAATAAGCCTGCAAGAAAAAAATAAAATTTTATTAACCCTGCTGTGTTTTTTAATTCTAATATTTTCTTAATATTTTATGTTGTCCTTGTGGACCACCCTCCCCTTAATGAGTACAGACGTTCCTAGGTCTGCTTGTATTACCTCTTCTGAGCACAAGGGGGTAAGCTTGTTTCCAAGTCTCTGTTGGATTTGAGAAGAATTTTTCTCCTACCTTAAATATTCTATTTTGCCTGTGCGGATTGTTTTTATACAGTTGTACCTGTTGGGTGTTCTCAATCTTTGCTCTAATGGCTGCCCTAAATTCATCAGTCGATGAATGTATCACTTCTATCGGTTTCTTGTCTGTCACTGAATGCAGTGAACGGTTGTACTCTACAGTTGCAAGCAGGATAACTTCGATCGTATCGTCGATCTTTATTTCCAGCTTAATGCATCTAGCAATTTCTGACAACGTACTGTGGAATCGTTCCACTTGGCCATTAGAAGAACTATTAAATGGTGGTGCATTCCACATCAATTCCAAAGTTGTTCTTTACCAGTGACGTAATGGTTTTTGAATTAAATGCTGCCTCAACCTTTGCTTTGGGAAAAAAGGTTTATAATTTGGATGATAGGGCCTTTCACGTCTGCCATGGAACGCGATATTATTGGTTGCACTACAGCGAATTTAGAACATTTATCGACACATGTCAGAAATTGTTTCTTATCGGACGAGAAAATGTCAATGTGCAACCGCACGCCGGGAAATGATGTTTCTCCTGTCCTATTTGGACTTAGTGCACGTTCTGCAGTTGACCACAACTTCCTTGATCAGCCTGGTCATTTTCGGAAAGTAATACTCTTCTAAAATTTGCTTACTGTTTTCCTGTGCGGCTCTGTGTGCCTGATTGTGCTCTGCTATGACAATTTCCCGTTGTTCGGTTTTTTCAACTATGTCGGTTACCATATTTTTACAGTAGCAAAACATTGTTGACGGGAATGTTCTCACTAACTCGTGCTGGATGTATACCAGCGTCGGTAGATCATAATGTGTATGGTAATCTATGGTTGTTTTCTTTGACATGTATGTACTGACGGACCCATTCTCTTCTTTCCAAAAATTTGCAAAGTCTTTAATAAAACATCTTTAGTAGCTGGCTAATCCTAGGAATGACCTAAGCTCATACAGGGATTTCGGTTCTGGATATTCTTGTATAGCCTTTACCTTTTCAGGGTCTGTTTAATCGCCACCCAGAGTCACGATGAACGCTGAATATTCTACGTTTGTTTTGAAAAAATGCGTTTTCTCTTTTAAGACTTTCATGTTGGCATCGCATAGGCTCTTTAGAACCCAATCTATGTGCTTTACATGATCCTTTTCATTTTCAGAAAAAATTATCACGTCGTCCACGTAAACATAACAAGATTTTCCAATTTGTTCGCGCAACACGTCGTCTACCGCTCTTTGGAAGATGCTTCCCGCATTCTTCAATCCGAACGGTAGTCTAGCTCTGTTCAAAATCATGCCCCTAAATTCAGCTTTTACGACAATATCATTCACGTTGGTGAAATTGACGTTGTCACAATAATGATGATGTAGCTTTTCAGATACAGATCCATGATTGATTGTACCATTCTCGGTATCTAGGGTTGCTCCTACTTGCGTTAGCAAGTCGAAACCTATAATACCATCAAATGGTGTTAAGGAGTCTAATAAGAAAAAGGAAGCTGATTTCCCAAAAATGTTCATTAAACACTTATGGGTTAATTTGTTAGAACCGTGGATAGAACTAACCGTGAAAGGGGAGCTGACCGGGAGGTAGCTGATGTAGTTTTTGGCCGCTCCTGTATCAATCAATATTTTTAGTTTTCTCCCAGCCAGCTGTCGTTCGACGAACGTCAACCGGGAGCGCTCGCTAAAAAATGTACCAAGTCATTATCACTTGCTGCCTCAGCTTCATCATGGGCTTCTGCGACAGCGGCTTCGGCTGCCCTATAATAATCTTGATCTTGGTCATTGTTCGCTTGCTGAATGGTGTTTTGCACACGCTGACCTCTCTGGCCCGTCATTCGTTCAGTACCCTGCCTCTTTTGAGCCTGTGAGTTTTCGTTCTGGCTGTTAGCCCCTTGATTCTGCCCAAATGCTGTAGGCTGGCTATACTTAGTCATGATAGATCCCGTATCCATAGGTTCTGGTGCTGACCTTTTGTCCTCTTTAGGACTCTGACTGCTGTTGCTTATTTTGTCTTTTGAAAAAATGTGGGTTTCTATCTTGGCCATATTCGGCTCCATTGTTTTTTCCCTGTTTATCGTGTCAGCGCGCTTGGTATTTGCTATTTTCACCTGCCTGAGCCCTGTCCTCCATAGCTTTTGCATATGTGGCTGAAAAAATGCTACGCTCTATACTCGCTTCTGCCTCCCTGGCGAAAGCTAATGCCGATTACAAATCTCTGGGCTGAGCCGGGTATACCACTGCTTTCAGTGATTTCTTAAGGCCTGAAACAAATCAATGCAAAGCATCAGCTCTGACTTCTTTGTTGAGCAATTTTGCTGTATCTGCCTGATATGTCATCACGATCTTATTTGCCACCAATGTCAATCTGCGTTCAACCTCATCATAGTATTCCATGAGGCTGAAATTACCCTGTCAGACCATCCCTAGGCTCTGGCGTAAGAGCCTAAGTGACGTCTTGTCTGCATATGTGCCGTCCAAACTTGCTATTATGGCGTCAAAATTTAATACAGTGTTATGAGACACCAATAGTGCTCTTGCTGTACCTCTGATTTTGTTCCGAATAATAGTTACCGCTTCGTAATGCGCGCTGCTACCCACGAATGGTTGGAAACGTTCATAGGCACCTGTGGCGGATTGTCTCCATGCCACATAATCATCCTGAGTTTCATTGAACTCGGGCACTGATTTTATAATGTCTAATTTTATATCGCACTGGATGTCTGGATTTACGGTAATCCTCTAATACGTCTCGACCTGATGTGCTTCTATGTGCAATTTTTGAATATCTTGTTTTAATAACTGAAACTGCGCATTAAATCTGGTTTCTTGCGCCGCTAATGCCTAACTGACAACATTCGCTACTAACGCTTGGACTTAGTTCATGTCCATGTTAATTGTTGGTTGAAAGCCTACTTGATCGTATTCCCACTCGTTTTCACCTTCACTTTCACCACTAACCATAGAATACATAGATGCGTCAAACTCAAAATTTTTTGAAAGCGACCGGTAGCCTACTCATGGACCACCACAAAGCTTCGGAAAAAAGCCGAACGTCATAGCGCCCCAGAGAGCCGATCGCCTCTCAGCAACTTCAACGCAAACGAAAATAAATTTAGTCTGCTTCAGTTAGCGCAACGATGAGCACGGCTCTGTCGCTCGCGCTCTCGTTTAAAATTTATATGTTTGTCCCTTTCTAGCATGCCAGATACACATATTTTGCGAAGTGTCGCAACAGCACATTTCAACAATCGGCTCGCTGCTAAAATCTGTGTTTTCGACAAACTAGCGCTCGAGTATGAAAGAGATCTCTCCTTTGTATTGTTATCGGCGTCAGGTCCCCGAGAGAGGCTGTGGCTGTGCTGAATGAAAGGTACAATACCCAAGCAGTACAAGTTTGTTTTTGTTTTTTGACACACCCACTTTAGGGCGTTCTATCTTTATATAAAGGTAAATGTACAGGTAAAACTAGAATGTTTTTGTTAGCTATGCTATCTTAACCAAATTTACACGGAAAGTACATGTACCGACCAAGTTTGATCCAAAGCGGACAACTATATCGTATAGCTCCCATAGGGCCGATCGGTCAAAAATACGCTTCAAATATGAATTAGTATGAAAAACTTTTGCGTTAAATAAGCTATAATAATCAAACTCACACAAAATACATCTGCCAATAATATATAAATTACAATTATGTCTATCCGGTCCAGTAGTACTCGTGAGAGGATACCGTCGGGTAGATCCAAGTTGTTAGTTAATAAGGTAGATTAGGTTGAGATACAGTTAAGTATCAGATCACTGGCCTTGTGGCTCAGTGATATATTAATTAATCAACCATGATTATACGGCCAGTTGCCGGAGCAATGTTTATTTAAACGTGCGTTAGCTTACGTTATTAGAACAGAACTGAATTTTGAACCACCAGCAAGCTGGGGCGTAAGCTAAACCAAAAGTACTTAGTTGCTAAGGTTACAAAGATACAAACTTAAAGCTACAAAACTACAGCCGGCGAGCCGACTGGGCATAAGCGATAACGCTGATCTTGCAGCATGTGCAAGATATCAGGTTACCGTCGGTTGACCGTCGCATCTAGGGCGCTGAACTGCACTTTCGCTGAGACGGCAACTTCAGCGTAGCTGCTGGCTAACATATTTGCGTTTATTTATATAACACAACAATGTGCGAGGGGCACTCGTTAACTTATACATACTGACCAAGTTTGATCCAAATCGGACTACTATATCGTATAGCTCCCATAGGGCCGAGCGGTAAAAAATACGCTCCAAATATGAATTAGTATGAAAAACTTTTGCGTTACCTAAGCTATATTAGTCAAACTCACACAGAATACATCTGCCAATAATATATATATACTGACCAAGTTTCATCCAAATTGGACTACTATATCGTATAGCTCCCATAGGAACGATTGGTCAAAAAAATTTTCTAAATATGTTCTAGCGTTATTTTAATATTCGGTTTACATATAAATTTTTAAAGAATGAGTGTTCAATTTAACGAGAAGTTTGTGCTTTTTAACCACCCACTATCCAAATTTGTTTTTTCATAATGTGTAGATATGAATTTTGGTTCATTATTCAATCAATTAATACCAGATTCTCTATTCCTTTATAAGATGCTAGGTGCCATAGTTACTGAGATATTCGCTAAAAACACAAATTTTTTCCGAGGTGTGTCTAGATTTTTGCTCATTTTGGGCGAATGGGGCGTGGATTAAAAAAAAGATTCTTGTATTGACTGACTAAATATGTGATCGATTGAGACCAAGCTCGAACTTGTAGCTCTTACCATCTCTGAAATCAGTTTGTTCATACGAACAAACGGACATGACTATATCGACTCGGCTTGTGATGCTGATCAAGAATTTATATACTTTATGGGGTCTGCCACGCCTCCTTCTGCCTGTTACATACTTTGGCACAAACCCAATATACTCTTAAGTACCTCAAATTAAAAAAATAATGTCAAAAACAGCAACAACAAGAAGTGCAAGACGCACTGTTAACATTGCAAACGGAGGAAAGTCTCCGATTTTTAATGAGTCAAAGGATGAATTCTTGCCACAGGCTCAAGAAGCCAATTCAAATCTGAAAGATATAACAGCTACCTTCAAAATCTCTGATGTTAGAAAAACAATTTAATGAAGGAAATTCAGAAGAATTAGAGGAATTATTACAATTGTTGAAGAAATACATTCATTTATAAGAGGGTCAGAACAAACTCCGGAATGATTATTTATTTTAAGAGCATAATGCAAGGGGAAGCCCACGAAATATTGTATCAATTGTTTTTTTTTTTTTTGATGTTAACTATCATCATCTATCACTATTTACATAAAATGCCTAAAATACAAGTGTCTACGTACCGCAGTAAGTCCTACTCAGGCCAAGAAATAACGAAAAAAGAGGCCAAAGCTAGCTTTTCTATTTAAAGCAATTACTTTACAAATGTGCCCGTATGGCGATTCCTTTACAATACCCTTGTACTTAAAATACTAGAAAATACTGATCTCAAAGATTCTAAGTTCTCGGTATTTAAACATAAGTATCGATTACACCCTTTTAATCGATATCCTCCTTACGTCCCGCGACATCCCGGCCCCCGTCTGCATCACATCCCAGACTGCCAGCTCTTTATCCACGATCCTAACTACTGCTCGTCCAGATACTCCATCCACACCTCTGTACACCTCTTTCACGGTTCCCATACGCCACTCCCTTCGAGGTGTGGCGGGATCACAGATGAATACCAGGTCGTGGTCTCTGATAAGTTGTGCGCGGGCGCACCATTTCTCGCGCCGTGTGTTGGCTGGTACTCGTGGACCCAGCGTTTCCAGAACCTGTCCCTCAACAATCGTGTCATCTGCCACTGCTCCGTCGGGCGCGTCTGGGATGTTCGCCGCTCCCTTCAACAGGTCGTTTGGTGTTAAGAATGCCTCCTGATCGATGGTTACTGGCAGATGTGTCAGCAGGCGAGAGTTGACTATATTCTCGGCCTCGATCAAGAAGCTATACACTCCTTCGGCGCCACCTCCTTGACCGTGTGGCGGAGCACTCTCTTGACGCACTGCACCATCCTTTCCCAAACGCCGCCTTCTGCAGGGTTGAGTGGGCAGCTGAAGAACCATTCGATGCGTCTGGTCTTGTATCCTTTCTGGCTCTAACATCTCCGTAAACCGTCTGGCTTCATTTTGAGCTCCCACGAAGTTTTTTCCGTTATCGCTTCGCAGTTTGCGCACCGGGCCCCTTTCAGCGATTTCTAGTTCCCGGGTTCTGATGTATGCCGATGATGTAAAACTTTGTTTGTCACGAACTGACTCTTGCCTGAGTCACGGTCTACAAAGCGATCTCGACACACTTCAAGCCTGGTGTTTAGTTAACTTACTACATCTCAATTTTAGTAAATGTAACGTAATGTCCTATAGTAGGCGAATTCCAACCTATAATAACTACTTTCTTGACGGCAAGCCTCTTCAGAGAATAGAGTCGGTGAATGATTTGGGTATCCTTTTCGATCCAAAACTAAAGTTTGATAAGCACATCTCTTCTGTTGCCAATCGAGCATTCGGTGTCTTGGGTTTCATAAAGCGGTGGTCTAAGGAATTCGACGATCCCTACCCAACAAAAACTCTTTATACTTCACTTGTACGCCCTATTCTTGAATATGGATCGTGTGTATGGTCTCCCCAATACATGATTTATCAGGACAGATTAGAATCTGTAAAAAAACAATTTCTTTTGTTTGCCCTTAGGGGCATTAGCTGGAATACTAATATTAGACTACCTTCGTATCGTAGTAGACTTTTATTGATTAACCTTCCTACCCTTTCGGATCGTAGAACCATGCTTGGTGTAGTTTTCTTACATAAACTAATTAATGGTCAGATAGATTCCTCGTATCTAATTAGCCAAATTAGATTTGCTGTTCCGATGCGAAATACTAGAAACTTTCTTCCTTTGTCCCTTCAACGTTGTACCACGAATTATGCTTTACATAATCCGTTTCGTATCCTATGTACTAACTATAATAGTTTTTCTCATGTAGTGTGTGGAGCCACTTCTTTATCAACACTTAGAATATCACTTCTCTCCTACATATCTAATCGCGTGCCTTACCGTTGATCAACGCGTTACTAACATTTGACTTAAATTTTATTTAATTTTATTTGGTTGGTCTGGTTAGTGTTTTTCTGGGGTTTTCCTAACCCTTGCAACGAATGTTGGACCAACGTTTCTTAATTTTTTTAAATTTTTTTAATACTTCCCCAGTAAGTTAAGTTCATTAATTAAACTTAAATTTAATTATAATGTTAATTTCAAACCTTTTTTTTTTTTCTTCTCTATTTTGTTATTAAATTTAATGTAAATCTTACTTTTAATTATTTTCTTATACGTAATTACATTAATTTAATTCATTTTTTTTTTGTGTCGACTGTTAATAGTCAGACAATAAAAAAATAAATAAATAAATAAATTTCTCATGACCAGTATGCAGGAATCTGTCGACAGGTCGTGGGCCAGTTCCAAATGGATCGCTCTTGTTTTTAGGCAGGTAAAAAGAGCCACCCATCGGTTCTCTTGACGGCGTCCAACTGACACGAGAAGCGGTCCAAAGTAGTCCAGGCCAGTGCATTCAAATGGCCATCCTCCCGGTTCTATGCGGTCCTCCGGCAAAGGGCCCATTAGTGCGGGCTAGGCTTGGTCCGTTGGAGTTTGCACACGCCACAGTTCCTCGCATTCGGCTGCTGTAAGGCCGTGCCTTTCCGATTCATCTTGTTATTGACGGCAACGTCGGACGAATCTTAGCACCCAAGTCATGGCTCTCAACAGTCGATCATAACTTGAGAATGTCTGAAGTTCTATAAAGGGGTTATTACTGGTAACCAGGGCAAACTCACATGGGAGTTCTTCGTCGGCAATGACTTTCCCACTGTGTTCAGCTTCCGCCGCTGTCTGCGCCCAGAAGACCTGTGGTTGTTTTAGGAACGCGGGTCCGCAGAGCTATCGCGACTCCTGGCTGAAGTCCGCGCGCCCTTGCGCCCATGTTGCTTCTTCCGCCACGTTGTCGATGGTCGGTATCCACCTCCATTGAGTCACCTTTGTGGACTCCAGGAATTCGGCGACCCTGTTGCCGACGTACTGTTTGTAGCGGCGGTGAGTGCTGCCTATCCATCGAAGCACCGTCTTGGCGTCTATCTATGGTGTTGCTCCATTTATCGCTGCGCTGTGCCCTTGCTTAACAGAGTTCATCAAGCGTTTACCCAGTACTGCCGCTTGTAGTTCCAGACGTGGTATCAACATTGTCTTCATGGGGGTGTACTTTGTTTCGGCGCACACAAAGCACACTCGCACGTGTCCGCTTTGAAATGTGGCTCTCCAATAGGCCACGGCTGCTTACGCTGATTGGCTCGCGTCGACGAACACATGCAGCTCAATTGACTTTACGATCCGTGCTTTAAAATAGGGTTGGGAACACCGGAACAACTCGACTCTTTCAAGCTCCTGACGCCACTTGTGAAACGCCATGTTAAATTCTTCGGGTAGCGGCTCGTCCCACAAGCAGCACAGAAATCCCATTGGATCGAACGTTGACATTACCAGACTTAGGAACTGTATCTTAGTAGGCACGTCCTCCTTGAGCCTCTGATGCTTCACCATTAACCGGAGTTCATCTGTAGCTGGCTGCCAAATCATTCCTAGTAAGGTTGTTAAATATATCTCGAAATATCAATATATCGATATTTTTACATAAAAATAAATATTTATATCGGGATATTTTTTCCCCCAAATATCGAATATCCTATACATTTTTTCGATATTTTAAGATATATTTGCGTTGGTCTCTCTTGTAGCGAGCGCAAAACTATGCCAGGACACGCAAAGCTCACCTTTAAACACCTAGCAACTAATGGTAGTGCCTTCGGAGCGACTTGCTTCTGCAATTAAGTGTGTTGTCTGTGAATCACGAAGTCATATGACGGATAAATACATAACAGAAAGCGTTTTTTTATTCGTTTGAACATTTCAATAAATAAAAACTTTGCTAATCTTTGAGTTTGAAATACTAAAGATATAAACATTCTTTTGAAAACATGAATGAAAAAATGTTGAAAATAATTTGCTATGTTATTATTATTTGTGTTATTCATGTTTTTTGTGACGTATTTTAAATTTGTTATGGAAAAAAAGTAATATAAAAATATCAAAAATATCGATATATCGATATTTTTCAAGTGGCATTTCAAATATCATATTGATATTTTTTCGAAGCTTAAAATATTATCGATACGATATTTTAAAAATTTTCGACAACCCTAATTCCTTAAGTTTTCTCCTCTGCTTCGCTCCATACAACGGATTCGCTGCTTGCGCCAGGGCTTAAGGATTGGACAACCTTTGCCGCGTTCGACGTGAACCTTCGTAGTTGGAAACCTCCTGTGGCATGAATGTCTCTGACTCTGGCTGCGACAGAGACGGCTTCACTCTCAGTGTTAAAGCTGTCGACGTAGTCGTCTAGATAGTGAAAGTCCGTGATGGCTGTGACATGTTGATGACGGAGCGCATTTAGCGTCATAACGTGATGTGCAGCACAGGGTGAGCAGGCGGCTCCAAATGTCATCGTTTGCATCTCATAGACTTCAGCATCCTTTTGACTATTCCCGTCTCTCCACAGAAATCGCTGGGAACAACGATCCCGAGACTGCACTCGTACCTGGTTATACATATTCTTGATGTCTCCGTTGACTGCAAAGGCTCCTTCTCCAAAGTGGAAGAGGACTGCATGTGGAGGCTTACAGTGCTTATAGTCCCTTCAACAGCTCCGAGTTCAGGGAAATATTGCCTACTTTGGCGGCCGCATCAAACACAAGCCGAATCCTGCCTGGCTTGGCAGTGTGCGAAGTGCGGCAAGTACCACTCCTTGCCGTTGCAGGCTGCAGTGGATTCCTCACGGTCGAGGCGCCGAGCGTATTCTTTGCTGACATAGTCGTTCAAGATTCCATTATATGCCTACGCGAATTCCACATCGCGTGACATTTTCTTTTCAATGTTTTTTAGTCTGTTTAGTGTCATCTGGTAACTGGAGGGCAGGACGACGTCGTCACGCTTCCATATAAGTCCTGTTTGGTATAGCCCGTCCAGTTTCACGGTTGTTTCGTTCAATATTCGCAGTGCTCGGATATCGTCATGACTGCTGGTGCCAATTTCACACCAAACTTTTCCAGCTCGAAGTGTTCGCCCACCATTCATTGGACCTCGTCCTCCTTGCTTATGGCAAGCAGGCATGACGTTTGCTCTGACACTTGCTGAGCGGTTCAAAGATGACCCATCCTAGCTCAGTGGCGGCAGAATATGGGCCACGTTCACTTACCTTCGCTGTGCTGACAGGCAACCCAAGATGTGCATGATTCAGACCAATTAGGATCCTTGGGACGGCGTTAGTATATGGCTTCCATGTGAAGCGTTTGCATTAGCAGGATCCGGAGCATGATACAGCTTAGATACAGCTTAGATTCCTCTGTTCTGTTGCATTATCGTCAGCTGGCTGCGACGATCTGCTGTTGCTTGCTGACTGGACTCTCGAAGAGTTCCTCTGTACATCTGTTGGCTGCAGTGTCCTTTGTCTTAGGGATCGCTAATCATCCAGTGCGCCCTTTGGCATCCATTTACGCGGCGGATATTTTCTGCTTTGCATGTGCGTATCGCATGCCCTGGGCGCAGACATTTAAAGCATAGGCGATGCTCCTTGACTAGCTTCCATCTAGCTGATGGCGCTGCGTTATTAAAATCCCTGCATTTAGCTAGTCCATGTGCCCTGCGGCATATAGGGCAGAAATTGTTGCGATCTGCGGTTCGCGTTTCCTCTTGGGCGTGGCCAGTGCTCCTTGTTGTCGGAGTCCACAATTGTACATACCACATTGGCTGGTTCCATTAGCCAGGCACCGAATTCCAAGACCGTCTGAAAGGGCTTAATATTAGCGGCTTGTCTGCTCCAGTCTACTCTCCTACTTAGTGGCAGCTTCGCTTCTAGCTTCTCTATTAGTAAGGGGTTGGCCAGGTGCTGCTCTCCGCCGATGGATTGTAGAAAGGCAGCCAAGTTACTCACGCGAGTAGCGAATGGCACAATTCTCGCTATCTCGCACACTTTGCAGCTGGCTCCGTATTAGCTGTTCAGGGCGTGCATAGCGAAAGCGCAGCTGGACGATGACGGCGTTTACATTGTTGGGGTGGATGAGCAGTGATAGCACAGTTTCACGAGCATCTCCTTTTAAAGCCTTGACCAGGCGCTAATTATTCTCCAAATTGGTACAGCTGTATGCAGTGGTGGTTTCCGCATACGTTGTATGCGTTGTAGAATATTGCCCAATCTTCTAGTTGTCCTGAGAATTTCGGAAATTTTAGGATTTTCCTCACCCATTCTGGGTTTGTCTTTGACGTTCTAGTGGATGGCGTCAGGTCCATTAGTTGTTGCTCAGTGTAATACGGTCCTAACCTCAATGGCGCTGGCTACATATAGTAGAGTGTTGTAATTCAACATTCGTATAGAGACATATAAAATCAAACTATTCTGAGAGTGGCATCAAAATACTACCTTTAACAAAAGAGCTACTGCGTTAGAAAGTTTGTTATTTAACTGCAATATCACTTACGCGCGAGAGCGAGACAGAAACATACAAACACATGTTCGAACGTTTTCGATGCTTGTGTGGCGACAGCGCTGCCGGCAGACGCTGGCCGCGCCGAATACACACATATATGCATGCATACATACGTATACGCATACATAAAAATTTCAAACGAATGTGTGTTTGTATGAATAATATGTAAATGCTGATTATCGGAGAATACTTGAAAGTAGCGTGTGGTGCAACTGATAGAGTTGCGGCAATGCGAATTGTTAATTTAATTTTTTTTTAATTTCAATTCTAAATGTACATACAAAATTAAAATTTTTAAATTTCATTCGAAAATTTTAATTCAAATTGAATACAATTGCGCACTACCATGGGAGTACGGGGTCTTTTACAGTCGGCTCGATCGACTGTAGCCTTTCTTAATTGTTTTAAATTATAATAGTTATTATATAAATATTGTCAAAATCGGATTGATAACTCGGGCAGCACTGCCGCCACACTTGCAGCGAAAACGTTCAAACATGTGTTTGTATGTTTCTTTCTCGCTTTCACTCATGCATTGATAGTGCGTTCAATTCTCAATGCTGCTACGTTTCTACCAGATTTATCACCTATGATTATTTCTTAATCAAACGCAACTTTTATTTTTGTCATACGCTTCCATCACAAAAATGATTTTTGACACGTTTTTCGGTCCGCTTCCCCAGTGTGCGACGTTGCCATTCCATTCCCTTGTAACTTTTCAAAGACTCAGCGATAGGTCCTTCTTATTAAACTGGCCCACTAATTGTGGTCTTGGTCTTGTTCGCTTATTCTCGATAAAGCCAAATATCTTGGTGTTTATCTAGATAGAAAACTGAACTGGAATGCATGTATTGAAGACAGGGTGATGTTGGAGCATACGCATGGATAGTTAGCATAAGTAAAATATTGAATTTTTAGTATAAGCTTAAATTAATAAAATTATTTAATTGTCCAGTAATTTAACAAACTCTTGTACTTAAGCTTGCCTGTAAGTCTACTTTGCATTCGCCAGTGCAGCTGTCGGGAGCAGGAAGTTCGTATGTTCGTTTCGCATCAACCGCACGCACGCTGCCAAGTCTTTCCGCTATTGCCTGTCCACAATAAATTCTAAACATGCAATTTGTTTTAATTAAATTAGTTTTTCGATTTTTTATTGGCACCCGAGCATGGACTTTTAATTGCGATCGTTGGTCTCTTAGACATTTCAAGGCTTGGTTTGCGGCGTGTGTCGATGTCGCAAAATTTGTTCTTCGATCTTCCCTGGAGCTGTTGATCATAGTGGAAGTTTGGATTTGAACAGCCATAAGTAAAGTCATCTTAGAGATAATATCCAGAATTGAGCCCATGAACGACTCCTCAGACGACCAGATAACTGTGCCCAAACGAGTCAATGCTTCTCCAATGCATTTTCCAGAACCCATCAGAAAGTGAAAGCGTAGAAGCGGCACATAATTCATATGAATGTACATAGACAAGTACTACATCATTTGTTGTACATTAGAGACATTATAGAGCCTAAGTCGAGTCTATGACAACAAATGTCTCATTTTCTTCGAAACACTCGCCCAGTTATTTGATATTGAGCCGATGTCTAAGCCAACGGCAGTAGGAAATCGTACTGTAGGAAATCGTACGTAATGTCAGTTGAAGATGAGCAAGATTTCGCAAATGCAATTTTGATCCATATAGTCATATCGAAGGTAGATCCTCATACGAAGATTAAATAGAATCTGCTTAAACTGCTTGCATTCAGGGCACAGAAAGTGCAACTATACTGCGTCGAAAAGTAGAGTATATTCTCGTCCTCCCAACATTCTCCTTCACACATACGCACCCGTATAAAAATCACAAGCTTCTGCTCATCCTGCCCATGTAAATAATGTTGCTAGCGAAATCGATAAGGTAACCCTTGCAACCGCAGTCGTTTCAGTTCCAGACAGATTCGGTCAGAAACGAAATGCTAGAGCATTGTTGGATTCAGGCCCTTAGGTGAATTTCAAAACGCATGCATAACCGTAAAGTCGGTTGGACAGTCGACTTTGATTACAAAAATCAAAGTATCGACAATAGTTTCGTATCGTGTATCGAGACATCAGTTTCGCGCCAAGTTTTGGGTGCTAAAATCAATTTGTATCAGGCATCAAAATTGTGATCTTTCCAACAATCGGTGGAAGATTCCAGCAAACGTCGAACTTGCTGATCCTGAATTCTATAAACGCCAGCAAGTAGAAGTGCTTCTGGGAACCGACTCCTTTTTCGAAATGCTTTGAAATGGTTAAATTTGATTGTCGAAGAATGGTCCGAAGGACGTTTTTTGGTTGGGTGGCATCAGGGCGGTGCAAGAAAATGCATACCAAAAACGCAGTATGCTGTAAGAAACGTGTAAGAAAACATCGTGCAATTCTCTCAAGGAATAGTAGGTCCTACTATTCTGAGGGATCTAATTCGTTCATTTTGTAGGTGCCGTCTGAACCGATGTGCTCTCACGGCAGATATCAAAGCGGCCGAATTTCAATTGGAAAAATGGGTTTTAAACCATTCTAACGTTTTAGAAGTCCGAAAACATTCGATTTCCAATGATGCCGATTCGACAAGAACGCTTGGCATGAGGTGGACACCAATGTTGGATAGCTTTCAGTATCACTTGGTGGTTAGCTACGACAAATTTGGGACTTAGGCAAAAAACTTTGTTAGAAACTTTTGCGTATTTATTAGCCCAAATATACGCGAAGGACCGATGTCGAATCGAGAGGGCGTGCTTCTGGAATGATTCAGAAATCGCACTTCATTATATTTATACTTCACCGTCACTATTAACAACATTTGTAGACAATCTAATTGCAGGCATCCTAATCTAATTGCTAGTAATGTACCTTGGAAACATGGACTGACATTATCAAATCGAGCCGATTTGTGGTCAAGAGGGTGCCGTTGACTCCATTGGGCATTGGAGAAGCGCTCACGCCAAGGCCACCAAGGGATTGAAGGCGATCGCTTCAACGGGGCCGTAATGTTGGGTCATAAGTATTGATAGCTAGCATAAAGAAAATAATGAATTGCTAGTATAAGCTTAAATTAATTAAATTATTGAATTGTCCAGTATTGTAACAAACTCTTATATTTAAGCTAGCCTGCAAGTCTATTTTGCATTCGGCAGTGCAGCACGAGCAGCAGTCAGTTCGTAATTTCGTCTCGCATAAACCACACATGCTGCAAAGTCTTTCCACGATTGCCTGTCCAACAATAAATTGTAACGTTTCTTAACTTGCAATTTGTATTAATTAAATTAGTTTACGATTTTTCACATGTTAAGTTAAGGATTGCCGATCGATCGTTAAGCAGGTAATGTTAAATATCAATTAAGTAGTGTTGTCTAGGGCTAGTATCTATTATTGAGTGTAAAGAACGTTCGGACAGGATTGGGATAAGACTGATCTTGATTCCTTCTCTTCTTTCGGTAACCGTGATGAGATTAGCCTGCTCTTATCTTGTGAAATAAAACCTGACGATAACCAGAACCGGATAGAACTAGAAAAAATTTATATTTCAAAGCCCTACGTAGAAACTGAAGGAAACCCAGAAGTTTGCACGTGGTCCATTAACAAAATGCCTCAATGGGACTGAGGAAAAGGAGATGTTCAAAACTTTCTGTGCTAATGATGTAGAGTTGCGGCTGTCGGACATATTGATAAAAATGGAGAGGCTATACGCAAAGGCCACAAAGGCAGTTACCCCACTGGCTACCGCCGCGCCCGAGATTGTGATGTCTACAATAGACTCAACGATAACTCAACTGCCTTTGTGCCAACGAGCGCCCTACCAGCCGCTACGTAATCTGCTGCCCTCCGGAATTCCACCCCAGTTGTCCGGAGGAACCCTGTTGCCTAAACTGTTTCACTGTTCGCCGCTGCTCCTGCTGTTGCGGTAAGATGGGGCGACCCGACCGTTCTACTGACGTCAAATATGACGAATGTAAGTAAAACCCGCTGAAACGGCAGTGTTCACGAAGCCATCTCAATCCCGCCGCCACCTCAGTGATACTCTTCTGTTCTCACCGCAACACCTTTTCTTACGCTTGCTATCTGCTCTTGCGCTCCCGCAATCACTCGCTGTCACTCCTAAGTGGAATCAAGGGCGATTCTTTATCAGAACGGCCGACTTGTGTTTTAAATAAGTAGATATTGATAATGCGTTTGATGTAAAGCTAAAAAAATTTACAATAGATCGTTAAGCAAGTTTTGTTTACTATCGAATAAGTAGTGCTGTCTAAAATAAATAATGATTAACCAGTGTTAAGAACCTTCAAACATATGTTGACATGTTTCTGTCTCGTTTACACAGACGTTTTTGTATTGCTCTCAAACATAAACATTGTTACGTGTTTTCTTTCTCAATTATAGTCGGATTTTAATGCAACTTTCAGGATTGTTTGATATTTTTTGTCTCCAAACGAATCTGAAATATCAATATTGTTCCCCAACGAGGAGTTCCGTGCGGGAAGAGGGCCGTTGCCGTCGCGAGCTAGAAGGGAGAAGACAAAACGCGAGATCTGAACGGGGGGCGCCGCCGTTGATCTCAGCGAATCGTCGTGTAGGGATGGAGGGGCGTCTTGCGAGATAAAGCCTAAAGACCACAATCGCTCTCAGCAAAAGACGGCGTTAATAAAGTCAATGCGCGACTCTAGGAGCCCGGTAAAGTCTGCGAAAAAAAACGTAGGGTGGAGGATTGACGGGAAAGATCGGGAACTTTGAACTATTCTCTATTTTCTACTCGTTCAATAAATAAAGGCGCGTCTATTATTTTCGTTTCTTTACCTATATGGTTTTTGCATTCCTAACTGAAAGCCCTGTCGCCGCACTAGCCTTAACGGTTCTTACTTACAATTACATCTTCGCTAACGTCGCTCCCTTGCTCGCGTCTGGCTCCTTCTTCGGTCGATCGCAAATGAGGCCACGCTCTATATCGAGGAGCGCGGAAGTTTCGACGATACAACTCCACCACAGGCTTAGGGGCCGCCTCACATTATATTGGTATTCCTAAGTGCCTTGAGGCGTTGCATAAAAAACACTCCTGTATAAACTGACTAAATATGGAATCGATACAGACTAATTTAGAACCTGCAGCCCCATACTTTTTTGCCGCTATACTTAAAAACGCGAAATAGCCACCGCTGCAAATCTCTGTTTTATAAAATCACTTAACAGTTTCCCCAATTACTTATCCATATACGGATGCTACGCCCCATGACAAGCTCGAATGACGCCAAGCTCTAACTTGTAGCTCTTTAAATCTCTAAAACCTGTTTGTTCATACGGACAGACAGACAGACGGACATGGCTATATCGACCCGGCTTGTGATGCTGATCAAGAATGTATATACTTTATGGGGTGTGCCACGCCTCTGCCTGTTACATACTTTTCACAAACCCAATATACTCTTGCAGAGAGTATTGTTGGATCATGAATAGAAGTAGTTAGCATAAGCAAAGAAAATGAAGTATTAGCCTAAGTAATGAATTAAACCTAATGTAGTAGCCTATAATGTAAGCATAGAATCTCTTATACTTAAGCTAGCATGTAAGTTTGATTTGTATTCGGCAGTACAGCGGCCACGAGCGGGCGGTCAGTTGTAATCTTCGTCTCGCAATAGCCACACACAAGCTGCCAAGCCTTTCCGCGATTGCTAAGTCTAACAATAAAATTGTAAAGTTTTATTGCTTGTAATTTGTTTTAATTAAAGAAGTTTTCAATTTTTCAAGTATAAAAACCAAAACAAAGATCTATCCACACTATTCTCACAAATATCGTAATGGTTTGAATACGCTGGAGCGCAATTATCCCCTACAAAATGCAAATACCTATACATCTGTCGTTAACACAACTGCTAATGCCACATCCTTACAGCAAATTATTAGTTAATAAATGTTAACTGCTTGAAACTCTTAGGCATCCACATCAACAACAAATACAACTTTCACGACCACATAAAATCCCTAAAAACTTCGTTGGGAAAAAAGATCCACATTATAAAATGTTTATCAAACCACAAATTCAACTGCCACACCTCCTCACTCATTAATGTCACCAAAGCAATAATAATATAAAAAATTGACTACTGTCTCCCCCTGTTTGGATCTGGCCCTCAGTCTACCATCTAACCACTAAATTCAATCACCAATTCCGCAATTAGAATATCACTCGGTGCCTTCAGAACCACGCCTGTCAACAATATGCTTCACGAAGATCAAATACCCACTACACATACGATATCAAATTGCCACAGCCAAACTTTGCAAATCACTAATAAACTCACGCAACTCCCCAATCCTCAACATAACAAAACACTCTAAACAAAACAAGAAAGAAAAGTACAGTCGAGCACGCCCGACTGTATAATACTCTCTGCATTTTTCCCGATTTAATTATTAAAATCGGTATCCAGATATTACAATGTTTAGTAGTTGCATTAAAACACGTTGAAACAAAAAAAAAACAATTATAATCAAACATACATCTGTTTGTTTGCATGCGAATACACATACGTTTGACAATATATGATGCATATATGTATGTATGTGTGTATTGGCGCCACCAGCTTCCGCGGGCAGCGCTGCCGGCACACAGGTAGCGAAAACGTTCGAACATGTGCTTGTGTGTTTCTATCTCGCTTGTACCAATGGGTTGATATTGCGTTCAATTATCAATATTGTAACGCTTCTAGTTTTCTTGTTTATGGTCCGATTTTAATGCGCCTTTCAGGATAGTTTAATATAGTTAGTCTCTACACCAGTTATAAACTACAATACTGTACGATAAGAACAAATACCTTAAAAATGGCTTCGAAGTTAGATAATTAGTTTATAATTTGTGGGAAAAAAAGGCGTGGCAGTCGAAAAATTTAAATGGCAATGCAGCTATGCTGTCGTTAGGAACCTCCGTACCCAAATTGGTGATCCTAGGTGCCATAGTTACTGAGATATTTGCCGAAAACACCGATTTTTCCGGAGGTGTGTCCAGTTTATTGCTTATTGTGGGCGAATGGGGCGTGGCATCGAAAAAATATTCTTGTATTGACTGACTAAATATGTAGTCGATAAAGACTATGTTCGAATTTGTAGCTCTTACCATCTCTAAAATCGGTTTGTTCATACGGACGGACAGACAGACGGACATGGCTGTATCGACTCGGCTTGTGATGCTGATCAAGAATATATATACTTTGTGGGGTCTGCCACGCTTCCTTCTGCCTGTTACATACTTTTGCACAAACCCAATATACTCTTGCAGAGAGTATAAAAATACAAAACCACATTTACAGACGGCTCCCAAATAAACAAAATTACATCATACGCCATAACCAGCGAGCACAACATAATAAAATCAGACTTATTACCATTTTACTCAACAGTTTTTTCAGCTGAAATCATCGCGATCACAGAAGCCCTCAATATTTTTAAAAACAAGCCCAGCAAATAGAAAACATCAACAACTTATTCTATTATCCATCCTTCATCCGAAACATCCTCACCAAATGCCACCCAAAATTTTTAATCATCTGGATACCCGGCCTGTAGGCATTAACAGTAACTAATTAGCCGACCTTGCTGCGGAAGATGCAACCGATCACGAACTCGTCCTAACCCCAAATCACAACTTTCAAGACATAAACAAGTATTTAAAAAACTCCCTCAAAAAACTTACAACAAACACAATACACAACACATCAAACTGGTACATAACTCTTTACCCTCAGGAATATGAAGCCCCAAAAACACGTCAAGATTCCAAAAAATTAAAATCACAAGACTTAGACTTGGCCACACCAACATCACCCAGCAACACTACCTCGACCCAACATAAAATTCTGCATGTCCATTCTGCAATAATACAGAAATATCATTTCGCCATATCCTAAAAGAATGTCAATCCCTACAAACATCTTATAATAAAGTATTCCAAAACTTAGAACCCATTAAAACACGTTGAAACAAAAAACAACCAACTCCGTCTGTCCGTACGAACAAACAGATTTCAGAGATGGTAAGAGCTACAAGTTCGAGCTTGGTGTCAAACGATCACATATTTAGTCAGTCAATACAAGATGCCACGCCCCATTTGCCCACAATAAGCAAAAAACTGGACACACCTCGGGAAAAATTTGTGCTTTCGACAAATATCTCAGTAACTATGGCACCTAGGATCACCAATTCTGGTACGGGAGTGCCTAGCGACAGCATAGTTGCGTTGCCATTTAACATTTTGAACTGCCACGCCCACTTTTCCCACATTTGATAAAATAGTTTTCAAACTTCAATGCCGTTTTTAGCGAACTTGTTCTTATCGTACTGTATTGTAGTTTATAATTCGTGTGGAGACTAACTATATTAAACTATCCTGAAAGGCCCATTAAAATCGGACTATAAACAAGAAACCTAGAAGCGGTACAATATTGATATTTGAACGCAATATCAACCCATTGGTGCAAGCGAGATAGCAACACACAAGCACATGTTCGAACGTTTTCGCTGCCTGTGTGTCGGCAGCGCTGACCCCGGTCGGTGGCTGCGCCGAATACACACATCCATGCATCATATATTGTCAAACGTATATGTAAGTTAACGAGTGCCCCTCGCACATTCTTGTGTAATATAAATAAATGCAAAAATATTAGCCAGCAGTTACGCTGAGGTTGCCGTCTCAGCGAAAGTTCAGTTCAGCGCCCTAGATGCGACGGTCAACCGACGGTAACCTCATATCTTGCACATGCTGCAAGATCAGCGTTATCACTTATGCCAAGTCGGCTCGCCGGCTGTAGTTTTGTAGCTTTAAGTACGTATATTTTGTATCTTTGTATTCCTTAGCAACTAAGTACTTTTGGTTTAGCTTACGCCCCAGCTTGCTGGTGGTTCCAAATTCAGTTTTGTTCTTACAACGAAAGCGAAAGGCTCGTTCAATAAAGTCTGCTCCGGCAACTAGCCGTAAAATACCTTGAAATAATTATTTCTGCATCGCTGTGGCACAAGCCCAGTGATACGAGAGACAAGTAATCTCTCCAACATAATCATCCCAAAAAACGGAAAACTTACTCCCACATTAGCAGCTGCAGCTCTGGACAGCAACGTAGGGCAACACAGCAACTTAATTGGCGCCCAACTTTTAAGAAGCCAACACCCAGGGTAGAAGATAAGAAATAAATTCAGAAAACATGTAAGTGGAATGTTTAATCAGTACAGATTTAAAAATTGAATTAAATAAATTGAATGAAATAAAAACAAATAAGTGATCGTGAATCAAGTCAAATATAATATTCGTTTTCTATAATTTAAATATATTAAATTTCTGTTCAAGTAATGCCATTGCCGAATATAGTTACTCGGCCGTGATTTAATGTGAAGTGTCCCTAAAGAGATAGGTTACGAAAAAGCTAATGACTAGTTTTTTCCCGTATAGGGAAGTAAAGAGAGAAATAATAAGTGATAGTGAAGGTGAAAGCGAGTGGGTGTCACATAACACTGTATTAAATTTTGACGCCATAATAGCAAGGTTGGACTGCACATATGCAGACAAGACGTCACTTAGGCTCTTGCGCCAGAACCTTGAAATGGTCAGGCAGGGAAATTCCAGCCTCATGGAATACTACGATGAGGTTGAACGCAGATTGACATTGGTTGCGAATAAGATCGTGATGACGCATCAAGCGGATACAGCCAGACTCCTCAACGAAGAAGTCAGAGCTGATGCTTTGCATGCCTTTGTTTCAGGCCTTAAGAAATCACTGAAAGCAGTGGTATTCCCGGTCCAGCCCAGAGATTTGCCATCTGCATTAGCTTTCGCCAGAGAGGCAGAAGCAAGTATAGAGCGTAGCATTTTTTCAGCCACGTATGCAAAAGCTATGGAGGACAGAGCTCAGTCAGGTGAAAATAGCAAACACCAGGCGCGCTCATACGATAAACAGGGGAAAATGGCCAAGATAGGAACCCACATTGTTTTAAAAAACCAAATAGGCAACAGCAAAGCAACAGTAATCAGAATCCTAAAGAGGATAAAAGGTCAGCACCAGAACCAATGGATACGGGATCCGGCATGACTAAGTTTAGACAACCTACATCAATTGGACAGAATCAAGGGTCTAACACCCAGGTTGAAAACTTACAGGCTCAAAAAGGCAGGGTTCTGAACGGATGACGGGCCAGACGCGTCAGCGTGTGGAGAACACCATTCAGCAAGCGAACAATGACCAAGACCAGGATTATTATAGGGCAGCCGAAGCCGCAGTCGCAGAAGCCCATGATGAGGCTGAAGCAGCAAGTGACAATGACTTAGTGAATTTTTTAGTGAGAGCTCCCGGTTGCCGTTCGTCGAACGATAGCTGGCTGGGAGAAAACTAAAAATATTGATTGACACAGGAGCGGCCAAAAACTACATCAAGCCCGTAAAGGAGCTAAAAAATGTAGTCCCGGTCAACTCCCCTTTCACGGTTAGTTCCATCCACGGTTCTAACAAAGTAACCGATAAGTGTTCAATGAACATTTTCGGGAAATAAGCTAATTTTTTTTTATTAGACTCCTTAACACCATTTGATGGTATTGTAGGTTTCGACTTGCTAACGCAAGTAGGAGCAACCCTAGATACCGAGAACGGTACACTCAATCATGGATCTGTATCTGAAAAGCTGCAGCATCATTATTGTGACAACGTCAATTTCACCAACGTGAATGATTTTGTCGTACCGGAAGTCATAAAAGCTGAATTTAGGGGTATGATTTTGAACAGATCTAGAGCATTTACGACCTCTAAAGAGGCGTTACCGTTCAATACATCTGTTGTGGCTACGATCCGTACAGAGGACGATAAGCCAGTATACTCGAAACTATATCCGCAACCCATGGGGGTCAATGACTTTGTAAAAAAAGAAATTAAAGATTTCCTACAGAATGGCATCATTAGGCCTTCAAGGTCACCCTACAATAACCCAACATGGGTCGTTGACAAAAAGGGTTTCGACGAAATTGGGAGCAGGAATAAGCGACTGGTAATTGACTTTAGGAAACTAAATGAAAAGACCATCGCAGATAAGTATCCAATGCCCAACATATCCATGATATTGCCGAACTTGGGTGAAGCCAAATACTTTACGACATTAGATCTAAAGTCCGGCTATCAATTTACTTGGCAGAGCAAGATCGCTAGAAAACAGCTTTCTCCGCAAACGGCGGAAAGTATGAATTCCGCAGACTACCGTTCGGATTGAAGAATGCGCGAAGCATCTTCCAAAGAGCGATAGACGACGTGTTGCGTGAACAAATTGGATAATCTTGTTATGTTTACGTAGACGACGTAATAATTTTTTCTGAAAATGAAAACGATCATGTAAAGCACATAGATTGGGTTCCAAAGAGCCTATGCGATGCCAACATGAAAGTTTCAAAAGAAAAAACCCATTTTTTCAAAATGAGCGTATAATACTTAGGGTTTATCGTGACTCTGGGTGGCGCTAAAACAGACCCGGAAAAGGTAAGGGCTATACAAGAATATCCGGAACCGAAATCCCTGTATGAGCTTAGATCATTCCTAGGATTGGCCAGCTACTACAGATGTTTTTTAAAGACTTTGCAGCAATTGCAAGGCCATTGACAAATTTGTTAAAAGGAGAGAATGGGTCCGTCAGTAAACACATTTCAAAAAAACAACCATAGATTTTGGCACTCCAGAGCGAGATGCGTTCGAAAAATTAAGGAATGTTCTAGCCTCAGAGGAAGTTACTCTCAGATACCCAGATTTCAGGAAAACATTCGATTTGACGACGGATGCCTCTGCCCATGGTATTGGCGCAGTACTGTCTCAGAACAACAGACCCATAACAATCATTTCGAGATCATTAAAAGACAGTGAGTCACATTATGCCACCAACGACAGGGAACTATTAGCTATAGTTTGGGCCTTGGGAAAATTACAGCAATACCTATATGGTACAAGGGACATCAACATATACACAGACCACCAGCCATTAACGTTTGCGGTGTCTGATAGAAACCCCAATGCAAAGATAAAAAGATGGAAGCGTATATCGACGAGCATAACGCAAAGATCCACTACAAACCGGGTAAAGAAAAGCACGTAGCAGACGCACTCTCGCGACAGAACGTGAATGCTCTGCAAAGTGAAGTAATATCCGACACAGCAACAATTCATAGTGAACTATCTGTAACTTATACAATAGAAGCTACTGAGAAACCTTTGAATTGTTTCAGAAACCAGATAGTTTTAGAGGAATCAAGGTTTTCTCTAAATGAAAATCCTAATTCGCGAAATGAAATCCTACAGGAAGTTAACGCGGTAGTTAATGCTAGTGTGGTCAATGTTATACACTGTGATCTGCCGACGCTGGCATTCATCGAGCATGAGTTAGTGAGAACATTCCCGTCAACAAAGTTTTGGTACTGTAAAAATATGGTAATCGACATAGGTGACAAAACCGAACAAAGGGACATTGTCATAGCAGAGCACAATCGGGCGCACAGAGCCGCACAGGAAAACATCAAGCGAAATTTTATAAGATTATTACTTTCCGAAAATGGCCAGGAAGTTGTGGCAAACTGCAGAACTTGCACTAAGTCCAACTACGACGGGCGCCCGAAAAAACAAATTCTCGGAGAAACACCAACACCATCATTTCCCGGCGAGCGGTTGCACATTGACATTTTCTCGACCGATAAGAAACAATTTCTGACATGTGTCGATAAGTTGTCCAAATTCGCTGTAGTGCAACCAATAATATCACGTACCATAACAGACGTGAAAGGTCCTATCAATTATGAACTTTTTTCCCAAAACAAATTCATCACCAACAAGAGACTTGGAAACACGCTTACCCCCTTGTGCCCAGAAGCGGTAATACAAGCAGACCTAGGAACGTCTGTACTCATTAAGGGGATGGTGGTCCACAAGGACAACATAAAATAGGAATTAGATTAGCGATTATAAATTAGTACTAGGACTAAGAAACACAGTAGGGTTAATCCAATTTTATTTTTTTTCTTGCAGGCTTATTTGGTCGATTTGATCCCTAATAAGTATAATAAACGCTTGGATCACCGACTATTCTCATTCAAATTACATACCCATAGTAGATGGAAATGTAATGATTTGGGAACAACATGACTATGCACGACACTCAAGTAATTTGACCGAATTTTTAAGTATGATAGAAGAAACAGAAAAATTGACCGAGTACTTTCCCCAGTCTCATATGAGGAGGTAGATGTTAACCATACTAGAAGTCTTTTGTCCGTTTTAGAGGTGCACCACCGAATTGCCAGAAGCTTGGATTTTCTTGGGACAGCACTTAAGGTAGTGACCGGACGCTAAAATTTAGAAAAGATCAAAATGACCGAAAGAAGATTAATCGAATCAAACAACAAACAGGTAATAAACACAGAAACCCAGAAGCAGATAAATCAATTAACCGATACAGTAAATAAGATAATTAAAGCAAAAAAGGATGATCTAATAGACACGCCACATTGGTACGAGGCTTTATTGGCCAGAAATAGAATGTTAATAAATGAAATCCAAAATTTAATGCTCACGATCACTCTTGCAAAAGCCAACATAATAAACCCAAAAATCTTTGATCACGATGATTTAAAATCTGTGCTTATCAAACATCCCGCAGAAGTTCCTATAGTTAGCCTGATGGAGGCATCTAATATTAAGATTTTCCAGTCCGAAAATATTGCCCACATTTTAATCGAATATCCCAGAATTAAGTTTATATGTAGAAAGGTCAACATTCTCCCGGTGTCCCAAGAGCACACTGTACTTCAGCTTCAAGATGACACCGTAGCTGCATGCGACAACGACGTTTTAGCGGTAACAAGCTGCGATCTGCAAGTTGGCAACGCATGACACCTGCGCACGCGAATTGCATGCTGGAAGCACAGCACATTGTAACACGCAACCTAGTCACCTGGAGCATATTAAAATGGTAGATGACGGCATCATGGTCTTAAACGAGAGTCCTGCCAGTATCAGCACCGATGACGGCGCAACAGTATCAGTCAACGGTACTTTCCTTATCGTGTTCGAGTGCGTAGCTGTCATAAATGGAACAAAGTATGTGAACCGGCGCGAAATCATAAACAAGGCGCTGGGCATAGCAGCTTCGCCGGTATTGAAGATTATTGGCCACGACCCAGTCCTGAGCATGCCTTTACTACAAAGGATGAACAACTACAACCTACATATCATCCAAGAACTTCAGGAAGAGGTAGCATCGGCCGGGTCGCCTAAGGCATGGTTTGCTGCCGCAGTTGGGATCAGCCTGAGTCTCAGCAGTTCCATTCTTCTCTACCAGAGTTTGAGAAGGAGACGAGCCTCACAGAAGATACAGGCGAGTGTGGACGGCTATAAGATGAACGGGGACGGTCATACTTCTGAGGGGGGAGTAGTTAACGAGTGCCCCTCGCACATTGTTGTGTAATATAAATAAATGCAAAAATGTTAGCCAGCAGTTACGCTGAAGTTGCCGTCTCAGCGAAAGTTCAGTTCAGCGCCCTAGATGCGACGGTCAACCGACGGTAACCTGATATCTTGCACATGCTGCAAGATCAGCGTTATCACTTATGCCAAGTCGGCTCGCCGGCTGTAGTTTTGTAGCTTTAAGTACGTATATTTTGTATCTTTGTATTCCTTAGCAACTAAGTACTTTTGGTTTAGCTTACGCCCCAGCTTGCTGGTGGTTCCAAATTCAGTTTTGTTCTTACAACGAAAGCAAAAGGCTCGTTCAATAAACTCTGCTCCGGCAACTAGCCGTAAAATACCTTGAAATAATTATTTCTGCATCGCTGTGGCACAAGCCCAGTGATACGAGAGACAAGTAATCTCTCCACCATAATCATCCTAAAAAACGGAACCGTTACTCCCACATCAGCAGCTGCAGCTCTGGACAGCAACACAACTATTTAATTTGTATTCGCATACAAACAAGCAGATGTGTGTTTGATTATGCTTAGATTGTTTTTGTTTCAACGTGTTTTATTGCAAGTGCTACACAGTGTAATATCTGTATAATCATTTAATCGGGAAAAAATGCAGAGAGTGTTATATAGTCGGGCGTGCTCGACTGTACTTTTCTTTCTTGTTTAACATCTTAACAGCAAAAACAATTTAGCTAAAACCCACGTTTCTGGGCTATCTACCATTTCAATGATTTAACGGCGATTTCTATTAAAAGTCCACTTCAACTAAAGTCGATACATAACAAATCTTAATTTTCGAACTTTCCTGGACGTTCCTTTTCGTTTAAGTAAAAATTTCAATTTTAAAAGCGGCCAAACTGCTGTCTTCAAGTCTGCACAGCCAGAGCATGTTCACCGTAAACATCCGCAAAAGATACGTGGATTTGGATGACTTTTTCTATCTACATTTCCGGTTATGTTTATGCTGTTATTGTCTTTTTTTATTGTCTAAAATTTTAAGTACAGTTAAATGAGAAATTTCGGTGATTCTCTATGCTGTATAGAATTTTTAAAATTAATTTCGCACTTATGTTTATTTTATTTAATGTCAACTTAATACAAAAAATTATATTAAACATTTTTATTTAACAAATAATTAATATCAAACTAGAAATTTAAACAAAAAAAGTTGAAAGTTAAATCAGCAAGCTAATAATGAAAGTTTATAAAAAAATGTCTGCTTAAGACGATATACTTGGTTTGTAGGTTATCACGCCAATATCCTTTCTTTACTTATCAATTGTCCATGATGCTATTATCGACAAACTCTTTCTCAGATTTAGAAGTTTGAAGACGCTTTTCACAATAAAAGCTACCAACAGGTTTTGATACAGAGGCTGCTAAGCTTTTTGTAAGATTAAAGTAGTGATGGTGCTGACCATCCGGCTTAAAACAAGGCATCCAAGAAGTTTCACTGGTACTTGCGCTTATTCGATGAGTTTGCTTATAATGTCGAACATCTTTATGTGCTGTGAAAGTATGATTGCGATCAGTTATAGGAAATTTATTCTTGGTACAACTCAGATCAAGCTCCAATGTATAAAAACGTCCACGCGTGTACTGTTGTTTATCATTGACTAGATTTGAACATTCTGAGTAGGTTGTGGACTTTTGAGCACTTAATGGTGACAGTTTTTTTTGGCCGCCGGAAGAAATATTGCTCTTATAAATATCAACAGTGGGTAAAATATTGTTTACCATAGCAACTTGGTTGGTCAGTGCTAATGGGCCGCTTGCACTGCAAACATTTTTGCCATCATGGTCACCGTCAGCGGTTGCATCATTAATGTGGAGTTCATTAGGCTGTACAGTACGAAACTTGCATCCTATGAACATATTTGCTTGATTTGTATTTGATTTCGGGAGCGGTAACTGTTCTGTAAGTAAATTTTCCCAACTAGTCTCATAAACACTTGCTAGCTGTGCAGTTGGCTTCGACTTCAATAGCGCTTTCTGTGACAGCGTTGTTGCATTTGGGGATAGCGGTATTGTTCCTGTAGTTAATACTGTTTTTTTTTTTGTTAGCGCTGGTAATATAAGTGGAAATGAGCAATCCAAGGCACGCGAAGGCTGTAATTGATCTACGGCAGGCTGGCTATGAGAACTAATAATAATCTGTGGTTCCACGTTAAATGATTCAAAACTTATATCAAGAAATAGCTCTTGTAAAAAGCGCCGAGAATTCATACGATAATTGCTGCAACCAAGAGTCTTACATAACTCGGAATATAAGCAAATATCCTGAAAAGCGTGGGGATGCTTTTGTTTTAGCTCCAACAATGCTAGTTTTGACTGCTTTGCTTTAACGGGGTTCGCCAAACGTTGTACCCTGTATAATATCGAATCAGTCAACTTATCCGTCAATCTTTTCTCGCTTGGGATGCTTTCCGTTGAATGATTCCTTATGTGCATAGGATCAATTCTACCATTGATAAGATTGCAAGAACTTTTTTGAATTATTGCCGGTCCTGCTTGCGTGCCAGCAGCCACAAGCGAAACTGTAACGTTACTATACAGTTCATTGGTGTCCAATGTGTTGACGTCTTGAGTCTGTACGTTAGGCTGATGTTGCTGCTTACGACGCCTGCGCGAACAATATAGACATTGTCTTTGATGTTGCCTAACAGACTGTTGCATATTAAAAGGCTTAGATATTATAAAAAGTTCATTAACTCCCTCATTGTTATCTCTGTCATTGTTAATAGAATCGTTTAGAATCGTTGTAAACTGGGGTCGTGTGTTCAATGTATAATATTCTAGTTGATCTTTGTCAAATGATTCACGAGAAACATAGGTATGACTGAGGTTACGCGTTGGAAACAAATCCATCGCATTTTTGGGAAGACATATGCCTGCAAAGCACGGACCCTGTATGGAAATTGCTTGAATATAGCCACATGTCTTTGGTAGTGTCACAGACATGCGTGATTCCTCTGATGAAAGAAATCTGCAAAAAACAGAATGTATTTTGGAAAATTATTTATCTTGACTATAAACAATTATATAGTTTGTTCAACAATTAATTTGACTGCAGAAATAGATGATTTTTCAACTATTATCTTTTTGGCAACAGTGATTTAAACAACTGACGGACGTTTCGTGTTTTGTTTCACTGTCAAACATCTTCAGTTTGGTCTATAATTTAACCATGAATCGTCTTACAATCGAACAACGCTTGCAAATCATTGAATTTTACTATCAAAATGCGTGCTGTTTATGGGCTTCTTTAAAGATGTTGCAAATCGTAATGTAACTGTGAATGGTGACCGCTACCGTGAGATTATATCCAACTTTTTATTGACCAAAAAGCAAGAGCTTGACTTTTATGGCATGTGGTTTAACGATGTACTTATTGAGAGACGAGTTCGGTTTATTTCACGTTTGGGACCGGTCAATTGGCCACCCAGATCGTGCGATATAACGCCTTTACACTATTTTGTATGGGGTTATGTTAAAGCTCATATCAAAGAAAAGACAAGATTTCATGAATTTTTCTAAGTTTTACGTGTTTTTAGACCCCGTACCCTAAAAAAGAATAGAGGGGTCTATTAAGTTTGTCAGAAGCCAAATGTGCGTAACTGGCAGACGGAGGCGTGGCCGACCCCATAAAGTATATATATTCTTGATCAGCATCAACAGCCGAGTCGATATAGCCATGTCCGTCTGTCCGTCCGTCCGTATGCACACCTGGATCTTTTAAACTAAAAAAGCTAGAGCCACCAAATTTGGAATGAAAGTCCGTTTTCTTCGAGAGCAAATTGTTTATTTCAAATTGTTGCCACGCCCCTTATTGCCCCCGCAATGAGCAAAAAACAAGACAAAACTCGGACAAATTTTAGTTTTAGGCGAATGTCTCAGTAACTATGGCACTTAGAAGCATCAATTGGTATGCAGGTTCCCAGTTGCCAAGCCCCTTTTTCATAAACTCTCAAAAACTTTCAAACTTCAATGCCGTTTTTAAGGAATTTATTTAAATAGTACAGTATTGTAATTCAACATTCCTTTTGAGACATATCAAATCAAAGTATCCTGAAAATTGCATCAAAATCCTACTTTTATTTAGCTGCAATATGACTGTTGGATCACAAGAATTAGTTAGAATAAGAAAAACAATGAGTCGTTAGTTAAGCATAAAAAACATAAAGTATTAGCCTAAGATATAAATATGTATCTAATGGAGTAGCCTAGAATGTACGCATAAAATCTCTTATACTTGAGATAGCATGTAAGTTCGATTTGTGTTCGGCAGTGCAGCGGTCCCGAGCTGGCAGACAGTTCGTATTTTCATTTCGAATTAGCCACACACACGCTGCCAAGCATTTCCGCGATTGCTAAGTCTAACAATAAATTGTAACGTATAAGAACTTGCAATTTGTTTTACTTAAAGTAGTTTTCGATTTTTGAATGACTGTATGCGCGCAAGCGAGACAGAAACACAAATTGTAAAAACTATGTTCAATAATTATAATTTATGTACACGTGGTAGAAAGAGAAGAGCTAACTCTATTTTTACCTACATTGTTAAACAACTTAATTATTGAATGAAGTGTGGCCCAAGTGGTAGAGATGCCTGGTATTGTACATAATTGAATGTAAACCGAAGGTCTGCGGTTCGAAATTCGGCATAGACAGTTGTTTCATTTATATTTCTTATATAACAAAAATTTATAATATATAAATGCAGAAATCGGAAGTTTCTTAAAATTGGGGCGTGGTGCAACTAGTATAGTTGCGACACATTTTGGAAACTTCGTCTGAGGTCGCAGATTCGAATGCTGACAATTAAGAATCGTTCATTGAATTTTTTTAAATTTTATACCTAAATGTAAATATAAACTTTTAATATCTTAAATTTTGGTTTAAAATTTTAATTTAAATTAAAGATCAATGCGCACTACTATTGGAGTGCGGGGTCTTTACAGTCGGCTCGATCGGCTGTAGCCTTTCATACTTGTTTTTATACTCTCTGCAAGAGTATATTGGGTTTGTGCAAAGTATGTAACAGGCAGAAGGAGGCGTGGCAGACCCCATAAAGTATATATATTCTTGATCAGCATCACAAGCCGAGTCGATATAGCCATGTCCGTCTGTCCGTCTGTCTGTCTGTCCGTATGAACAAACAGATTTCAGAGATGGTAAGAGCTACAAGTTCGAGCTTGGTGTCAAACGATCAGATATTTAGTCAGTCAATACAAGAATCTTTTTTTTTTCGATGTCACGCCCTATGCGCCCACAATAAGCAAAAAACTGGACACACCTCGTGAAAAATTGGTGTTTTCGGCAAATATCTCAGTAACTATGGCACCTAGGATCACCAATTCTGGTACGGGTGTTCTTTGCGAGAGCATAGTTACATTTATATTTAAAATTTTTGACTGCCACGCCCACTTTTTCCACAATTTATAAAATAGTTTTCAAGCTTCAATGCCGTTTTTTCCGTATCGTACAGTATTGTAGTTTATAACTGGTGTGGAGACTAACTATATTAAACTATCCTGAAAGGCGCATTAAAATCGGACTATAAACAAGAAAACTAGAAGCGTTACAATATTGATAATTGAACGCAATACCCATAGGTGCAAGCGAGATAGAAACACACAAGCACATGTTCGAACGTTTTCGCTGCCTGTGTGTCGGCAGCGCTGCCCGCGGTCGCTGGCTGCTCCGAATACACACATACATACATACATATTTGCATCATATACATATTGTCAAACGTATGTGTATTCGAATACAAACAAACAGATGAATGTTTGATTATGCTTAGATTGTTTTTGTTTCAACGTGTTTTAATGCAAGTAAAATAAATAGTAATATGTGGATACCGATTTTAATAATTTGACAAATGCAGAGAGTATTATACGGTCGGGCGCGCTCGACTGTACTTTTCTTTCTTGTTTTTTTTAACTTTCCTATAGCTCTTAAAAAAATCACATACACATCACAGTAATTAGTACATCAGTAGTGGGATAGACTTAATTTCCGTGGATAAGTGCCGCCTCATCAGGAAGAAAATGAAAGCATATAAGAACGAGCATCAGCAAGCACTTGATGTTGTACTGCCAAAGTATAATCCTGACGCAGCAGGCGCAGACGCTTTAAAATTGTGCACTACTGCCGTTATAATTTTGATAGAGGCAGCCGGCCGTGAGCAACGCAAGGGGGGGCTGCGCTTCACAATGGTTGACGCAAATTTCGTACCCTGAAATCAAGTGAAGCGAATTTAAGGAATTGTTTCTTCAAAGATATAAAAATCGGGAGACACCGGCAGCCATGTTTTTCAATATGTTGCACAGTCGTCCGTCTAACAACGAGTGCCATGCAGTGTTTGCTAGCCGCTTAGTGACGAAGAAAAGCATGGACGTACGATTGTGATTGCGCATATGGCCAATATCGATAGCCGTTTGCAGCGAATCATCTCCACTTCGAAAGTGAAGACAAGAGCGAACTACATTCTGAGCTGAAGGCTTTTACCTTTCGAAAATTTCGCACTTCTAACGAGAACGCAGCCAGTAGGAAAGATGATGCAGCGAAGTGAAGTAGTCCCAACCTGTTTCGATGTTTTAGGAAGAGAGATTCTTAACCTAGGTTTCAATGTTGTCATGCCAGAAAAATTTGAAATTCTCAAAACCAAATCTGGGAACCTTTGCTCACAAACCAAAAACGCACATGACCTGACTGATATCGACACTGAGTTTCAAGAAACCGATAAAGAAAGATTAATAAAGATAAGATACCATCTATGCAAGTTACCACAGGAGAAATGAAGATTCGACTAGCTGACCCTAGTAAGAAGGTACAACTTCTATCTTTCTTTTTTACTAGCAAAAAGGGGCTTGTAAAAGTTAAACCTTCTTACTAGAGTCAGCTAGTCGAACTTACAGGCCAAGTCCCGAAGAGAGGCAGTTAGTTCGTGGCAAACTGAAAGAACTTCAAAATAATATCATCCGTCCTAGTTGCTCACCTTTCGCAAGCCCCATTTTGCTAGTAAAAAAGAAAGATGGTTCAAATCGCTTATATGTAGACTATAGAGAATTCAATCAAACACTATAGCTGATAAATATCCTTTGCCTCTTATAAGTGACCAAATTATCAGATTCCGATTCATACGGATTCAATAGAATATACCGCATTTGTAACGCCAGACAGTCTATTTAAATATCTAAAAATGCCATTTGGGCTTAAAAACGCCGAGTCTGTTCAACGGTCGGTCATGAATGCTTTAGGTGTTATTGCATACTCTTATGTAATTGTCTATATGGACGATTTCATGATTATATGTCCAACAATTGCATTTAGTTTGGAAAGATTGAAAATTGTATTAGATGTCTTAAAGACTACGGGTTTCGTATTTAATACTAGCAAATGTAGTTGTTAGTTGACACATCAGCCACTGCGTAACACTAGATCACCGGCCAGAAGTATGACAAGTGGTCACATCGGCCGGGAGCATGTTAAGTGGCTACACCGGCTTCTTTGTAACGAGAGATACGCAGACCGCTGGAGGGAAACCCAAACTGAGATGAACACCATCTGCTCGCACCCGTTGTTTCCCTTTTTTCTATTTGTAGATTTACGCATGCGCAGACATCGTGTTACCATCTGGTGTAAACTGATGTAGGCGCACTTGTATCCTTAAGTAAATCGTTACATGTTTCTTAGCTCTAAGATACTCACTCTATGAAACTATTGATCCTTAGACTGTAAGCAAAACTGTATATAAACCCATACATTGCTCCAATAAAATCAGTACTCAAGAAATATTCTTAGCGTTCAATACACTCTCTGAACATTCTGATACTCATCCAAATAACTGGCTCAAAGTGCTAGGTATTTGAAAACCCTCTGGTCTTACCAAAAGTGTAAGAACGGAATTCTCACTGACAAGAGAACAGTAGCTTTCTTAAAACAGTTGTTCAGTATTTAAGGTACGAGGTGAGATTGGGGGAAATTCGTCCAAATTCAAGAAAAGTAATTGCCTTAAGCTCCTTACCACAATCAACTACGGTTACTGGATTGCGACAGTTCATCTGCCTTTGGAACGCCGTTTTTTTTTTTTTTTAATAAAAAAGAGACATCATTCTCAAGAATGAACCTGTTCTAGTAATCTTCGATCCCAAATACCAGATCGAGTTAAATACAGACGCCAGTTCTCAAGGTTATGGTGCAATTCTCTCGCATTAACAAGAAAGAAAAGTACAGTCGAGCGCGCCCGACCGTATAATACTCTCTGCATTTTCACGATTAAATTATTAAAATCGGTATCCAGATATTACAATGAATAGTACTTGCATTAAAACACGTTGAAACAAAAACCATCTAAGCATAATCAAACGTACATCTGTTTGTTTGTATGCGAATACACATACGGTTGACAATATATGATGCATGCATGTATGTATGTGTGCATTCGGAGCGGCCAGCGTCCGAAGGCAGCGCTGCCGACACACAGGCAGCGAAAACGTTCGAACATGTGCTTGTGTGTTTCTGTCTCGCTTGCACCAATGGGTTGATATTGCGTTCAATTATCAATATTGTAACGCTTCTAGTTTTCTTGTTTATAGTCCTATTTTAATGCGCCTTTCAGGATAGTTTAATATAGTTAATCTCCACACGAATTATTAATAACCATACGAACAAAATCGCTAAAAACGGCATTGCAGTTTGAAAACTATTTTATCAATTGTTGGAAAAGTGGGCGTGGCAGTCCAAAATTTTAAATGGCAATGCAACTATGCTGTCGCTAGGAACTCCCGTACCAGAATTGGTGATCCTAGGTGCCATAGTTACTGAGATATTTGCTAAAAAACACTAATTTTTACCGAGGTGTGTCCAGTTATTTGCTTTTTGTGGGCGAATGGGGCGTGGCATCGACAAAAAAAAGATTCTTGTATTGACTGACTAAATATCTGATCGTTTGACACCAAGCTCGAACTTGTAGCTCTTACCATCTCTGAAATCTGTTTGTTCATACGGACATACAGACAGACAGACGGACAGACAGATGGGCAGACGGACATGGCTATATCGACTCGGCTTGTGATGCTAATCAAGAATATATATACTTTATGGGGTCTGCCACGCCTCCTTCTGCCTGTTACATACTTTGCACAAACCCAATATACTCTTGCAGAGAGTATAAAAATAGGCCTCAAGTGGTAGAGTATTATATGAATCTAGGTACCATTCGTACGAACTCGAAACCTTGGCGGTAGTTGCGACAGTAAAATAAGTGTTGCATAGTATTAATTGCTCTGCCAGTGTGGTGATATTTGTCAATAAATATCACCGAGTGTGGCGCAAGAAGTGTCATGCAAGAAGGTGATCTGTCACTTTTGCCGAAACGTGGAACGAAGAATATGGCGACTCGCTACACTGCAATCAGTAATTAAAAAATTAACAAATTCTGATAACTGCTACGTTAAAACTAAAGCTATTAACTACAATGAAAAACAACAACGAAACAACTAACCCGACATTTATGATTATTTTTAATAAGACTTGATACTCGCACCATCTTAATGTTTGATCGATAATGGCTATACGTGTTGATGTCCAATCTGGATCAAACTAAGCAAACACGTTACCATTGCAAAAACACGTTGTGCTCAGATCGATAAGATAATAAAAGTTTTCCATTTTAAAACCTGATATTTTTACCTATTTTAACTTTTCATCAACATAGAAATCTCTAAAAGAAGAAGTAGCATAAATATGAAACACACGTGTTCTGCTGAAGCACTCTTCTTTTTCCTCACCTCTGTCACAACCTCAAAGGCCTCCTAATACCTTTCGTTTTTACAGACTGAAGGACATGGCTACATTGACGCGTTTTTTGATGCTTGGTAAGAATATTTATACTTCATAGTAATGGGTTATTCAATAAAAGGTGTAATGTTCAATAGCACACTATTACGGTCGATGTCACTATTAATGTTGATGTAATTTTTGACAATTGTCATGTAGAAACTACACCATTTATACAAAGTAAAAAAGGCTACAGATAAGCGAGGCGATTGTAAAAGACCCGTACACATGAGCATTTTACCATACAAAAAAAAATAATTTTTAACCAATTTGTTCTATGGAAGCTATTGGATATTGGTTCCGATCCCGACCCAACTTGTTGAGGATAGATATAATCATGATACATATGATTTGTGAGTTTTGGTTGCAACCCCTCAACCAACACAATATATTTTCATACAAATTCTACTCTATTTTCGACCATGTAGTTCGTTCGAACTTTTGTTCATATGGACGGACGGACAAACAGAATTCAATTAAAAAATGGTGAAAAATTGGCAAAAGAAAATTGTGTCTTATTTGCTGTACATTATTATTGCACAGAAATTAGCAGAAACATTTCAGCTGCTGGGAGAAAGTTACCTCACGACCTCTTTCTTTGGAGCCTCGTAAAAAAATAACTACACTAACAGTTAAGTGTCGATTTATCACTGTGCGATTTTGTTATGGAAAATTAAATGAAAAGGATAGGGTTCAATCATACATTTTCCTAATAATGAAATAAGCAATCGAAAATAATTCATTTTAATCGATTATTTGCTTTTCAAAATTATCGCATTTTATACTTCAACACAAAATAACACATTTTCTACGTGTTAAAGGAGTTTTTAGTTAGAAATTAAAAAAAAAACAACATTCATGGAAGTTTGGCTGGCAAACACAACGGTGTCAAAACGGACTCTTAAGACACAATTCTTCTTGTAATTTTAACAAAAAGTTGGATCGGTTTAACCACAAGCTATATGAGCAATCAATCAAAAATACGAGACAGCTCCAACCGATCAACCTATTCTGGAACAGCGATTTTTAGCTTTGGAGGCTATTGTAGGCAAGGCAAAGGAGAAACATAGAAACATTCTGCCAGCAAGGTGGCCATGAGCAATATGATTATAAAAAATTTAAATCACAAAACGTCTGCGGAAAATTGGAATTGGTGCAGAAAAAGAAAATTTGCTTTAATTGTTTTGCCAATGATCACTGGACTAAATTCTGCAAAAGAAGTTATTACCTTAAATGCAATAAAAACATTATACACTATTGCATTTAGAAACCAATGTAAAAAAGGCAGCTATTACGTCAGTTTCCGCAAATCCAGAAACAACATGAGATAACGTGTTGTTGGCAACAGCTCGTGTTATAATAAATGGAAATAATGGACAATTATTTGAATTTCGCACATTACTCGACTCCGGGTCGCAAGTCAACCTTGTTTCGAAAAGGGTGACCAAAAGCGACTATCGCTAGCTACTAGCGACATAAAACTAGCCGACAGAGGGTGAATGTACTTCTGAAAACAAGGAATAATGATATCATGACGAGACTAGAAGCATTTGAGTTGCCACACATCGTTGCTGATCAACCTATATATATATATATATTGTCTTTTTTTGTCTTTTCTCAATACACAATGGTGCGGAATTAAGTAGTGTGATTTTGGAATATATATATATCTATGCCACATGAGAAAAGTAGGGAAACAGCAAATTCCAAAATCACACTACTTAATTCCGCACCATTGTGTATTGAGAAAAGACAATGCAACTACCAAACTACGAGTAGTATTTAAAGTATCAGAAAAACCCCTCAACGGGAAAATCATTGAACAGCATACTGCACGCCGGTCCAACAGTCCAAAGCGATTTATTAGCTATTTTGCTAAGCTTTCTGAGTCACAAATACGTATTCACCGTATGCATCGAGAAAATGTCTTGCCAAATTCGGATCAATCCCAATGGTCAGTTTCAAAAATGTTTTTATCGTTTAAAAATTGTTACGTAAAGTACAACCTCAGCACCATATATGACTACCAAATGTTTAGTTTTTAGCAAAACTAAATAAAGCTAAGTACATTCCCGGAGGGGCAACCCTGGAATGGAACTTCTACGTTGATGATTGTTTGACTGGCATTCATTGGCAGAAATAATCCAAACGGCTTGCAAGTTTATTCTGCGAAATGTACAACAAAATGCATTTCCAGAATACTATGACATGGTCAAGAAAGGAGCAGTTAACAAGTCCAGCCCATTCGTGATCCACTTATGGTAGTTGGGTGATGACTGGAAAAAATCTGGACTTCTTGAAATAGGAAAAGCATCAAATTTTGTTGCCATACAATGACCCAATTGTGTGTCAAGGAAATCCACGAACCGAACATGCACTGTGCTCCTTTGAAACTTAGATCCATTTGCCAACAAAATGACTCGATCTTGAATGGCACCTCCTTCAAAAAAGCATTGTGAAGAATTGTGTTAGGTGTCGAAGATTCCAACCCTCCGGTCTTTAACAAATGATGGGTATCATCGACACCATATATTGTGACAAACGTGGAAAGAGCATCACTCACGTTCGAAGAATTGAACAGAGTGATACCGGAAGTTAAAGCCATCTTGAACTCGAGGCCATTAACACCACATTCATCGGATCCCATCGATCTAAAAGCAATCACACCAGGAGACATTCTCATCGGGGAGCCTTTAGTAAGCCAAGAACACTGTGAACCAACAAATACCACAATTCGTCAACAATGGGAGCATTCGTCAAAACTCCGTCACAATTTTTGGACCCGATGGTCCTCGGTATATCTAACTGATCTACAAAGGAGACATAAATGGTATTTACCTCTACCCAATGTCAAGAAAGGAACACTGGTACTCATCAAAGAAGATAAAGAGAGACATCCGGACTATTGTCACTAGTCACAACAGCAATGATTATGTTGATGTTACTACCGCTAACACTTGCAAAATCAATAAACGCTACACAATTTGGTACAAAACGTGGAATATACTTCGAAAGGATAGGAGCGAGTCGCTTCACCATATCTGAAAGTAAAATCATTGCATACTACGATTTGGCACCGCATTAGGAAGACATGATAAGGTTTTCAGCAACAACAGAAAGAGTGGGTAGACTGTAATCAACATTACAGACCAGTTTGGCCTGTGAGACAATGTATCAGCACTTCAAACACATCGAAGAACTCAAGATGGAAAACGGATTCCTTAATCTCACCAGAAACCTACGATCACCTTTAGACATCATGGGAAATAATGCTAGAAGGCTATTTGGAGTCATTGATTCTATGCATATTGTGAAGGCGAACTAGAATTACATGTAACTGTAATGTAACTGCAACTGTAAACATATTGAAGCGAAATGAAGGGACTATCTCAAATCGATTGGATTTGTTTGTTAAACATATTGAAGCGAAATGAAGGGACTATCTCAAATCGATTGGATTTGTTTGAGACACAAATACTTAACATAGCCAATGAAACCAGCCGTCATTTGTAATTTTAATCCAACTCAACTCACTGTGATTAGCATAAACCAACAATAAATACATACAGAAATTGTCAGTATATTAACAGACATCCGCCATAACAGCATAAGCCGATTGTTAATATCCCCACGGCAACTTGAAGAGCAATTGGAGTTCAGGCAGACTCAATTATCTGAAGGACAAGCCCTGCCAGCTCATAAGAACAATATTGTCCAACTTCACAAACTGATGGAAGCCAAGGGAACAGTAGTCGGACTTTCACGAGAAGACTGGCAAGATGTTTTCACTTTAACACTATGAATATATTTGCCACAACAAACAAGCAGTAACTTCAATGGACCAAGGCTATGAGTTCCTTCCATTTAAAACATAAACATAACCAAAATGTCAAGTCAGTTATACAAACCAAACATTTTTATGGTTAAACATGGCATCTCACAATCAATGGATTTTTGCCACCCAAAATACCACGGACTTATCAGCTATCTGCAAAAGTCAGCCACAGTTGATCAGCTTGCAAGGATCTGGTCTTTTGACTGCAGAGTCTGATTGCATAATACGGATTGCATCGTCACCAGTTGAACGAAAAACGCTTACATACGATTTGGAAACTTTAACGTCAATAATATAGCACAAAACACATTTCAAACGGAAATGAACAAAACAAATGACGACGAATAAACAAGACTCCAATCCCATAACTAACGCCGGCAGCAAAAATAAAATGACCGTTTGACATTGCACCCACTCAACGCCATGAAATAATGTCACACATCCCATTTTGAATATTTATGCTTATATACATAGCTTACATCATACAAAGATACAGGAAATAGTAGCAATCAGACGACCACATTACCAGATGTGTAAACTGATGTAGGAGCTCGTGTATCCTTAGTTACCGTTATCACATGTTTTTAGTACTAAGACAAGGACAAGGATTGTAAGAAAAACGGTATTTAAACCCATACATTGCTCTAATTAATTCGGTACTCCAAAAACATTCTAAGCGTGCAATACTCTTTCTGAAATCTTTGATACTCATCCAAGTAACTGGCTCAAAGTGCCTAGGTATTTAAAAACCCTCTGGTCTTACTCAAGTGTAAGAACAGAAACCTCACTGACAAGTGAACAGCAATTGAGAAATTTTTAATTTCTCAAAAGCCATGGGAATAGTGGACAACTTGGAAATACCTTAGTTATTTTGGATTTATTTTCATTTTTGGTAAGATGATTTCAAAACAACAGGGGAACATCATGATTGAACGGACAATGTACATAGTGTATACAGGCGCTTTATAAGGCCTTCTGCACAGTTTCTTAGCACACAGGCTGGGACTCTGTCCGGTCCTGTTAAAAAAACCGGTTTAATAGACTTAAGATTACGTTAAAGCGAATTTTCAGTGATTATTGGTACAAAGTTACAATTTAAGGAATTCACATGATAATTGAAACTTTGATGATTCCTTCTGAATTGTTTCCCACAGTCAGTAAGGTATTCCTTATAAAAACGGTCATTTAAAACAGAGAAATCAGATCGACTAATCAGATAAAAAGAGATACAAAGACCCAGTTTCCCTCAGTCTCTTATAAAATCTCGACTTTCTATTTTTAAGCGATGTTAACTCACGGGTAAACCAAACAGGTTTGTTAGTTGAAGCACAAAGCGAAACACAGACAACAAGTAAGAAATTGAACGTACAAAAAGTTTTGATTGCACTATCCATATCTCTACGCATGAACTGACGGGACCACTCAGTCTCTAATAACAGTACATTTAATTTGTTGAAATCGGCTTTCCGATATTCTACTAGTATAGGTCACCCGAGCAGGTAAATCAATCAACACTTCCAGAGTTGGGTGATAAGGATCTTCAGGATAGGATAGGTATGTGGTACGGAAAACAGAATAGCATGATGGATCCAAAACAAAAATCATATCGAGTATTATGTTTAAAGAATTTGGGATAGCATTAATTAAAACAAGAAAGAAAAGTACAGTCGAGCACGCCCGACCGTATAATACTCTCTGCATTTTTTCCCGATTAAATTATTAAAATCGGTATCGAGATATTACAAGATGGTACTTGCATTAAAACTCGCGCATGCAGTGATATTGCAGTTAAATAACATAAACTTTGTTCGTGATAGCACTCTTGGTCGAAGTAGGATTTGTATGCAACTTTCAGGATAATTTGATATGATATGTATCCAAACGAATGTTAAATTACTACACTGTACTATATAAACAAATACCTTAAAAACTGTATGAAAGTTGAGAATTATTTTATTACTAATGGGAAAAGGCTGCGGGCAAATTGCATTTGTAAATTGATTTCATCAACACTTTGTTGCTTGAATATTCTAAGTCACTATTTGTCATGAAGTAACCTTTTATCTAAAAAATTTAACTCTCAAAATGCATATTGTAAAAATGTTGGCTATTTGGTTTATCGGGCAAACGCCGAAAACTGACGCGCGATGTTCAATTTCCCCACGGCAAACCGTAGCTCAAATACACACATATTATGTGTAAGTATTATTAATACTCTGTATTTGTATTTTTACTCTAAATTTTTGTTTATGAGTAAGACCGCCACCGCATTTTCTGTGTGTATTACTCGAGTACAAAAACCACCACAAGTGCAGTTCTCTGATACATTTTAAATTTATTGATTATGTCTAGATTTGTAAGCTTTATCGATGCTTATAGTTGAAAAAAAAAAAACCAAATAAAAAATTTGGTCAACCATTTAATATTATTATTGTTGATGAGATTTATCAACGCAATAATTTGGTTAAATGAGTTTCATATACATGTAGTTATTAGCTCTAATTTTTCTAATTTGAGCTAAAGTGTCCTTATACATATATTTTAAAAAGTTGATGTGTAGATTCTTCATATATTCAAGCCGCCATTTGAAGTAATTAAAAAAAAAAAAAAAAATTTGTTTAATAATTCAAAAACGAATGATAAAATGTCCGGCGATTGAGACCATACGGAGAGATGTTTTAGTTTCAAAAGAGCGGCTGCAATAGGCAGAAAAAAATGTATCTTATATATTTAGCAATGACTGATGAAGAAATGGAAAATTTTATAAATTAGTAGATCAAGGTGACTATGTAAATGCGGGAAAGTTGAGAACTAGCATTATGTTTACAGCATTCAGCAATGATGAATGCTGTAAATGAGTCAATGAAAGTAAACAATCTAAAATTGCTTGAAATGCCAATTGCAGCAAAAAGCAAAGGCGTGGATTCATTATCTTAAGAACCACAAAAGAAGCATCAACAAGGGTTACACTATCGAAGACAGCTGGATCGGTATTACCATCCATGGAGTCCTGAAGTACATGGCGATATGACCACTTCCCGCAAATTGGAGCGAGTTTAAATTTATTGAACTTTCTAGGTTAAATCGAAACAGGTCAAGAAATGACGCACGGATAAGACCCAATTTTTCGGATCAGTACAGCCATTTGAGCATGGCACTGTTTAAATTTTGTATCAGCATTGTGAAAGAGCTTCGTGCCTCTCTATACAGTGTATCACATTTTTTTTTTCAACTTTAAGCATAGATAAAACTTACAAATCTAGGCATAATCATATGTGCATATAAAGTTATTAAATGTAACACTTAAATATTTATAATTAATTAAAAGAGAGAACCTCCAAAATTAGCGTTACTTTAATATTCGGTTTACATATAAATTTTTAAAGAATGAGTGTTCAATTTAACAAGAAGTGTGCGCTTTTTATCCACCCACTATCCAAATTTGTTTTTTCATAATGTGTAGATATGAAATCCCTATTCCTTTAGAATATCCTAGGTGCCATAGTTTCTGAGATATTCGCTGAAAACACAAATTTTATCCGAGGTGTGTCTAGTTTTTTGCTCATTTTGGGCAAATGGGGCGTGGCATCAAAAAAAAAGATTTTTGTATTCACTGACTGAATATGTAGTCGATTGAGACTTAGTTCGAACTTGTAGCTCTTACTACTCTAAAATCTGTTGGCAATACGAAGAGACAGATGAATATGGCTATATTGACTCGGCTTGTGGTGCTGATCAAGAATATATATACTTTAAGGACTCTGGCACGCCGACTTCTGCCTGTTACATACCTTGCACAAACCCAATATACACTTGCAAAGATTATAAAAATAAAATCGTTATCCTTTAAACGAAATTATGAATTATTGAACATTATAAATATTTAAGTCGGAAAACAATGTGAGCTAGTCCATATCTCTTTATATATAATCGGATCGCACTAAATGTAATATTTAAGCATATTCAAAATTTCAAGATTAGAATAAACATAATTCTGACATAAGAACATTCAATGTTACTATCATCCACAGTTCGAATAGATGTGTTTCTTGTGTGTGTAAGATGTTTCAGATGCCAGATATTTAGTCAAAAAAGCTATCTAAGCAACATATGTTGAGTGACGATATTGTAAAAATAACTACAACCATAGCCTAAAATATAATAAAAATATGATAAAAATTATATTTAATATTAGATTTTTACTTACGTAAACATATTGGGTGTGGTCTGCCAATCCAAATAATGCATATTGCCTTGGCAGCTCGACAAGTTTCCAGATATAGGTTGCGGTGTTTCAGTAAGATTTACGAAACCAAGTAAGTTGTTAAAATCTGCACTCGACTTTGAAAATACTGGCCGAAAAGGGGCGCGTAGTAATCGGAGTTGTTCATAACCTTTAATAGCTGGAGATATATGTGCGGGCTGTAGAAAACGTGTACCTAGCAAACAAGACCGACGGATACGATTTTCTAGGTCTGTGGGTTGCAGCTTAATCAGGTTAGATAAGCTTGATATTGGACTCAATGGAAACTGTTGAAAGTCGCTTACGTATGCAGCAGCGGTAGCCGCCGTTCTATCAGTTGCCAATTCACAGCTACTGATGCCTACAGTTTTAGAGTCTCCGTCGTTGAGAAGGGTAATAGCATCCGTTGTTTTAGACTCAGAAATTGATCTCCGGTGATTATACTGGCGTATATTTCTTCCTTCCGGAAGCGTTTTTGATTTAACTATTACATCGCCGATCATTAGCGATTGATCACATGGCAACTGAAAAACAATATGTATATATTGATTGTAGAAAACAATTGCAAATAGTACCCACAGCTTCAATTGTCGTTTGGACGGTGCCTGCTAGTGTTGTTGTGTTCTCACTCTGTAATTGTTGATTAATATAACTGCTTCCGAGCAGCAAATTCCAGTAGCTATCTGTACTATATAAGCTATCGATTTGATTATCCAGGCCTATGTATTTGTATAGCGAATTATCCTCATATTGATGTCGCATCGGCGTATATTGAGTGGATATCCAATTATCATGTTGATGTATCGGCCACATTGTGTTACGATCATGCCGTACGCTGAACCAATCTACAATATTTTTCAAAACTTAATGGAAATCTTGAACATAATTGTAAGGTATCAATATAGTCACAATAAGTCAATATTTATTTTAGAAGTGTGTTATGCTAGTCATACACAAAAAAATTTGGCAAACTAAATAAAAATTTTTGATGCCCATTTTATCATGTTGTTAAAAGTGAGTTGGTACTCATATGAGAAAGTTTATATTTTTCTATTTTTTAATTTTGTCAAAACAATTTCATGTAATTGACGTCCGCAATTTTTTTAGCGAAAACCGAAGTGGATAGACGCATTGCTTATATAGGTAACAATGTGTGTTTAAAATCGACAGAAAAAGTTTTTTTAATGTTTTTTCATAGCCAATTTTTTTGTGAAATTCGGGTTAAAAAGGAGAGTGCAATGCATTCAAATGATGTGTTTTGAATATATTTTATGTTTTTTTATGTTTGAAAACAATTTTTCGTCATTCCGAAATTACCGTTAATACTGGGTATAAGACGCTTTAGTGCTCCTTATATAAGATTCCTTAGATTTTGTTTGAAAATCATACAGAACTGTCACATTTCTTACTTTTTCTTGAAATTGTGCTTTTCTATACTATTTTTATCGTGTTTTAACAAATTTTTTTTAGCGAAGTCTGTCCTGAAAAACAGAACAGTAATCAATTAGACGCGGATTATGTACAGGCCATTGAACAAACCCGAAACCACCAGCAAAAGCGAAGAAAACGGCAAAAAAAAGGCAGCAGCGAAGACAACCGCATCAAAAAAAAAGAAAGAATGCTATAGTCGCCTCGCGACTTTAGGATACCCGTTACTCAGTTTCAATTTGTTATTAACAATGGTGATGGATATAATAGCATATTTTCGACCGATCGGCCCTATGGGAGCTATACGATATAGTTGTCCGATTTGGATCAAACTTGGTCAGTACATGTACTTCCTAGATATGTACTTTCCGTGTAAATTTGGATCAGATAGCATAGCTAACAAAATAGTTTTCTGTACTAAAACATTCTACGTTTACCTGTACATTTACCTTTATATGCAAATAAAACGTCCTAAAGTGGGCGTGTCAAAAAACAAAAACAAACTTGTACTGCTTGGGTATTGTACCTTTCATTTGCGACCACTATCATGTTTCTAGCTCTTATAGTCTCTGAGATCCTTTTGTTCATACAGACGGACGGACGGACGGACAGACGGACGGACGGACGGACAGACGGACATTGCTATATCGACTCGGCTACTGATGCTGATCAAGAATATATATATACTTTATGGGGTCTGCCACGCCTCCTTCTGCCTGTTATATACATTCCAACGATTACAATATACCCTTTTACTCTACGAGTAACGGGTATAAAAATCATTATCAGATGAAGGGAATAAAAATGAACCCCTGAAAATTCTATTGCATAAAATGTATGCAAGAGGTCCGTCTACTTGAAATGCGTACAGGTTTCTACAATTTCAAACATTGCGATAGCATTATGGTAGACGATTGACGGTTTTGTTTACGGTAATAATTTTCTATTCTTTTTGAATTGAAGGCCACTTAAGGCCATTGAAATAAATAAACATTAATATTGTATCATTCAATGGTGTTTTTTTACTTGATATTTCTCCATTTTGAGTGATTTTCTCAAGGTGTTTCAAAATTGGACCAAAAGTCTTTCCGGTCATAACATTTGTTGTATTCATTTAACCACCATATTTTTTTGGGATAAAAGTTGTGTTTGAACATGCGCTTCCAACGATGCATATCTTTCCGAATGACCGAAGCTACGTAACATTTTTGCAGAAAAAACGAAACTCGACTCATACCTCGCCCAACTTCCTTAAAGTATTCACTGATATTTTTTTAACCCATTTATTCTTCGGAAGCTTTAAGAGGTTATTCGCATTATGATTCCGGAAAAAGAAGAGTTTGCAAAGATTTATTCTAAAGAGATTTATGAATATTTGTAGTCGGATTCATCGTTTTGTTTTTTGAATTTTGGCCATTTACTAAAGCGCTTTGCAACGTGTTTTGGGACAGCGAAACTATGGACGCATTTTTTTTAAAACTGTGTTTTGAAAGTCAGTGACCATCATATTTCAAAAACGGATAGGCCGATTTGTCTCAAATATACTTCTCAACTATATTTTCTAGAGTGTAATTGAAGCTTTTTTATTTTTATCGTATACATTTTTATCAGGGGCATCAATTCTATTCTCCTGAAACGATTGACTTACTAAACGTGTATGTTTTGGATCATTATCTTGTTGAAACTTTTATGTAAGGGGCATTTCTTGACTTGCATACGGTACATAAGGTACTTTTTCCAATATATCTTTGTAAACCAATCGGTCCATAATGCCGTCAATCCGGTGTATCGGTCCAATACAGTGCCAGGAAAAACAGACCTAATCCATTAGGCATCACCTCCATGTTTGAAGGCTTTTTTTTTTTAATTTGACGTAAAATTCTTTCCGTATTGGCGACTAACGTTCGTTTCGCCATCCTTGGAAATCACATTAATTTTTGTTTCTTCGCTCCACAGAATATTTAAACATTTTGCCACTCTGGATCACACCAGTAGAGGAACCTTACAAGCAATTCATTCCAATTAGCTTCCGCTGTTATGAGACTTTTCGGCTTCCACGTATTTCTACATTTTTGTTGGCTTAAAAGCATTTGTAGCAAAGTTTTCTGATCATCCCAACGAGTTAGCGATGTTTTTATACATATGTTTTTATAGACTCACAAAGCTGTCGAACAATTCTACGCTCTTCCAAAGTACAGTGTTGAAGCCCGGCCCATCTTACTTAGTTACAATATAAAAAATACTCATTTTTTTAATTTTACTAAACTTTTATCTTTGTAAACTTTACCTTAGTAAGCTAAATAATCCTTGTGATTTGATAAAACTTTACGTTAATTAAAATACATAAATTTTACTGTCTAGCTGAGTTGTTCGAGTCCTGAAGCTTTAATTTTAACCACGTGCAATTGACAATTCAAAGAACCGTCCAATTCACTTAAAAACAGTGGGACCATACTAAAAAATTGTTTTTGATATTAATATATTCCAATAAAATAATATTTTGCATTTTGCACCACAGTTTTCGTCACACTTTTTTTTTTACTGTCTAGGAGTGAATTTTTAGTTGGAAAATCCGTCATTTTGTCAGCAAAAAATGTTTTTGCTGATTTAATCTCTGGACTTCACATTACTTTATCGAAACTCATTTAGTTTTTTCATTTCGGGTGACTCACTTCTGAGGTAGACTGTTATTTTTAAAGACAAAAAATGTCTAAATTCTCTTCAAGTTCCCACTGTATTTAAAAAAAATTGTTTCTAAAATTGAAAATAAATGCCAGATTAAACAAGACGATTAATTCCTAAATGATTGTAAAAATATTCTAGACTGATCGAATAAACCGTTTTCATGATATCGTCTACGCCGACTTGCAACTTTATGCTTGAGAAAAGCGAAAACAAAAACTTTTATCGGCTTTAACACCTGTTGTACTTTATTCTAGAGGGTTCAAATATTTTTTAAGACAAAAATAGGTTTTGTGAAAATGATAACTGCGTATAAAAGGTGGCAAAATTTTAAATAAAACTTTATCTGCCTGTGTTCGGCTTACGGCTTACGACTAATTAAGCATATATATTATGGGGCGGAAACGTTTCGTTCTATCCGTTACGAGCATTTCACTTTTGACAAACATAAAGGTGTTATGAACTGTTTCTGAATACGGGTTTGACAATTACAACCTTGTGACTTAATAATTATGTACATTTAATATCATTTGTTTTAATTAGTGTTACAATTTTCGATACTTCGGAATTAAACATTTTTGCATAATATGCAACACTTATTACTTACTTAGCTCGAAAAGCATGTTAGCTCCTGCTTGTGTGCCCGCTATCAAGCCCAATCCACTGAAGCAAGTAGCTCGCACCGAATATACTTCGCATTTGGTTACAAGTAGTAAGAGCTTTTCATAGAGCCTTTAAAGACAGATTATGAATATTATATATATATTTATATACAAAATATAAGTTGCAAAAACATTAAAGCATTTTAATGTAAAATAATTCACCTGGCACCTATTCCCACAAAGTATTCAATACCATTGGAGTGCGTTGATGCGTGACATAGAGCCCAAATAGAAGATTTCAACTCAAGGCATTCAGTGTCATCTGTACACTTACCGCGTGAAAGAACATCGAGAAGGTGGGCTAGATCGGCATGTTTGAGAAGAGCTGTCATGCCCTGAGTGGTTTGCACCATTTGCCCATATAAATGTGGTGGTATATTAGGTGGAGTTAATTGTGTTCTCTGATTGCAATTACGTCTGGAATGGTAACCGTCCTCGTTGCGCACATGAAGCGTTAGACTGGAGTGCGTATTGGCTTCAACAAGCAACACATAGCGTTTATTATAACCAGTTTGCCAATATTTGATCTCCTCCGCTATGTGTGCATTACTGCTATTTAAGCCGCGAGACAGTGAATAAAATCGTGACATAAGAAGACGTCCAACATCGCCTAACTGCCGTAAATTAGGCCATAAGCTCACGATTTCTTCCAAATAATATCTATCATGGCAAGCCTCTTCTAGTACATCCATTGCTGCCAGTACAACACTACGGTCTGCATCATTGGTTTGCTGAATTATTAGGGGTAGACCCCATACCTCGAAATTTGGCAAACGCGCTCGTAACAATACGGTCAAAAATTGAGTAGCATATAATCTGCCGCTTCGTGTTTTGGAGAGCGTTAGAGCTTTTTCGAGCACCTGACGCGGCATTTTTTCATAGCTGTAGTTAAGACCAGAAACAATCAGCTTCACATAACATATATGATCTGAGTGCCGCACTAAAGTAATAAGACTGACAAACAAAATTTAAATTAGTACTTATTATGTTCATCACCACTGTGGCACTCACTATTCAAACACGGTTGTGTTTTTAAGCACCTCAATGCCCTTATTATTGTGACACATTCGTCCAATATATAAAAAATATTGCTGACACATTGTGTTGGTCATGTGTTGTGGACTAAATAGACAGTCATGACTGCGATTTGAGGTGGTCACTACCAAGAGATGCTGACTTATATCCGAAAAATAGTCAGTTATGTAACGCATGCATTCCAGCTGCAATACATAAAAATAAACATCCACACTGATATAATACCAGTTTACATTTTAAAACCAATCATTACCTCTGTGCTGCTGAGCAAGACATCAATAAGGTCGATACCTGCTATCACGTAAGCTGGCATTGCGTGGCCAGGAATAAAATCCTGATGAGAGAAACGATTATTGCTTGGCTTAAAGAAGTCTACCAAACGTTTTAGAAACTTGTTTAAAAATTTGCCCGGTGAAATCTCAAGCTTCCGTACAAAGTTTGACTGAAATAAAATCGGATAAATTAAGTTAAAGTTAGCAAAGAATGTGCATTTAAATGTACAATGTGTTGTCTAGAACGAATATAGAATTTTAATACCCGTTACTTCTAAAGTATATGGGTTCATTCTAATCGTTAGAATGTATGTAACACAATGAACCAAAAACATACTTCGGTAAAAATCGGTGTTTTCGACAAACTATTGCACTTAGGAATACCAATTACGCAGGTTCCTATCAACTGCATAAATGCAATAGCATTTAAATTGTTGAGCTGACACGCCACTTTTCCCACAAAAAATAAAATAATTTTTAAACTTCAATGTCATTTTTAAGACATTTGTTCTTATCGTATTGTAATTTACAATTCGCGTGGAACAAATTACATCAAACTATCCTGAAAGTTGCCTTCTGCCTGTTACATACTTTGCACTAACCCAATATACTCTTGCAGAGAGTATAAATACCTTCCTAGACTATAAAGATAAACACCCCATCCACTGTGGCATAAAATGCAACGAACTTGCCGAATCCAACCTAAATATTCCACTTCACTACATTCCAAACTTTAACTCTACAGACATAAGCAAGATTCTAAAAAGTAATTTAATTAAAAAACTTAAAAACATTATAGATCGCTTCGGTAAATGGCACCATGGGGGTAACGACATATGTAGCTCCGCCGTCATATCTCCGCCGATTTGTCAACGACATATCTCCGCGCGAAATTGTGTCGTTTCAATGACGACATAACTCCGCTGAAGGGTCGGCGGAGATATGACGTTTTAAAACGACAGAACTTCGCGCGGAGATATGTCTTTTTTTTCTCGCGGAGATATGTCGTTGTAAAGCGACATAACTCCGCGGTGATCCTCGGCGGAGATATGTCGTTCCAAAGCCTATCACACTGACGAAAATTTTTTAAATTCACGCAATTATTTCGTTAGACAGTAGAGTAAATGTCTAAAGCATGCGTCAAAAATTTTGTCACAATTTTTTAAAGTGTGTTTTCTTAGTAAAGAGGAATAGCAAATACTTGAAAAGGCGTCTCTTTGGTGCGACTGTGGGCAATGTTGCCAAACTTTTTCAGTAAAAGTAGCTAAAGCGAGGGCTAAAAGTAGCTAACTTTCTTCAAAAATAGCTGAAAAAAGTAGCTAAAAATTTTGTTTTAATGAAAATTCCACTTTTTTAATCCACGATTGTTATTATTTCATCGATGACCACCAACTCATCAATTTCAACGCTATTGCTTTTATAACTCCTTTATATATCATTTCTAAGGTACTTTGCTGGTACTTTTCTAATGTTCATGCGTCTCGGCATTTTTGATTATATACTTCTTTCGGCATTTTTAACTTTAAGAGTGACGCTTGCAAAAAGATATTAAATTTTTGAGTGGTTGTTATTGAAAAAGATATCGATGCAATACACTTTGCCAAATGGTGTTAAAAATTTTTCTCAAAAAAATATCGAAACTAGCAAATATACAACCAATTCCCCAATTCGTTTGAAATTATTTGTATGCATATACGTATGTATGCATGTATGTATGTATGTGTGTATTCGGCGCGGCCAGCGTCTGCCGGCAGCGCTGTCGCCACACAAGCATCGAGAACGTTCGAATATGTGTTTGTATGTTTCTGTCTCGCTCTCGCGCGTAAGTGATATTGCAGTTAAAAAACACACTTTGTAAAGTGGATGGCTCTTTTGTTAAAGGTAGTATTTTGATGCCACTTTCAGAATAGTTTGATTTGATATGTCTCTATACGAATGTTGAATTACAACACTCTAATATATGAATAAATGCCTTAAAAACGGCATTAAAGTGTAATAGTTTGGTTAACTCTCATGAGAAAAGGGGGCGTGGCAGCTCAAAATATTTAATGACAATGCATTAAGGCTGTCTCTAGCAACCTGCTTACCAGAAATGCTGTTCCTAAGTGCCATAGTTACTGAGGTATTGGCCTAAAACTACATTTTTTTCGAAGTGTGTCTGGTTTTTTGCTTATTGCAAGGGCGGTAAGGGGCGTGGCAAAAATTTGATTTAAACTTAACTTTACTAAATTTGAATAAACTTAACCTTCCTGACTTAATAACGGACTTTCATTATAAATTTGGTGGCTCTAGCGTTTGTAGTTTAAAAGATCCAGGTGTTCATACGGACCGACAGACAGACGGACATTGCTATATCGACTCGGCTGTTGATGCTGACCAATATATATATATATGCTTTATGGGGTCCGTCACGCCTCCTTCTGTTATCGTTACAATATTGATAATTGAACGCAATATCAACCCATTGGTGCAAGCGAGATAGAAACACACAAGCACATGTTCGAACGTTTTCTCTGCCTGTGTGACGGCAGCGCTGCCCGCGGAAGATGGCTGCGCCGAATACACACATACATACATGTTTGCATCATATATTGTCAAACGTACGTACGTATGTGTATTCGCATGCAAACAAACAGATGTGTGGTTGATTATGCTTAGATTGTTTTTGTTTCAACGTGTTTTAATGCAAGTAATTCACATTGTAATATCTCGATACCGATTTTAATAATTTAATCGGGACAAATGCAGAGAGTATTATAAGGTCTTGTAGCTCTTACCATCTCTGAAATCTGTTTTTAATACGGACAAATCGACTACAGTGGTTCCAACGCCAAATCGGACAAGACTTTTTGCTTATTTCAATGCGTTTTTTCTTAAGCAGTAAGCTATTTATTTTAAGTTTTAACAATTTTTCTTAATTCTATAAAGTCTTAGCTTTGTTAAACAACAAAAAAAATTTCAAATTTTAAACGGTAACATTTTTTTTATTTTACGAAATGAATAACAAGTCCGATTTTGAGCTTCAACGCCAAATCGGACAAAAGAAAAAACTTATGAAAAAAACAAAATAACAACAACTAAACTAATGAAACCTTTAAGTTTTAATATTTAGTAGCAAATCCTTTGTTTGCTACAACAGCCTGCAAGCGATTTGGTACAGAATTTACCAAGTTTTGGCAGATTTCTGGCTCTATTGAATTCCAAGCTGCAATTAATCCCTCTTTTAATTGATCCAAAGTGTTATACCGGGTTTTGTACACTTTCCTGGCCAATACTTCCCAAAGATTCTCAATTACATTGATATCCGGGCTCTGGGCTGGCGTTTGAATCAATTTGGGACAATTGTGTATTAGCCAGAGCTTAGCTACCATCGACGTGTGCTTGGGATCGTTATCTTGGTAGAAAGCAAAGTCGTCAAGAATCCCCAGTTTTTCAGCACTCTGCTTAACATTTTTTTTCAAAATGTCGAGGTACCCAAACTTATCCATAATACCATCGATAAAATGGAGATTCCCTACTCCCGCACTCGACATGCAGCCCCAAACCATCACCGAACCTCCACCATGCTTTACAGTGCCTATGGTATTTTTGGGCTCAAACTCGGTGTTTGGTTTACGCCACACATACACCTTGCCATCGGACCCATGTAAATTAAATTTACTTTCGTCAGTAAACAAAACCTATAATTTACACAATTAATCAAAAAAAATGTATTTTAATACGATATACAACCAACTTACATGATTCCAAAAATCATGGTTTTTTAGCAAGTATTCCTTTGCGAACTTTACCCTGAACGCCTTGTTTTTAGGGCTTATAAATGGCTTTTTTTGGGCCACTCGGCCATGAAAATCATGCCTGTGCAAAGTATTGCGCACTGTGTTGTCACACACATCCTTTCCAAAGTTGGACTTCACCGACAACCTTAACTCCTTAGCGGTTTTGAAGGGATCTATCTTAATTTCCCTTATAATTGACCGCTCTTCTCGCGAATTTAATCGCTTTCTTTTGCCCTCCTGACTCTTATTAAGCAAACTTCCATCTGCCCGAAACCTTTTTATAATGTCGTGGACCGTAGATTTGCTCCTTCCGACCAGATCTGCAATTTCCCTAACTGTTTTTCCATCAAAATGTAGTTTTAAAATTATTTGTCGGGCTTCAACACCAGTTTGCTTTCCGCGTGGACCCATTTCGCAAGAATAATTTGTTTTAATGACACTCTAAAGAACTTAAACACATAACGAAATGCAATAAGCAAAACAAAAATCTGAAAATCTGAAAATCACAGCCAAATAACGGATCTTTTTCTTCGAATTTTCTTTTGTCCGATTTGGCGTTGAAGCTCAAAATCGGACTTGTTATTCATTTCGTAAAAAAAAAAAAAATGTTACCGTTTAAAATTTGAAATTTTTTTTGTTGTTTAACAAAGCTAAGACTTTATAAAATACAGAAAAATAGTTAAAACTTAAAATAAGTAACTTACTGCTTGAGAAAAAGGGCACTGAAATAAATAAAAAGTCTTGTCCGATTTGGCGTTGGAACCACTGTATATTGACTCGGCTTTTGATCCTGATCAAGAATATATATACTTTATGTGCTCTGCCACGCCTCTTTTTCCCTGTTACTTTACACAAACCCAAAATATTCATGCAGAAAATATAAAAAGATAAAAAAAATAAAAAACAAAAAAATTCTTTACACAACAACAAATAAAGTAAAGAAGCGTTACTTAATCGCTTCTTCCCCAAGGCTGGTTGTCTTCCACTACGTGAGAGCTCTTCACATCCCGCCGCAGCAAGGAGACCTAATCGGAGTATTAAAACTCGCTCATGTCATCGACTTGGAGCAGTTCTAGCGAAACATCGCGAAGTCTGCGAAAGAAATCCCCAGCGGATCATCATCTTAAGAAGGCTGCAAATTGAATCACGGAGATGACCACGATGCGCAAGCCACGATCCACAGCTTGGGTAGGATCTGCATGGAAATGGTTTCCAGGTTCGACGATCGTTTTAGACTGGTATGCCATTCTTAAGTCACAGGAAGACGTGATGAGTAATAGCAACCACAAATCAGGATCAAGGTTGTTCGACTCGACCCACGAGTTACTTTAAAAGCTCAATGAGTTCACCCCATGGGTGAACGCCATAGATGGAGAATCTCACACGGCAACAACGGTTCTACCCAAGTCGATAATTTTGGCCAACCAGATCGACGAGATAAAGGGCATGCTAGCTGCCAAAAACCTCTGTGGAACTTCTGATAGAAGAAATTGAAAGCCTTTCATACCAGAACATCGTAGAAGCGGTTGAATTCTCACGGCCGTCAATTCTCCCCAATTAAACAATTTTCCTATACGTGCTGACAATGCCTAAAGTGATGCATGAAAGATACCGACTGATGCTGCTCTTGCAAGTTGTCTTGGAATCTCAAAAGCTTGCCGTGAGCCTTCAGGAAACTTACGTAATACTCGGAAAGTGATTATCCAATAGAAACACCACAGTCTGTGAGGAATAGGGCTTACAGAAGCTACCAGAAGGCGGTTGCTTCCCCAGGTTATTGAAAGGAGGCCATGCCATATGCGACTACTTAAAGAACGATCTGCAAATAGTTGAATTGATAGACGATGGAACAATATTATCCAATTTTAATGGTACTATTGGCGGGACTTCGGGTGAGCACCAACTGGAGGGGTCATTTGTTATACAATACGCCAACGAAACCGTCACAATCGGGAACAAAAACTTCAGCAGCTTCTCAACTACCCACATAATGGCAATGCCGGCTGCACTGACAAAGGTGACTGCTGCGGCTACAAGCTATCCCTGGAATATGTGCATGACTTTGGCCTGGAGAATTTAAGGAAGTTGTCGGGCATGTCCCAGAAAATATAATTGACCTCTTTTCATAAGCTGGAAGCACAGAATACACCGCCGACTACACCGAAGCATCATTAATATTTGATAGTGGAGGAGTTAACACCAGCAAAATGCAGTCTCAGCTTGGCGTCGCCCACGCTGAGTTCACGCGGGCAACGACCGCCGCGTAACTGCGCTATTCAACAAAAACAACGTGTGGAGTCTGTTAGCCGACACCGACGACACGTGCAGCGGCGACGTGACGTTAGTGGCTAGGAGGTGGAATGCGAACCCAAGTCGACCGGCTTGGCCAGAACTCGTCGACGCAGTCTGGAGAATAATACACATTTAATTGTCACTTAAAATAGAAAAATAAAAACCAAACATGTACCAACCAGTTCGAGAACATTATTATTTCCAAGGACCGCAGGAGTAAGTCTTGACAACCCAACATTTTCCAAGATCTACAGGAACGAACCACGTCAAACCACCAAATGTTATTTATTAGGTAATATCGCCGTCTGTAGCTAGCATACGTATTTTAAGACAGTTACAATTCAATATAAAGGGTGTTTTTTAAGAGGTATAAAATTTTAACTGTTCAAGATGGCGAACGATCGACAAGTAAGGTTGACGAGTAAGTATAAGTATAAGTTTAAGTTTAAGTTTAAGTTTAAGAATAAGAATAAGAATAAGAATAAGAATAAGAATAAGAATAAGAATAAGAATAAGAATAAGAATAAGAATAAGAATAAGAATAAGAATAAGAATAAGAATAAGAATAAGAATAAGAATAAGAATAAGAATAAGAATAAGAATAAGAATAAGAATAAGAATAAGAATAAGAATAAGAATAAGAATAAGAATAAGAATAAGAATAAGAATAAGAATAAGAATAAGAATAAGAATAAGAATAAGAATAAGAATAAGAATAAGAATAAGAATAAGAATAAGAATAAGAATAAGAATAAGAATAAGAATAAGAATAAGAATAAGAATAAGAATAAGAATAAGAATAAGAATAAGAATAAGAATAAGAATAAGAATAAGAATAAGAATAAGAATAAGAATAAGAATAAGAATAAGAAAAGAATAAGAATAAGTATAAGAATAAGAATAAGAATAAGAATAAGAAAAGAATAAGAATAAGAATAAGAATAAAAATAAGAATAAGTATAAGAATAAGAATAAGAATAAGAATAAGAATAAGAATAAGAATAAGAATAAAAATAAGAATAAAAATAAAAATAAGAATAAGTATAAATATAAGTATTAGTATTAGTATACGTATAAGTATAAATACAAGTATAAGTATAAGTTTAAGTTTAAGTTGAAGTATAAGTTTGTATGCCAAATATACTGATTTTAAAATTTATAGGCTTCAAAATATTTATTTGGTAAAACCAATTTCAAATATCGATATTAATGGGCATCAAATTAAAGATCATATTATTATTTACTTACTCTAAGTATAGTGGAGACTACTTCCCAATCCCAAACGCTGGCGTCTGACTGGTTTAACACACGCGAAGATGCAAGCAGTCTATTAAAAGCACGAAAGCTGTCAAGATTAAAAACCTGCGATAAAAACTTTCGTTTAAGCCTTAAGCTAGAACGCAACAAACTGGGTGCTTGTAGATTTGCCTCGTCAATAGTGGATGATGAACCAAAACGAGGACGATCCATGGTGCTTGGGCACCCATGCGATTGTGTGAACTGCGTCGAGGAGCCAACTGACACAGCAGCCGCTGTAGAACTAGTATCCTGGAGCTGTAGCGCTATTATTTGATCACGTGTATTAATGTTGCGATGAAATAAACGAGTTTGTATAAGTGCTCCACCTTGTAAAACTTCATCGAGAAATATACTACAAGACGCTGGTCGTTGACGCAGCATCTTTTGATAGTTTTGCAGTGCATTAACAGCTGCGTTTGCCTGTTGATTTCCTTGAGTAGCATGACTAACGAGCGTTGGTAAAGCAGGGATGGTGCAGCATATGTCGGCCGGCAAATATATATGCATTATCTGTACTATTTTAGCAATTAAAATTGTTGCTCGTACCGACACGAACTGATCGCTGCTGACTGCTACCTCAACCAGCGCATCCAGCATTCCCGTTTCATGGAAACAATAAAGCAACAGGGCCAAATGCTGTTCGACCACATTGGGCGCACATGATGAAAGACTAGGTAATATGGAACGTCCTTCTGCGGAAACAAAACCGTTGCTGAGCAGCCACATGTCCTGAAAATCGGACGGATCAACCATTTGCAATGCGGTCGCAAAATCATCGGTCCAAATAGGCTGCGGCACAGCTAACAGCTCGTATAATAAATCCATTATTGCTCTCTATCAGAAACAAAAAAAAAACAGAAAAGTCATGAACAACATATAGGAAATAGATTGTAATTAATATTATTGATTTAAATTATGTAATTATGTCCGCACCTATATTAATTAATGATTTATTCCCATCTCCCATCAACCAAATTTTTGTTTCCAGGCTTGCCTCTGATATCAGGCTAAATTGGAAGCCAAAAGTAACGATGGAAAAATTAAAATTATATCTTCGGGAAATTTCTTCATCAATATTTTTTATTTCAGGTCAATTTATTGTTGTCAAGACCAAAGAAAGGGTCAAGCAAATAACAGAAAAATAACATCCTCCCCTCTCATTTGTCTTTTAAAATATTAGATGTCTTTGTAATAAACTATAATGTCTTTAATGTCAATATTGCACCTTTTTTCTTTACTTCTTTAACGGATATTTTCTTTATGTTAGGTTTAGTAAAAAGTAATTCATTTTTATAGTATGAAATCTATATTTAGTATATAAAGAATAGTCCGATCTTAGTCAAATATGTGGCATTATGTTTTATACATTTGTACCATTTTTAAGATAATTTCGTTATGCACCTCACATGGAAACCTTTTTATAGTAAAATTACCAAAGTAATCCACTTTTGCAACCTTAATTATTTAACTACCATTGGTTATTGAAATAAAATTAATGCAATATTCATGACTGCAAGGGTATTTAATCTTCGGCGAGCCGAATTTAACCGTTTTTATACTCTCTGCAAGAGTATATTGGGTTTGTGCAAAGTATGTAACAGGCAGAAGGAGGCGTGGCAGACCCCATAAAGTATATATATTCTTGATCAGCATCACAAGCCGAGTCGATATAGCCATGTCCGTCTGTCCGTCCGTCTGTCTGTCTGTCCGTATGAACAAACAGATTTCAGAGATGGTAAGAGCTACAAGTTTGAGCTTGGTGTCAAACGATCACATATTTAGTCAGTCAATTCAAGAACTTGTTTTTTTTTTAATGCCACGCCCCATTCGCCCACAATAAGCAATAAACTGGACACACTTCGGAAAATTCGTTGTTTTCGGCAAATATCTCAATAACTATGGCACCTAGGATCACCAATTTGCGTACTGAGCCTCATAGCGACAGCATAGCTGCATTGGCATTTAAATTTTTGAACTGCCACGCCTCTTTTTCCCACAAATTATAAACTAATTATCTAACTTCAAAGCCATTTTTAAGGTATTTGTTCTTATCGTACACTATTGTAATTTTTAATTCGTGTGGAGACTAACTATATAAAACTATCCTGAAAGGTACATACAAATCGGACTATAAACAAGACAAGAAAGAATGCTATAGTCGCCTCGCGACTTTAGGATACCCGTAACTCAGTTTCAATTTGTTATTAACAATGGTGATGGATATAATAGCTTGGCAAACACAGAACATTTTCATACAAATTCGACCGATCGTTCCTATGGGAGCTATACAATATAGTAGTCCGATTTGGATCAAACTTGGCCAGTATGTATATATTAATGTAGCAAGCCGTGTACATTTGGTTCAGATAGCATAGCTAACAAAGTTTTCTATACTAAAACATTCTAGTTTTACCTGTACATTTACCTTTATATGCAAATAAAGCGCCCTAAAGTGGGCGTGTCAAAAAACAAAAACAAACTTGTTCTGCTTGGGTATTGTACCTTTCATTTGCGACCACTATCGTTTTTCTAGCTCTTATAGTCTCTGAGATCCTTTTGTTCATAATTTTAGGTTGTAAATTGGTCTAAATGAACTTTTAGTTCCTCCTCATATCTCCATTAATTCAGATCAGTCTCTAATAAATCTTTCTTCCCCATCTCCAACTATCATTGTCAGTAGGAATGATAATTTTACTTCCCCCACAGAAGTTACTCCTACGGACACCGAGCCAGTCCCTGATTCAGTCGCTGTCAATAAAGTTGTTGTTGACCAGCATACCAGTGATGACATTCCGACTGGGTCTACTAGTCAATCTACCAGTGTTGTTAGTTTAAAAGACGTTATGACAGTGGTAGATAATAACTTGACTCTCATAGGTATTCCACCAAAAAAACAAATCTTTGTTTCAAGGCTAGCCCCTGATACTACATCTGATGATGTCAACGCTTTTATACAAGCCAAATCTATAGCCAACATTACGGTTGAAAAATTCAAATTTACGTATGCTCGGGAGATTTCTTCATTTAAAATAAGTGTTCGGGCCGAACAATTTAAGAAAATATGCTGCAAAGAGTTCTGGCCGGACCACTTAGTGGTGAAAGAATATACTACCAAAGAAGAAATCGGACTCCGATTGATCTGTCTGCATTATCTTCGTCTAACCAACTAAACTCTTCTAACAAAAAAAACTAAACTCCTCCCTCTCGCTTGCCTATCAGAATGTAAGAGGTCTTTGTAGCAAGCTTAGCAACCTTTACTTATCTAGTGTTTCATTTCCTTTTCATGTCATTGCCTATACTGAAACTTGGTTAAGGCCTGACATTCTAAATACAGAGATATTCTGCGATAACTTTTAACTTTTTAGAAAGGATCGCACTTCTCGTCGTGGTGGTGGTGTTCTGATAGCTGTTAATGCTGATCTTTCCTCTGAAGTAGTTAATCTTAGTATTTCTACGGATTTAGAATTTATTGCGATAAAGATTTGTATTTTCAATGTTTCCATTTTTATTACTTGCTCTTATATTCCTCCTTCTTCTGATAGTTCTGTTTATTTTAAACATTTCCTAGCTATCAAATCTGTTTCTTCCCTAATTACCGATCGGTATATCCTCGTGGTTCTGGGTGATTTTAACATTGCAGAAACTACTTGGTTATCCACTCCAGGCTCTGCTGTATTGACTCCCACGACGCAGAGTGATTTCCTTGATCATTTATTTGGGATTTCTCTATCTCAAATAAATGGCATTCCCAATTCTTTAAATAAGATGCTTGATCTTATTTTTGTATTAGACCCATCATTTCCATCCGTTTCCCGTATTGCTCCCCTTTCTATTCCTGAAGATCCATATCACCCGACTTTGGAATTGTTGATGGATTTGGCTACCCAAATGGGTAAGTCCAGCTCGAGACCCAGCAAGCGTATTCGCCAGTTTCGGAAGGCTGATTTTAATAAGTTAAATCAGCTTTTATCCCAGACTGACTGGTCATGGCTGTTCAAGTGCGGGGATATGGATGAAGCAGTTGCATTTTTTTACCTTACTCTAAATAATTTATTTGAACTTTGTGTTCCATCTTGTGTTCCTAGTATCTCTAAAAACCCAATTTGGTTTACACGCGAATTGACACGTTTAAAAAACATTAAATCTAAATTTTATAAGAAATTCAGGAAATCTGGCTCTTCCCTGGATCTCTCTCGATATGTAATTGCTCGATCTGATTTCTCTGCATTGAACAGCCTGTGCTATCGGAATTACCTTAGAAGCTGTGGTCAGCAGTTTCGAAGTAATCCTTAACTTTTTTATAACTTCGTTAATGCGAAGCGCAAATCATCAACACTTCCTTCCTCAATGGTTTTTGAAAATAAGACTGCTAACTCTGATCAGGCTATAGCCGATTTATTTGCTGATTTTTTCCAATCAACTTATTGCATTCATCAAAATAATCTAAACTTGCCTTATCCTTACCGTGTAAATGCTTCTAATTGTAATTTTAGGCCATTGATCACTGAAGAATCGCTTTTGAGTGATCTAAAGGCTGTTAAACCTGTTCTTTCCCCGGGCCCGGATGGAGTTCCAGGTTGCGTGCTCAGAAACTGTGCCGACCAACTCTTGAAACCTTTGTATACATTATTTAATTTGTCTGTTGAGTCGTGCTGCTTTCCTGACATCTGGAAATCATCTTTTATTGTTCCCCTTCATAAAAAGGGTACTAAATCTGACACTTGTAACTATAGGGGTATCTCAAAGTTGTCTGCAATTCCTAAAACTTTTGAGAAATTAATAACTTCTCAATCGCAACATCTTTGTAGATCTATTGTTTCACCTTGCCAGCACGGGTTTATGAAATATAGATCTACTACCACTAACTTATTAGAATTTACTTCCATTGTTATACAGGGGTTTAAAAATAAATTGCAAACAGATGTCATTTACACTGATTTTAGCAAGGCTTTTGATACCGTTAATCATTGTCTTTTAATACATAGACTTAATTTGCTTGGATTTCCAGATAAATTAATTCTTTGGATTGCAATATATTTATGTTCTAGAACTCAAAAAGTTAATTTTAATGGCACGTTATCCAAGCCCGTGCGTGTTACCTCGGGGGTTCCTCAAGGAAGTCATCTTGGGCCTTTACTTTTTTCACTATTCATTAATGATCTGCCTTCAGCGATTTCTAGTTCCCGGGTTCTGATGTATGCCGATGATGTAAAACTTTGTTTGTCACGAACTGACTCTTGCCTGAGTGACGGTCTACAAAGCGATCTCCACACACTTCAAGCCTGGTGTATAGTTAACTTACTACATCTCAATTTTAGTAAATGTAACGTAATGTCCTATAGTAGGCGAATTCCCACCTATAATAACTACTTTCTTGACGGCAAGCCTCTTCAGAGAATAGAGTCGGTTAATGATTTGGGTATCCTTTTCGATCCAAAACTAAAGTTTGATAAGCACATCTCTTCTGTTGCTAATCGAACATTCGGTGTCTTGGGTTTCATAAAGCGGTGGTCTAAGGAATTCGACGATCCCTTCCTAACAAAAACTTTTATACTTCACTTGTACGCCCTATTCTTGAATATGGATCGTGTGTATGGTCTCCCCAATACATGATTTATCAGGACAGATTAGAATCTGTACAAAAACAATTTCTTTTGTTTGCCCTTAGGGGCATTAGCTGGAATACTAATATTAGACTACCTTCGTACCGTAGTAGACTTTTATTGATTAACCTTCCTACCCTTTCGGATCGTAGAACCATGCTTGGTGTAGTTTTCTTACATAAACTAATTAATGGTCAGATTGATTCCCCGTATCTAATTAGCCAAATTAGATTTGCTGTTCCCATGCGTAATACTAGAAACTTTCTTCCTTTGTCCCTTCAACGTTGTACCACGAATTATGCTTTACATAATCCGTTTCGTATCCTATGTACTAACTATAATAGTTTTTCTCATGTAGTGTGTGGAGCCACTTCTTTATCAACACTTAGAATATCACTTCTCTCCTACATATCTAATCGCGTGCCTTACCGTTGATCAACGCGTTAGTAACATTTGACTTAAATTTTATTTGGTTGGTCTGGTTAGTGTTTTTCTGGGGTTTTCCTAACCCTTGCAACGAATGTTGGACCAACGTTTCTTAATTGTTTTTAATTTTTTTAATACTTCCCCAGTATGTTAAGTTCATTAATTAAACTTAAATTTAATTATAATGTCAATTTCAAACCTTTTTTTTTTCCTCCTTTTGTTTTTAAATTTAATGTAAATCTTACTTTTAATTATTTTCTTATACTTAATTACATTAATTTAATTCATTTTTCTTTTTGTGTCGACTGTTAATAGTCAGACAATAAATAAATAAAATATAAAAAAATAAAATATAAAATGCAGAGAGTATTATACGGTCGGGCATGCTCGACTGTACTTTTCTTTCTTGTTTCTTGTTTTCTTTTTGGTACAATGAAAAGTTATTGGAGCTTTGGGATTTAATTATGTTGTTTGTCAAATATTTTAGAATTCGAAACTAAAATAATAACAAAAAACAAAATGGCAGCTCAAAAAAGGTGGTTTCCGAAGGCCACTTTTCACAACTTCACGTGTGCAGCCTCCTGTAGTAAATGAATAATAATATAAAAAGTTTACAGAACAAGAGGCAATGAAATTTTCTATGCCTTGTACCCAAATTATTATTATTCTACTTTCACAAAGCTTTTGAATGAAGTAAATCGGTTGGATAGATCGAGCCCTACCTATAAAGTTCGGTCGGAAAACAGTTTTTCGAGAAAAACGAGTTCAAAGTTTTTTTTTACCGCCTTCAAGTGCGTATAGAGCAGATGCAATCAAATGAAAGTAGCTGCTGCCAATCGCACCAAAAACACAGAAAGAATTTTCCTGGCAGTCAATTTTAGATTTGATAACGTTTATGCAAGCTGAATGATATTCAACCACGCTCGTTTACGCTTGATGTTCTTATAAACCTCTTAACATATACTTCAAAACTTTGTTGTGATTTAGTTGCGATTAACAGATTAAAATTCGGCCCATGAGATTTTACCCTTAAACTGGCATATCACCTAAAAAAGCGCTCCATTGTTTATCTAGACATATTCAAATGACTACAAACACAGTTTTTTATTCAATGATAGCTCCTGTGCATTCGAAACAGTGCTAACATGAATGCATTTATAAATGGTTTTTAACATTTTTAACAACTTTTGCAACTCAATCGACGGAACTAATTGCACATGGATGGCTTGAACAATATCGGGATTATAATCACTCTTCACATTTTCAGCAGCTTAATCTGACTGTGCTTCTTTTAAAGAAAAACTGTATCCTGTACAAGCATGAATATAAACGCTCACTTACTCGGACATCAGCTTGATTTAAATATAAAGCGTTGACCATTGCTTTTAAACCAGAAGGTTGACTTGGATCACAAAACTCGAGCATGCCCGTCCAGCTTCGTAAAATAGTTAGTACAGCTAGGCGGCAACTGGTGTAGCGGAGTTCTCGTGCATCTCTGAAAGAGAAGAATTAAATACTAAAAAATAAAGATAGATAAGAAAAATTATTATATACTTGGTTTTTTCCGCGATGTCACATTTATATGTGAAGTCACAATATGGCGCCGCCAAGCAATCAAGCCGAACACCGCTTATAGTGCGGATCTTTGGCCACTCAAGTAAATAAAAAAGGACACCGCAAAGGCTTTCGACAATACGAGGATTGTGAGATTCAAGTACGTTGCGCGTAATAGAAGTGACACCACCGCACATAACGAGTAGCGCAGGGTTAAGGACAGCAAATTCAGCAAGCGTTGCTAAGCAGGCCCGCAATAAACAGTCATTTTCTTCTATACCACTATCAGCTAATGATACAAGGCATCGTATGACTACCGGACTAATATCTTCTGGAGCTAAAGCCAACATTTTCCGTATAAGCTTAAGCGCCTGAACACGCTCATCATCATTCTTGAGCATTAAATCGATTGACCGACATATCAAATGTTGAAGCTGTAGTGAATTAAAAATTTTGATGTCCTTTGGTGTGTTGAGCGTATAACGAATCGTTCTAAGTGCTGCCGCACGGACCTGTGTAAAAGTGTGCACCAATGAAACACTTAAGCTGGAAGCAAGTATAAGGTATCAATAAGATTTTTTGTTTAACGATCACATTCGCCAGTTTCCCACCAGAAAAGAAGCTCTTCAGTGCTGAATCTCAACTTGTTGTGCGGGGAGCCACTAGATGCTGCAAAACAGAGAGAGGCCAAGGCATTGAGCAGGAATAGCCGCTTTGTGTCTCGCGTTTCATGGAGACATAGCATAGAATAGATGTCATACGCATTATCCGCTGCAGATTTTTTTGAATCCAAACGATAAAAATCATTGGGATCTTGAGAAACTGAAAGAAAATAAAGAAAATCTTATTTTGGTCATTACAAGATCTGGAGTATAGTTTACTAAGCATTTGACAACAACAATGTCAGATTGAAAGCGGCCAAAGTATTTATTTTGCAACAAGTGCACAAACTAGGCCATCCGAAGATTTCCCGTTTTTCATACAAGAGATTGCTGTAAATGACTTTTATTTGTAATAATATTCAATCTGTCTTGAAAAGGTACCCAAAAAGGAACGAGTATGCTGTTAAATAAATTAAGTGACGATATGTTGTTTAATAATAAAAATAAAGTTAGTTCGAGTAATCGACTGTCACAAAATTAAAACAAATTCAGTAACTATTATTGCAAAACATTTTGTTTTTATATGAAAAGAGGAACAATGTTTATACACAATACAATCGGGTTATAGGGATAGCTAAGGAACCGACGATTTTAAGTCTTTATATCCGGACGGCGCGCAATGGGGCAGCCGGCCGAAAAACGTGGCAAAAATCATTTTTGTGATGGTAGCGTACGCCAAAAAGAAAAATGGCGTTTGGTTAAAAAATGATCACGGGTGATAAATCCGATTTTTTTCAAATCTGTTGAAAATTGTGGGTGCTAGAGCCCTTCAAAGTTGACCTATTTCCTGAAATGTGCCAAAATGCATACATTTTCCGCGCAAAGTATCAACTTTGAAATTGAATTTTGGGAGAAATAATCGATCAATCTTAAAGTTGTTATTTTTTATTCAAATATAATTAATTCTTTATTAAATTCAGTAAAAAATTTAATTTTCGTTTTATAACTGAATATTCCAAAAAAGTTTAAAAAATATACTATTTTTGGGCAGTTTTTTTTAACTTAACATGGACATAACTTCTAATGTTCACCGATGTTCACGAGGAGACTATATACATATGATAGAATGAACCTTCTTCTAATATGCTTATGTAATTTCATTTGCCCTAGTTTGCCCGTTTAAATTTAAAAAACATAAAACGAGCGCAACCTCGTGCTAAAAATGCGCGTTTTATGTATGGAAGAAGAAGAGCACATGCAAATATGGGTACTTCCTGAGTGGGAATTTAATAAAAAAAATTGTGTAAAATCATTTTGTAAATAATACCTGAGTTAGTTAAATTTAAAAAATATTATTTTTTATGTGTTTTACCAGTCTTGAGACATTTTGGGTACAGGTAACTAAATAAATTGTTCTTTTAAGGTACAAAAAAAGATTTTCGAGTTTGGATGATTCCATGAGGGAGAACCACTTCAATAAGATTTCTTAACTGCATTGTAAATATAAGTACACTGAGTTTTTTTGTTGAAGAGAGCTTATTCGATTAATTTTGACTTAATTTAATTGAAATTTTGTTTAAATACCTCCTCTGGTTCAAAAGATATGATAATTTGCAAAATTTTTCGACCCGCTGCCCCACTGTTCGGCGCATGGGTTTCAAAATTGTTTCTAAAAATGTTTAGTAAATCATCAAATTCGATTCGTTTCAAGCCAACATAGCTATATTTTCCGCTGTTTTTATACCTTTGTTTGTCACGAAGTTTGTAACGCATTGAAGGAGGCGTTGTAGACTCCATAAAGTATATATATTCTTGATCACCATCACAAGCCGAGTCGATACAGCCATGTCCGTCTGTCTGTCTGTCCGTATGAACAAACAGATTTCAGAAATGGTAAGCGCTACAAGTTCGAGCTTGGTGTCAAACGATCACATATTTAGTCGGTCAATAAAAAAAAATTTTTTTTTTTGATGCCATGCCCTATTAGCCCACAATAAGCAAAAAACTGGACACACCTCGGGAAAAATTGGTGTTTTGGGTACGGAGGTTCCTAGCGACAGCATAGTTGCATTGACATTTAAAATTTTGAACTGCCACGCCCACTTTTCCCACAATTGATAAAATAGTTTTCAAACTTCAATTACCGAACTTGTTCTTATCGTACAGTATTGTAATTCATAATTCGTGTGGAGATTAACTATATTCAACTATCCTGAAAGGAGCATTAAAATCGGACTCTAAACAAGAAAACTAGAAGCGTTACAATATTGATAATTGAACGCAATATCAACCCATAGGTGCAAGCGAGATAGAAACAAACAAGCACATGTTCGAACGTTTTCGCTGCCCGTCATCATGTATTGTCAAACGTATGTGTATTCGCATACAAACAAACAAACAGATGTATGTTTGATTATGCATAGATTGTTTTTGTTTCAACGTATTTGAATGCAAGTGCTACACATTGTAATATCTGGATTCCGATTTTAATAATTTAATCCTGAACAAATGTAGAGAGTATTATACGGTTGAGCGTGATCGACTGTAGTTTTCTTTCTTGATTTATTCCACTTTAAATAATTTATTTGACCTTTATGTTCCAAGTATGTCTAAAAAACGTATTAAATGAAGAGAAACTGGTTCCTAATTCTATAATTTTATTCGAATTACCTAAGTTCTAGAACACAACAGGTGTTTTGGAAGATTCATTAGTGAAATCTGTTCAGGTTACTTCGGGCGTCCCACAAAAAAGCCATCTCCTCTGCTATTTATATTATTCAAAAATGATCTGCCATCTGCTATCAGTCACTGTGGCGTGCTCAATCAAATTAACAATTTACTTTAAACAATAGGATATAGTTGTCTGATCCTGATGAAACTTTGGGAGGATACTTATAATGGTATAATACGATAGCTCTACTAATACTACATGGCTTCATACAAACTTCGTGTTCGCTTCTAAAATAAATAATTTTTTTTTAGAATTAATTCCGTGATAATTTATTTGGGATTTCTCTATCTCATATAAATGGTATTCCCAATTCATTAAATAAGATGACTGATCTAATTATACCCGTTACTCGTAGAGTAAAAGGGTATATTGTAATCGTCTGCCTGTTACATGCAGAAGGAGGCGTGGCAGACCCCATAAAGTATATATATTCTTGATCAGCATCAATAGCCGAGTCGATATAGCCATGTCCGTCTGTCCGTCTGTATGAACAAAAGGATCTCAGAGACTATAAGAGCTAGAAAAATGATAGTGGTCGCAAATGAAAGGTACAATACCCAAGCAGTGCAAGATTGTTTTTGTTTTCTGATACGTCCACTTTAGGGCGTTCTATCTTCATATAAAAGTAAATGTACAGGTAAAACTAGAATGCTTTAGTATAGCTATGCTATCTGAACCAAATTAACAAGAATAGTACATGTCTAGGAAGTATATGTACTGACCAAATCGAACAACTATTGCATTGACTAAGCTATATTAATCAAACTCACACAGAATACATTTACCATCAATATATACATACTGACCAAGTTTAATCCAAATCGGACTACTATATCGTATAGCTCCTAAACGAATGATCGGTCGAAAATATGATAGCTATCGTAACCAAATTTACACAGTAGGTGTATGGAACCACTATTACTTTTCTCACCAAGTTTCATCGGACAACTTTAGTCTATAGCTTTCATAGGACAAATCAGTCAAAAACAAAAAACTCGTATGAAGACATGTAGTATTTGCTAAGCGATGGCAATTTAACACAGAATATGTATATAATTATAAAAAGTATCCTCACCATATCGGATAACTACAACATATGAAACTAATTGGTCAAAAATGTTAAAAATTGTAATTTATGTACACGTGTTTGAGGAAAAGTGGTAAATCAATGTTTATCTATTTTAGCCGTCCTAATTATCAACAGTGGTGTGGTCCAGAGACCTGCAACGAGTATAAAAATTTCGAGTATACTCGAACGTTTACTCGTGATCGTTTTGTTCGAACAAATTCGATACCCGATCGTTTGGTGTGCGTACCGCGGGCATGCTTATACTCGTTTTACTTGAGTATTTTGCCGTTATACAACATGTTGTAGCAAGCCAAACAGAAACATATAATATTTTGCATAAAATATTCTCAGCGGTGGTACTAGACCAAATGATTTGACGGCTTTAAAGAATGTAATTTAAATACATTGACATTTAATAATAATACTAGTTTTTATACCCGTTACTCGTAGAGTAAAAGGGTATATTGTAATCGTTGGAATGTATGTAACAGGCAGAAGGAGGCGTGGCAGACCCCATAAAGTATATATATTCTTGATCAGCATCAATAGCTGAGTCGATATAGCCATGTCCGTCCGTCCGTCTGTATGAACAAAAGGATCTCAAAGACTATAAGAGCTAGAAAAACGATAGTGGTCGCAAATGAAAGGTACAATAGCCAAGCAATACAAGTTTGCTTTTGTTTTTTGACACGCCCACTTTAGGGCGTTTTATTTGCATATAAAGGTAAATGTACAGGTAAACGTAGAATGTTTTAGTACAGAAAACTTTTTAGTTAGCTATGCTACCTGAACCAAATTTACACGGAAAGTACATATCTAGGTACATTTACTGACCAAGTTTGATCCAAATCGGACAACTATATCGTATAGCTCCCATAGGGCCGATCGGTCAAAAATACGCTCCAAATATGAATAAGTATGAAAAACTTTTGCGTTACCTAAGCTATATTAATCAAACTCACACAGAATACATCTGCCAATAATATATATATATATATATACTGACCAAGTTTGATTCAAATCGGGCAACTATATCGTATAGCTCCCATAGGACCGATCGGTCCAAAATATGCTCTAAATATGAGTTAGTATGGAAAACTTTTGCGTTAACTAAGCTATATTAATCAAACTCACACAGAATACATCTGCCAATAATATATATTTACTGATACAAATCGGACAACTATATAGTATAGCTTCCATAGGAACGATCGGTCGAAAATATGCTCTAAACATGAATTTCTGTGAAAATGTTCTGTGTTTGCTAAGCTATTATATCCATCACCATTCTTAATAACAAATTGAAACTGAGTAACGGGTATCCTAAAGTCGCGAGGCGACTATAGCATTCTTTCTTGTTCTTATTATTTTTCATTGGAATTTTGCCTTTTCGCTTTTTTTCCGCTAGAACTAGCATATTTTCATCTTAATAAAGCGAACCAACGAACTTGCTTGTTACTCGAACGTGTGTACTGAAAAAACGATCAGGGCAGGTTGGGTTCGAATACTCGTTTGACAACTCGAACGATCAGCAAACGATCTATGGGGCTGATCGTTTCAAGGTTTGAAAACGGACAACTGATCGTTGTGATTCGAACATTTTTCGGACAGCCCGTTGAATTACTCGTTACCCGATCGTTTGACAAAAAGTTCGAACGTACTGGAGTATACTCGTTGCAGGTCTCTGGTGTGCTCCAAGTGATAGACATGCATAAGAGAAACACGAGATCTGCGGTTCAAACGCCAGCCCAGACAGGCATTTTTTTTTTTGTTTTGTTTTATAAGAAAACATTATTATATGTAAATGTACATAATCGGCAGCTCCTGCATATTTAGGCGTGGTGCATATATAAAGTTGCGGTATTTGATAAACTTGCGGATAATACTGCGGGTTCGATTACAGCCAACGAGTCACTTTTTTTTTTACTTTTTTAGATTTTAATTTAAACTATAATCTTTTTATACTCTCTGCAAGAGTATATTGGGTTTGTGCACAAGTATGTAACAGGCAGAAGGAGGCGTGGCAGACCCCATAAAGTATATATATTCTTGATCAGCATCACAAGCCGAGTCGATATAGCCATGTCCGTCTGTCTGTCTGTCTGTCCGTATGAACAAACAGATTTCAGAGATGGTAAGAGCTACAAATTTGAGCTTGGTGTCAAATGATCAGATATTTAGTCAGTCAATACAAGAATCTTTTTTTTTTTCGATGCCACGCCCCATTCGCCCACAATAAGCAAAAAACTGGACACACCTCGTGAAAAATTTGTGTTTTCGGCAAATATCTCAGTAACTATGGCACCTAGGATCACCAATTCTGGTACGGATGTTCCATTCGAGAGCATAGTTACATTGCCATTTAAAATTTTTGACTGCCACGCCCACTTTTCTCACAATTTATAAAATAGTTTTCAAGCTTCAATGCCATTTTTCCGTATCGTACAGTATTGTAGTTTATAACTGGTGTGGAGACTAACTATATTAAACTATCCTGAAAGGCCCATTAAAATCGGACTATAAACAAGAAAACTAGAAGCGTTACAATATTGATAATTGAACGCAATATCAACCCATAGGTGCAAGCGAGATAGAAACACACAAGCACATGTTCGAACGTTTTCGCTGCCTGTGTGTCGGCAGCGCTGCCCGCGGTCGCTGGCTGCGCCGAATACACACATACATACATACATATTTGCATCATATACATATTGCCAAACGTATGTGTATTCGAATACAAACAAACAGATGTGTGTTTGATTATGCTTAGATTGTTTTTGTTTCAGCGTGTTTTAATGCAAGTATTTCACATTGTAATATCTCGATACCGATTTTAATAATTTAATCGGGACAAATGCAGAGAGTATTATACGGTCGGGCGCGCTCGACTGTACTTTTCTTTCTTGTTTAAATTTGTATTTTAAAATATGAATCAGTCTGCTGCTTCTTCTTCTATTTTTGTTTGCGTACTACTATGAGTACGGGGTCTTATAAAGTCGGCACGCTCGACTGTAGCCTTTCTCACTTGTTTTATTTTCCTATGTAGGAAATGAGTTAAGAGCCCATCTTAGACGCTTCCTGCTGTACGTCCCTCGAAAAGACTGTAGGCTGACAGTAGGAATCCTCCCAATGGGCTGCACATGCAACCAAGCTGGGCATAACCAACAACACTATTTGTACGAAATGCAATGACGTTAATACCGCTGAAACCGTCCAGCATCTTCTTTTCCACTGCCCTGCCCTATAGCGTTGCCTGAGTACCGCAACTCTACTCATTGGAAGAGGCATCCAAACGCCCACCAGGAGATTTATTAACGTTCTCGTAACGCTACCAAACATTACAAGACTTCAAGCCGTAAAAACCTCTGCGCAGGGACTACTAAGGGCACATCTGGGCTATGTACTGTACGCGCTAGGACGACCGGGTCAACATAACCTAAACTAACGGAAAAAAATGCCGAAAGAAATAATAGCTCTTCTCATTGACTGGATTTCGCGGTTTTCATTTTCAGATATAACAATTGGGCATGGTAAATTATGCAAATTATGGCAATTTGATTGGGTACTGAATAAATATAATATATAAATCAATCATTCGCAAGGAAAATGTAGAAACACATGGACACAATCAAGTCCGTAAAAATCGAAATTTCATACCGAGTACACTTTAAGCACCTTAAAAACATTTTTTGCTTGAATATAAGCCCTGTTTTATAATTGGGAATTAATAAAGGGTCGTTCACTAAGTAATCTTAGCAATTTAAATACGATTTTTCTTAAATTTCATTTCAAAAAATTTGTAGTATTCATTTTAATCTAATACATTTTGCCATCTTTAGGGCAAGACATCCTCATTTAAGATACTGGGTTTTATATCCAAAAATGCTGCAGAGACCGGAACAAGAAATAGCCCGAAGATGCCAAGTATAATATGATCGGTGCGGTAGCACATCCCATTCAAGTTGCAAAAACTTTTGGAGAGCCATCAAACTTGTATGAGATCTCGCATTATCCAGGTGGAAGACTCCGAAATGTGAGTAACAGGTAGAGGGAAGCTTTTCCGACCCCATAAAGTATATATATTCTTGATCAGCGTCACAAGCCGAGTCGATATAGGCATGTCCGTCTGTCTGAACAAACAGATTTCAGAGATGGTAAGAGCTAAAAGGTCGAGCTTGGTGTCAAAAGATCACATATTTAGTCAGTCAATACATGAATTATTTTTTCGATGCCACGCCCACTCGCCCACAATAAGCAAAAAACTGGACACGCCACGCTTCCTTTTGCCTGTTACATATGTACTTTTGCACAAACCCAATATACTCTTGCAGAGAGTATAAATAAGAGCGCATTTACAAAAATCATTTAACATAACCTGAAACACATTTTTTAAAACTTTGATCAATTATTTGCAGTGTATACATACATGTATTTATTTATGTATGTATGTACATATCTCATAAATGAACATATATTATTTTATATATTTGGCGTAGCAAAATATATGTACCTTTAATGCGCAATTGTAATTTGCTTCTTTTTCTTCCGAAGCGCCAACTGGAATGAAGTGAAGCCATATCTTAGGACAATCGTGAAATAACGGAGATCGTATGCCAACATCAATATCAAAGCCCAAATGCTGTTGATTTTACACATTTGCCACACTACACGCTACATGTTTTTTTTTTTTTTTAAATATTTAGGTCACTCTTATCACCCTGTTACTTATTCAGTTGATAAATCTTTTAATAATATTAACTTTATAAAACAATGCCTAACTTAAATATTTTTGATCAATTTTAAAAGATTTTCATATTTCATTGGAATATAAGACGAACAACTTTCAACGATTTTTTGTACTAGCAATAAACGATAAATTGATTTACAAATTGAGTTGCGTCTGAACAATCGGAACAAGTTCAATGACACTAATTATGAAAGACCACTGAACTGTTCTCAACTGGTTAACACAGGAGATAAAGACTGACACTTTTTTTTTATTTATTTAATTTGGCTTCCTGGAAATTTTTATTGAGTTGCAGAATTAATTATCACTTTTACCACTTTTTTGGGTGAATAATATGCTAGATTAATAAAACGTACAAATATCTTGAGAAAACAGTAAACAATTTTTTTTTTACATTTTTCCATAGGAAAGGTCATTTTCTTGACGTTCTGTTAAAATTGGAAAGCAGAATTACTCCAAGATTAAAATGACACTCGGTTGTTTTTTATCTAAGTTGTAATTATATTCGAAAATTGTACAGTAATTGTTTTAAATAAAAAAAAAAAACATTTAATAGCTCCCCCCTGGTGTTTAATACATATATTCGGAAATCGAACTTGTGAAAAGCTAATAGGAATAACACGAAAACGGCAACACTTTCTATGATTTCTATGATTTTGTCACTTATGGGCGTTGAAACGTATTTGAATCGGTTTTTTTTAGTGAACTAGTTCGTTCACTTATTATTATACTCTCTGCAAGAGAAAATTGGGTTTGTGCAAAAGTATGTAACAGGCAGAAGGAGGCGTGGCAGACCCCATAAAGTATATATATTCTTGATCAGCATCACAAGCCGAGTCGATATAGCCATGTCCGTCTGTCCGTCTGTCTGTCCGTCTGTCTGTCTGTCCGTATGAACAAACAGATTTCAGAGATGGTAAGAGCTACAAGTTCGAGCTTGGTGTCAAACGATCAGATATTTAGTCAGTCAATACAAGAATCTTTTTTTTTTTTCGATGCCACGCCCCATTCGCCCACAATAAGCAAAAAACTGGACCTCGTAAAAAATTGGTGTTTTCGGCAAATATCTCAGTAACTATGGCACCTAGGATCACCAATTCTGGTACGGATGTTCCTTGCGAGAGCATAGTTACATTGCCATTTAAAATTTTTGACTGCCACGCCCACTTTTCCCACAATTTATAAAATAGTTTTCAAGCTTCAATGACGTTTTTTCCGTATCGTACAGTATTGTAGTTTATAACTGTCTGTCTGTCCGTCTGACCGTCTGTCCGTATGAACAAACAGATTTCAGAGATGGTAAGAGCTACAAGTTCAAGCTTGGGGTCATACGATCACATATTTAGTCAGTCAATACAAGAATCTTTTTTTTTTTTCGATGCCACGCCCCATTCGCCCACAATAAGCAAAAAACTGGACACACCTCGGAAAAAATTGGTGTTTTCGGCAAATATCTCTGTAACTTTGGCACCTAGGATCACCAATTCTGGTACCAGAGTTCCTAGCGACAGCATAGTTGCGTTGCCATTCAAAATTTTGGACTGCCACTCCCACTTTTCCCACATATGATAAAAAAGTCTGGATCCTTCAATGCCGTTTTTGGCGAACTTGTTCGTATCGTACAGTATTATAATTATATAATTCGTGTGGAGTCTAACTATATTAAACTATACTGAAAGGCGCATTAAAATTGGACTATAAACAAGAAAACTAGAAGCGTTACAATATTGATAATTGAACGCAATATCAACCCATAGGTGCAAGCGAGATAGAAACACACAAGCACATGTTCGAACGTTTTCGCTGCCTGTGTGTCGGCAGCGTTGCCCGCGGTCGCTGGCCGCGCCGAATACACACATACATACATACATATTTGCATCATATACATATTGTCAAACGTATGTGTATTCGCATGCAAACAAACAGATGTGTGTTTGATTATGCTTAGATTGTTTTTGTTTCAACGTGTTTTAATGCAAGTAATTCACATTGTACTATCTGGATACCGATTTTAATAATTTAATCAGGACAAATGCGGAGAGTATTATACGGTCGGGCGCGCTCGACTGTACTTTTCTTTCTTGTTCTTCGTGCGCTCTCGTGGCGACCACAACCGAAAAAAGTTCACACTATCTAGCAACTTAAATTTATTTTCAAATATTTTGTTTTCTTTTCATATTTTACTAAGAAAACCATATTTTGTTAACAAGTTCCATTTCGATTCCATATTCAATTTAAAACTATATTTAGTTAACAAAAGATTTTTAGCTATTGGGTATTTCGCGGATGAAGAACGCGAAGTTTGAACGAAGTTTTTTAAAAAAAAGCCAAAAGTTATGTAAGAGGCTAGCATTGACAATCGATGTTTAGAATAAGTTTGTTGTAATCGATAGAATTAAGTATTGCTAAGCGACACAATGTTAGAATATTTTAATATTTTAAGATCAGCTGTACGCGTTATGGCATCCCAGGTAAGAACAGAAGCTGGGCACACTTTTGAAGCTTGCCGTTCTCTTTTTACGAATCAAAAATAAATCGATGGAACTAACCGCAATCCGACAAAAATAAATATATTGCAAAGATTAAAAGATATTTAGGGCAAACTCAACCTTCGGCAGCTGCTGAACCCAGTCAGCATGGTCTAGCACGGTGCACGGTGACGGTTCATAAGAACACCTCCGCTGTGCCCTTCAGATGCATCTGCATGTTATTCGCCGCATCCGATCGTCTAACTGGAGGATGGTTCACGCGACTTCCACTTATGGACGTCGTCGACGATGTCGCCTGAACCTGAGACCATTCTTTCGATCATACTCACGTCTGTTACTTGCGGAACGGGCTTCGCACTGCTCCCGAGCTGCCTCTGGAGCTCCATTCATTTAATTGTATTTCCAGCACGTCCTTCTGTTTTCCAAATTCTGCTAAATGCTGGTCCAGCGTTGACTGCTCGGCCCGCCGACGGAGATATAAGACGGACGGTGGTATCCCCTCGGGCGTGGTGATGTCCGTGGATGTGACCAAGTCGGCGGTCGGCACGGCAGGAGGCTCAAGCAATATGGGCGTGGGGATCTCTACGACTGCAGCAGGTTCACTCGGGATTCGGTTGGCGGCAACAGCTCGGAGAACAGCAGGCGTGGCGGCATTAGACGCGCCGACAGCAGCAATATCTTCAACAGCGGTCGCAGTGGTAACAACAGCAGTAGCAGCAGGGGCCTCGGCGTCGATAGGGGCCTGGGCTGGTAGAGTCACAACGGCCGCGGTGTCTAGCAAGGGCACCAACGCCGGCATGTCTCCTTATTCTTCGGCTAAAGACTCCTTCCCTGCCATAAGCCTTTCTGGTATGGCCATAATAGCGGCCACGAGCACTCCCACCAGTGGCGACTCCGTAAACACGCTCGGCGGCAGTATAAGCTCGTGCCTGGCAGCTGACGTCGGGGCAATGCTTTCTCGTTCCCTTTCGTTGGTGTCCGCCTCGACTCGGCAACGGCAGTCCGCGATTTTTGTTTTTCGTGACCGTGTTTGCCCTCGACGTACTCGCCTCTGGTACATCCACTGTGGCCACTTGATGGGCACCAGACGGGTGTTATATGGCATCGTTACAGAGGCGCCGTAATTGTATCACAGTGGCTGAGGCCGGCACTTTATGCCGCGTGCAAGTAAAGTTTTTACGATCTCATCTTTAGTCACCATTATTACGATTCTCCGGCAGATTGAGGGTGACGGATGCAGATACTTATCTGCACGTCTGGTTTTTTGCGCGTCGGTGTAAAAAGAAAACGGCAAGCTTTGCCTATATTCTAACTACTTGTTCTCCCTCTCTTTGTTTCTTTTTTCCCCCCTTTTTTTCTCTCTCTTTTTTGCGCTCCGACCGAAAATTTTTTAACAAGCGAACAGAATTAACTCTACGAAAATGAATCTAATTTCACTCTGCTTTTTATTTTCTATTGATAAATATAAAAGTAATCCTGTTGCGCACACCGAGAAGGTGGGTAAACCAGTTACTGTATACAGGTACTGTATACGTGCAGCGCACCTATATTAGGGGTGAGTTTTACAAGCAACCATACAGCTCGAATATCTGAGGACAAAACAAGTGTGCCAGTACCGATCATTTTCAATTGAGTCTGCTGTCAATCGTTGTTAACACATTTTATTGCCTTTCTTTACGAAGGTCAGTTGTGATCCTTTTGTATATCCGTCCCTTTTCTTTATCAGTCATAAGTGTTCTAGGGTTAATGAGCATTTCCAAGTATCACGTCGTGAAGTCTGGTGGTCTGTGGGTTTCTCTCATCAATAAGTTTATTGCCAGTCACACCAAAGCCGGCGCTTACAAACAAGAATTCCTGGTTGCCTATATTCTAACTACTTTAAGGCATTAGCTGAGGCTAAGGCAATTAATTTTCGTTTGCTTAAATCTCTTTCTCTTAAAAACGGAGTCTAAACATGTCTGAACATGTTGAATGTGTTACAGTTGTATTCTGTTCAACCCCAAAATTAATTCTATATCTATGTCATTGATTTTATGACTACTGTCACTTTTAACTAATTACCATTCTTTTGCTCAAATCAGTTTCATTTATAAATCGGATTTTAACATATTTGAAAATGTTGAATGTCTTGCAGGTGTTCCCGATTCAACCCTAAATTTAGTTCTCGATCCACATGCTGAGTATGTTCCATGTCATTTATTTTATTATTACTGTCACATTTGAAGTGTTTTCTATAATCTATAGAGAATACTAATTAAATTAAGTTTGTAAAGATCCCCTCACCACCATCCCTCTTCTGATGGACACGTTCTGAACATGTTGAAGAAATAATTAGTTTAGTATGCTTTGTGTCTACTATTCTTTTAGCACACATCCCCCAAAAATGAGGTATCGATAGGCTCAACAGATACCCCTTGTCGGGGATTTAATTTCTCCGAACATTTTCTCAAAGTTTCCTTTTTATACTCTCTGCAAGAGTATATTGGGTTTGTGCAAATGTATGTAACAGGCAGAAGGAGGCGTGGCAGACCCCATAAAGTAAATATATTCTTGATCAGCATCACAAGCCGAGTCGATATAGCCATGTCCGTCTGTCCGTCTGTCTGTCTGTCCGTATGAACAAACAGATTTCAGAGATGGTAAGAGCTACAAGTTCGAGCTTGGTGTCAAACGATCAGATATTTAGTCAGTCAATACAAGAATTTTTTTTTTTCGATGCTACGCCCCATTCGCCCACAATAAGCAAAAAACTGGACACACCTCGGAAAAAATTGGTGTTTTCGGCAAATATCTCAGTAACTATGGCACCTAGGATCAATTCTGGAACGGGAGGTTCCTAGCGACGTCATAGTTGCATTTCCATTTAAAATTTTGGACTGCCACGCCCACTTTTCCCACAATTTATAAAATAGTTTTCAAGCTTCAATGCCTTTTTTAACGATTTTGTTCGTATGGTTATTTATATTTCGTGTGGAGACTAACTATATTAAACTATCCTGAAAGGCGCATTAAAATCGGACTATAAACAAGAAAACTAGAAGCGTTACAATATTGTTAATTGAACGCAATATCAATCCATAGGTGCAAGCGAGATAGAAACACACAAGCACATGTTCGAACGTTTTCGCTGCCTGTGTGGCGGCAGCGCTGCCTTCGGACGCTGGCCGCGCCGAATGCACACATACATACATGCATGCATCATATATTGTCAAGCGTATGTGTATTCGCATACAAACAAACAGATGTGTGTTTGATTATGCTTAGATGGTTTTTGTTTCAATGTGTTTTAATGCAAGTAATTCACATTGTAATATCTCGATACCGATTTTAATAATTTAATCGGGACAAATGCAGAGAGTATTATACGGTCGGGCGCGCTCGACTGTACTTTTCTTTCTTGTTTATCATTACTAAGTCTCTTTCATCATATATGTGAGGTGCTTATCTTTGCTTATCAATGGTTTCCTTATTATAATTTTGCAACTTGTTTTGACAAATTTTAGCCTGTTCACGAATATTTGGTAAGTCTATCTCTTCATGTTTATCACCCACCTCTTCTAACTTATCTTTCAAGTTGTCATATTCAACTTTTTCTAAAACTATATCCCGGTGTAGGCCTTTCTCTGTATCAACCAATTTAGCTATCACAGGTCCTATGCTTCTGTTAATTCTTTCAACCTATCCATTTGCTTAAGGTGAACCTGTTGCAATTTTAACGAGTTTTATACATTTTCTTCCATAAAACGTTCAAAATCTTTTGCTGTAAAGAAACTACCCCTATCAGAGACGATACATTTTGGTCGGCTATAAGCCCTAAAATGATCCAATAGACAATTTATCACTTCCTTAGTATTAGTATTCGTTGCTTTTGTTGCATAAAGTCTAACATATTTTGTGATGGCATCTACTATAACAACAAGTAAGAAAGGCTACAGTCGATCGAGCCGACTGTAAAAGACCCCGTACTCCCATAGTAGTGCGCATTTATATTTAATTACAAATTTTAAAACGAAATTAAAAAAATTAAAAGTTTATATTTACATTTTGAATTGATATTTAAAAAAGTCATATTAACGATTCTCATGGTCAGCATTCGAACCTGCCGACCTCAGACAAATGCTCTATAATGTACTGCAACTCTACCACTAGCACCACGCCGCACTTTAAAGAAATTTCCGATTATCTGCATTTATATGTTATACATTTTTCTTATATAAGAAAAATAAATGAAACGGCTGTCTGTGCCTGGTCTCGAACAGTAGACCTTTGGTTTACTTTTAAGTACTAAACACTGCCAACCATCTCTACCCCTTGAGCCACAATTCTTTAGCCAATTGGAACGTTTAATAATGTAGCTAAGCCTAGAGTTATCTCTTCTCTTCTCTCTCTAACACGTGTACATAAATTACAATTATTGAAAATATAATTTGCAGAGAAAATAGTAGTTTTTACAATTTGCGAGGTCGGTAAGGTGCGTGGCAACAATTTGAAATAAACTTGATCTGCTCAGGAAGAAGGAGGCTTGGCAGACCCCATAAAGTATATATATTCTTAATCAGCCTCGCAAGCCGAGTCGATAATTAATTTAAAATTTATACATGCTGCATTCTAATGCCCGGCCTATGTTCAATTGTAAAATCATAATTTTGAAGCTCCTTTTTGAATTTTGAATTCCTTATCTTTTTTTATGAGGTCGAAAAGTGGTTTTGCTTTTGTTTAAAAATTCTGAACAAATCTTCTGAAATAGGAGCATAACCCCAAAAAACTTTGAACATCTCTCGCTTTGTTTGGGACTGGAAAATCTTTAACTCCATTCCCTGACACTAGATATCCTAAGTATCTTACTTCTGACTGAAGAAACTCACATTAATCAAGTCTTAGCTCCAGCTAATTATTATAGTATAGTATTTACAAATGTGATTTGCTATCCTCTGTCGCTATCATTATATCATTTATATATATTATTGATTTCTCTGCCCTAACCATATCTGAAAATATTTTACGTACGAATCTTTGGAACACTGCAGATGCATTACGAAGCCCAATTGGCATTCTAAGCCTTTCATACTGTCCCATTAGCGTTATGAAGGAAGTGTACTTCATAGTCTCTTCATGCATATACACATGGAAATATCCATTCTTCAAATCTTATTTTGAAAAGTATTTTTATCATTTAAGCCTATCAATTAAATCATCAATATGCGGAGCTGGATAAAAAACATGTTCTTGTTGACAGTGCGATAATCCACACACACTCTCAACTCGCCATTCTTTTCTTAACCAAGACTATAGCTGATGTATGTTCTGATTCACTCTCTTTGATGGAACCTTTTTCTAAATATTCGTCTATATAACTCTGCACTTGTTGCTTTTCAGCGTACGATAATCTCCTAGGAGGATAATGAAATGGTTTTGCATTTTCGAAATTAGGCTTCATTTCCCATTTAACTTTTGGAGCTGAAGGATGTCTTGCTTCTTTATAAAATTTATTAAATATATATCGAAGCATTTCTTTAACTTTTTGGTCACATTTCTCATCAACGATTAAATCATTAGGTTCATTTTTAGCCGGATATTCTATAGGCAACTATTTGAAAAACGTTTTATTTCTTCTTCTAAGTAATGCACTATGTTATCTTCTACACAATGTTCCTCTTTTATGTCTACATTTTATTTTTCTTCTGACTCAATTTTTACGATCCTATTCTCTATAAATTTGTTTTGTTTGACTTCTTAAATTTTTATTTTTTCTCCATTATCTCTTACACACTTGTTTTTAATATTTTCATTTCCTAAGCACTCATTTTCATAACCTGAACTCTTAATCGTTTCACTATCCAAACACTCATTTTCATTACACTCAATCTTAATATTATCGTTTTCTAAGCACTCATTCTTAATTTTTTCATTTTCTTAACAATCCTTTTTATAACACTCATTCTTAGTCATTTCATTTTCATTACACTCTTTCATAATATTTCCATTTTCTAAACAATTATTTCTAATACACTCTATTTTTATACTCTCTGCAAGAGTATATTGGGTTTGTGCAAAAGTATGTAACAGGCAGAAGGAGGCGTGGCAGACCCCATAAAGTATATATATTCTTGATCAGCATCACAAGCCGAGTCGATATAGCCATGTCCGTCTGTCTTTCTGTCTGTCTGTCTGTCTGTCCGTATGAACAAACAGATTTCAGAGATGGTAAGAGCTACAAGTTCGAGCTTGGTGTCAAACGATCAGATATTTAGTCAGTCAATACAAGAATCTTTTTTTTTTCGATGCCACGCCCTATGCGCCCACAATAAGCAAAAAACTGGACACACCTCGTGAAAAATTGGTGTTTTCGGCAAATATCTCAGTAACTATGGCACCTAGGATCACCAATTCTGGTACGGGTGTTCTTTGCGAGAGCATAGTTACATTTATATTTAAAATTTTTGACTGCCACGCCCACTTTTCCCACAATTTATAAAATAGTTTTCAAGCTTCAATGCCTTTTTTAACGATTTTGTTCGTATGGTTATTTATATTTCGTGTGGAGACTAACTATATTAAACTATACTGAAAGGCGCATTAAAATCGGACTATAAACAAGAAAACTAGAAGCGTTACAATATTGATAATTGAACGCAATATCAACCCATAGGTGCAAGCGAGATAGAAACACATAAGCACATGTTCGAACGGTTTCGCTGCCTGTGTGTCGGCAGCGCTGCCCGCGGTCGCTGGCTACGCCGAATACACACATACATACATATATATTTGCATCATATACATATTGCCAAACGTATGTGTATTCGAATACAAACAAACAGATGTGTGTTTGATTATGCTTAGATTGTTTTTGTTTCAACGTGTTTTAATGCAAGTAATTCACATTGTAATATCTCGATACCGATTTTAATATAATAATTTAATCGGGACAAATGCAGAGAGTATTATACGGTCGGGCGCGCTCGACTGTACTTTTCTTTCTTGTTCCCTTTAATGTATGTCACCTGTATAACAATTAAATACTAGGGTCAACCAATAATGATTTTCGGATACCTCTGAAAAACAACCCTGATTGAACTTGTTGACGAACCAACGGCAGTTTACTTTTAGTTATTTTCATTTATACTTTACTTTGCTTTCTTATTGCTAAAGTTATGCTTAGAAAGAACATTCTTTTTAGACCCTAAAATAGAGTAGAGGGGTCTATTAGGTTTGTCAGAAGCGAAATGTGCGTAACAGGCAGAAGGAGGCGTGGCCAACCCCAAAAAGTGTATATATTCTTGATCAGCATCAACAGCCGAGTCGATATAGCAATGTCCGTCTGGCTGTCTGTCCGTCTGTCTGTCTGTCCGTCTGTCCGTCCGTATGAACACGTGGATCTTTTAAACTACAAAAGCTAGAGCCACCAAATTTATAATGAAAGTCCGTTATTAAGTCAGGCAGGTTAAGTTTATTTCAAATTTTTGCCACGCCCCTTACCGCCCGCCGCAATGAGCAAAAAACCAGATACACCTCGAAAAAAATTTACTTTTAGGCCAATAACTCAGTAACTATGGCACTTAGGAACACCATTGGTAAGCAGGTTGCTAGAGACAGCCTTAATGCAATGCCATTAAAAATTTTGAGCTGCCACGCCCCTTTTCCCCAAATGAGCTAAAAAACTTTTACACTTTAATGCCGTTTTTAAGGCATTTATTCATATAGTAGAGTGTTGTAATTCAACATTCGTATAGAGACATATAAAATTAAACTATTCTGAAAGTGGCATCAAAATACTACCTTTAACAAAAGAGCTACTGCGTTACAAAGTTTGTTATTTAACTGCAATATCACTTACGCGCGAGAGCGAGACAGAAACATACAAACATATGTTCGAACGTTTTCGATGCTTGTGTGCTGAATACACACATACATACATACATGCATACATATAATTTCAAACGAATGTGTGTTTGTATAAATAATATTTAAATGCTGATAATCGGAGAATTCTTGAAAGTGGCGCGTGGTGCAACTTATAGAGTTGCGGCAATGCGAATTGTTAATTTAATTTTTTTTTAATTTCAATTCTAAATGTACATATAAAATTAAAATTTTTAAATTTCATTCGAAAATTTGAATTCAAATTGAATACAATTGTGCACTACTATGGGAGTACGGGGTCTTTTACAGTCGGCTCGATCGACTGTAGCCTTTCTTACTTGTTTAAACCGGATTTTGTAACATATAATTTTTTATATAAACATAATTTACAAGGAAATTATATTTTCGTTTTTCAAAATTTATGTTGTGTTTCTTGAGAATGTGTTTCTTGAATCCACATTTACTTTGAAATGGTTTTAAACTGGTACATAAACTACAATAGTACTGAACCATCTTGCTTACCGAGGTTTACTAAATCCGTGCACAAGACATAGATGTTTATTTAAAAATCAGGTTTTAAGGGGTAGACACTTAAGTAAGAAAAAGATGAATAAAAATAGAATGAAAGAATAATGGAATCCAATGAATTGATTGGATACTGCATTGGTCACCATTTGCTGTTTCATTCTAATTGGTTATTGAATCACGTGTAAATTTTCATAAAAAGCGGACGTATTCCATTCTATTCTATAGTTCTTACAGTTTTCAGTCTAAGTGAACATTAAAGAGTTTGAAAATAAATAGCACCATGGTATGTATTAGTAACATATAATCATTTATAACTAAATAACGTTTACATTCTCAGTCTTTCTTCGAATCAATAAATGATGTGACAGGCCATGTAGGATAAGGATATACAAAAACTGAGAGCCTCACGAATGGTTATGAGTATACTATAACAGATTGTCAACTAAAGAAAACAGTCTACGGAGAGAAAATTGCTCTTTACATAACTGATGCCGACGCCAAACCCCTTTGGATTTTTTTGCCTAAGGCATACATATGTGAGGATTTTTCCTACTAAAACTCTATACAAGAAGTTAAAGGACAACAATATTACTCAGATAGTTTACAATGGGACGAAAAAATACAGCTGTAATACCTCCCATTTTCAATTTATATGCAAAAGTATATAATGAAATTTAATATAAAAACTCGTAATCTTTCCCAAGAAACCTCAGTTTCAAAACAACACTAAAGCAAGTAAAATGTTTTCAAGGCAAATTGAAATATTTTTAATTCAGTTCGAAGATATGATTTTCATTAACACATGGAACGTCTGAAACAATTGAAGGCAGCAGGAAGTCAAATCTCGATTTGGATAGCATTTTATCTCGTGCATATGGTCGAACGATGACACCGAAGAAGGTCCAGACACCTGTCGCTGCTGTTTCGTTTCAAGTTATAAAGCAGAGGCTTTAAAACTAATGATGAATTACTATAGGTTAAAAGATCGAATGTACTCAAATAATAACAATAACAATATGTAAACTATTTTGTAACTGACTGCCACGCCCACTTTTTCAACATTTGATAAAAAAAACTCTTCAATTATCAATGCCGTTTTTAGCGAACTTGTTCTTATCGTATAGTATTGTAGTTTATAATTCGTGTGGAGACTAACTATATTAAACTATCCTGAAAGGTGCATACAAATCGGACTATAAACAAGAAAACTAGATGCTTTACAATATTGTTAATTGTACGCAATATCAACCCATAGGTGCAAGCGAGATAGAAACGTTTTCGCTACCTGTGTGTCGGCAGCGCTGCCCGCGGTCGCTGGCCGCGCAGAATTCACACATACACATCATATACATATTGTCAAACGTATGTGTAAGTTAACGAGTGCCCCTCGCACATTGTTGTGTAATATAAATAAATGCAAAAATGTTAGCCAGCAGTTACTCTGAAGTTGCCGTCTCAGCGAAAGGTCAGTTCAGCGCCCTAGATGCGACGGTCAACCGACGGTAACCTGATATCTTGCACATGCTGCAAGATCAGCGTTATCACTTATGCCAAGTCGGCTCGCCGGCTGTAGTTTTGTAGCTTTAAGTACGTATATTTTGTATCTTTGTATTCCTTAGCAACTAAGTACTTTTGGTTTAGCTTACGCCCCAGCTTGCTGGTGGTTCCAAATTCAGTTTTGTTCTTACAACAAAAGCGAAAGGCTCGTTCAATAAACTCTGCTCCGGCAATTAGCCGTAAAATACCTTGAAATAATTATTTCTGCATTGCTGTGGCACAAGCCCAGTGATACGAGAGACAAGTAATCTCTCCAACATAATCATCCTAAACAAGAAAGAAAAGTACAGTCGAGCGCGCCCGACCGTATAATACTCTCCGCATTTGTCCTGATTAAATTATTAAAATCGGTATCCAGATAGTACAATGTGAATTACTTGCATTAAAACACGTTGAAACAAAAACAATCTAAGCATAATCAAACACACATCTGTTTTCTTGTATTCGAAAACACATACGTTTGACAATGTGTATATGATGCAAATATGTATGTATGTATGTGTGTATTCAGCGCAGCCAGCGACCGCAGGCAGCGCTGCCGACACACAGGCAGCGAAAACGTTCGAACATGTGCTTGTGTGTTTCTATCTCGCTTGCACCTATGGGTTGATATTGCGTTCAATTATCAATATTGTAACGCTTCTAGTTTTCTTGTTTATAGTCCGATTTCAGTATAGTTTAATATAGTTAGTCTCCACACGAATTATATAATTACAATACTGTACGATACGAACAAGTTCGCCAAACCCGGCATTGAAGGTTCCAGACTTTTTTATCAAATGTGGGAAAAGTGGGCGTGGCAGTCCAAAATTTTTCATGGCAACGCAACTATGCTGTCGCTAGGAACTCCGGTACCAGAATTGGTGATCCTAGGTGCCATAGTTACAGAGATATTTGCCGAAAACACCAATTTTTGCCGAGGTGTGTCCAGTTTTTTGCTTATTGTGGGCGAATGGGGCGTGGCATCGAAAAAAAAAAAGATTCTTGTATTGACTGACTAAATATGTGATCGTTTGACACCAAGCTTGAACTTGTAGCTCTTACCAGCTCTGAAATCTGTTTGTTCATACGGACAGACGGTCAGACGGACAGACAGACGGACATGGCTATATCGACTCGGCTTGTGATGCTGATCAAGAATATATATACTTTATGGGGTCTGCCACGCCTCCTTCTGCCTGTTACATACTTTTGCACAAACCCAATATACTCTTGCAGAGAGTATAAAACTGTGAGTTTGCACAACAGGTATGGGATAGTTTTAAGTGTCAAACATTGTCAGACTACTTAAAACTCTACCTCGAAAGTGATGTAATTATTCTTGCAGATGTTTTTGAAAATTTTAGAGCCATCTGTTATAAAATTTATAAGTTAGACCCAATTAATTAGGTAACGGCTCCTTCAATCTCTTGGGATGCAATGCTTAAGTTTACCAAAGTTAAACTCGAGCTGATTAGTGACCCTGACACCTATAATTTTCTTAAATTAGCTGTTTGTGTCGGTTTGACATAATGTAGTCAACGCATTTCAATTGCTAATAATTCTCATCAAAAAGATTTTAAGCCTAACCTTGACACAAACTATCTTTCATACATAGATGCAAATAATTTATATGGGTGGGCAATGTGTCAAGTGCTGCCATTAGAAAATTTTGAATTCTTATCTGAAGATGAGATATCAAAACTCTCTTTGGCAAATATTTCAGTTGATGATGATGTCGGATATATTTTAGAGAAGATTTGCAATATCCTAAAAAGATTCATGACAAACATAATTGACAAATATCAATTGCAACTCTGCATGCAACACGGATTAAAATTTTTAAAAATTCATAGAGTTTTGTCTTTTACGCAACGACGTTGGCTTGAGCCATACATTAACCTGAACAACTCTCATAGAAAATCAGCAAAAAATGAGATTCAAAAAAAGTTGATGAATAATGACGTTTACGGCAAAACTATGGAAAAAGTAGAGAAAAAACGTTCAATACGGCTAGTTACTGATTACCATTACAAGCAAAATTCTCCTGGCTTCAGACAGTTAGTCCCAATGAACAATTTCCATAGCATGAACATTTTCGGTAATGACTTAGCAGCACTTGAGCATACAACATCGCTCATTCATTATGATAAACCAATCTATATTGGAGTAACTGTCTTAGAATTGTCAAAATGGATTATGTATGATTATTATTATAATTTCTTAATCATAAAAAGTCCCTCAAAAGTGTCAAAGAAAGCGTTGCTAAAAAACACTCCCACTCTGACTATATTAATGTATTCGAAAACGAAAAACTTATTATGGTGAACAGAGATAAGAAGTAGAGACCATGAGCTGATTACTGAAATAGTTAACAAAATTTCTTTAAATTATAAAGATGACAAAAGATTTGTAACATCAAATTCAATAACCACACTGGCTGGGGGCATTATAAAATAAGTTTGAACAGAGAAAATTTGTAAAATATGTAAAAACATTTTATTCAAAGATAAGACTTATTATATAACACTTGTAAATATATATAGTGCTTGTAAATATGTATAACTAATAAAAAACAAGAAAGAAAGCTGTAGTCGCCCCGCGCCTTTAGGATACCTGTTACTCAGTTTCAATTTGTTATTAACAATGGTGATGGATATAATAGCTTGGAAAACACAGAACATTTTCATATAAATTCATGTTTAGAGCATATTTTTGACCGATCGTTCCTATGGGAGCTATACGATATAGAAGTCCGATTTGGATCAAACTTGGTCAGTATATATATATTATTGGCAGATGTATTCTATGTGAGTTTGATAAATATAGCTTAGTTTCATACTAATTCATATTTGGAGCGTATTTTTGACCATAGCTAACAAAAAAGTTTTCTATACTTAAACATTCTAGTTTTACCTGTACATTTACATTTATATGAAGATAAAACGCCCTAAAGTGGGCGTGTCAAAAAACAAAAACAAACTTGTACTGCTTGGGTATTGTACCTTTCATTTGCGACCCCTATCATCTTTCTAGCTCTTAGCTAGCACGAGCAGTTGCGTGGCCGGATCGTCGTCGTCATTATTCTTTTGACGTTTATTTAGACCCCGTACTCTAAAAAAGAGTAGAGGGGTCTATTAGGTTTGTCAGAAGCGAAATGTGCGTAACAGGCAGAAGGAGGCGTGGCCGACTACAAAAAGTATATATATCTTGATCAGCATCAACAGCCGAGTCGATAGAGCAATGTCCGTCTGTCCGTCTGTCTGTCCGTCCGTTTGAACACCTGAATCTTTTAAACTACAAAAGCTAGAGCCACCAACTTTATAATGAAAGTCCGTTATTAAGTCAGGCAGGTTAAGTTTTTTTCAAATTTTTGCCAAGCCCCTTACCGGCCCCGCAATTAGCAAAAAACCAGATACACCTCGAAAAAAAAATGTAGTTTTAGGCCAATAACTTAGTAACTATGGCACTTAGGAACACCATTTCTGGTAAGCAGGTTTGCTAGAGACAGCCATAATGCAATTTTGAGCTGCCACGCCCCCTTTTATCATTAGAGTTACCCAAACTATTGCCCTTTAATTCCGATTTTAAGGCATTTATTCATATAGTAGAGTGTTGTAATTCAACATTCGTATAGAGACATATCAAATCAAACTATTCTGAAAGTGGCATCAAAATACTACCTTTAACAAAAGAGCTACTGCGTTAGAATGTTTGTTTTTTAACTGCAATATCACTTACCCGCGAGCGCGAGACAGCGAAACATACAAACACATGTTCGAATGTTCTCGATGCTTGTGTGGCGACAGCGCCGAATACACACATACATACATACATGCATGCATATAATTTCAAACGAATGTGTGTTTGTATGAATAATATGTAAATGCTGATAATCGGAGAATTCTTGAAAGTGGCTCGTGGTGCAACTGATAGAGTTGCGGCGCGTTGGTCTGATGTTGTTGTAGGTTCGAATGCTGGCAATGCGATTTGTTAATTTAATTTTCTTTAAATTTCAATTCAAAATGTACATATAAAATTAAAAATTTTAAATTTCATTTAAAAACTTGAATTCAAATTGATCACAAATATGCACTACCATGGGAGTACGCGGGGTCTTTTACAGTCGGCTCGATCGACTGTAGCCTTTCTTACTTGTTTTGTGTCAGTCTGGTGGTGATGATAATTTTTTTTGTATGTGGTGTCCTGATTGTATAATATTATAAATCTGTGAACGTGGCAACAAAATTATACACATAACAAAAATACATATGTTGACTTACTGTGTGTAAATACACACCAATAATATAATTACAATAAAAACAAGAAACCACAGAGACGATATAGACAATGTGACACCACTGTGCTAACAAAATACAATTACGTGTGGCGCGCAGATAAAAACTTAAAACCGCTATGAAACAAAAAAAGAAAGAAAAGTACAGTCGAGCACGCCCGACCGCATAATACTCTCTGCATTTGTTCCCGATTAAATTATTAAAATCGGTATCCAGATATTACAATGCGTAGCACTTGCATTAAAATATGTTGAAACAAAGACAATCTAAGCATAATCAAACACACATCTGTTTGTTTGCATACGAATACACATACATATGTACGTTTGACAATATATGCTGCATATATGTATGTATGTGTGTATTCGGCGCAGCCAGCTTCCGCGGGCAGCGCTGACGACTCACAGGCAGCGAAAACGTTCGAACATGTGCTTGTGTGTTTCTGTCTCGCTTGCACCTATGGGTTGATATTGCGTTCAATTTTCAATATTGTAACGCTTCTAGTTTTCTTGTTTATAGTCCGATTTTAATGCGCCTTTCAGGATAGTTTAATATAGTTAATCTCCACACGAATTATAGTTAAACAATACTGTATGATACGAACAAGTTCGCAAAAAACGGCATTTGAAGTTTTTTCAAGTGTGGGAAAAGGGGGCGTGGCAGTCCAAACTTTTAAATGGCAATGCAACTATGCTGTCGCTAGGAACCTCCGTACCCAAATTGGTGATCGTAGGTGCCATAGTTACTGAGATATTTGCCGAAAACACCAATTTTTCACGAGGTGTGTCCAGTTTTTTGCTTATTGTGGGCGAATGGGGCGTGGCATCGAAAAAAAAGATTCTTGTATTGACTGACTAAATATCTGATCGTTTGACACCAAGCTCGAACTTGTAGCTCTTACCATCTCTGAAATCTGTTTGTTCATACGGACAGACAGACAGACAGACAGACAGACAGACAGACAGACAGACGGACAGACGGACAGACGGACATGGCTATATCGACTCAGCTTGTGATGCTGATCAATAATATATATACTTTATGGGGTCTGCCACGCCTCCTTCTGCCTGTTACATACTTTTGCACAAACCCAATATACTCTTGCAGAGAGTATAAAAACGGAACACTTACTCCCACATTAGCAGCTGCAGCTCTGGACAGCAACGTGGGACAACACAGCAACTTAATTGGCGCCCAACTTTTAAGAACCCAACACCCAGGGTAGAAGATAAGAGATAAATTCAGAAAACATGTAAGTGGAATGTTTAATCAGTACAGATTTAAAAATTGATTTAAATAAATTGAATGAAATATAAACAAATAAGTGATCGTGAATCAAGTCGAATGTAATATTCGTTTTCTATAATTTAAATATATTAAATTTCTGTTCAAGTAATGTCATTGCCGAATATACTTACTTGGCCGTGATTTAATGTGAAGTGTCCCTAAAGAGATCGGTTACGAAATAGCTAATGACTAGTTTTGGCCCGTATAGGGAAGTAAAGAGAGAAATAATAAGTGATAGTGAAGGTGAAAACGAGTGGGAATACGATCAGGTAGGCTTTCAATTTAATGAGCAGTTTAATTTATTAAAACAAGATATTTAAAGACTAAACATAGAAGCACCTCAGGTCGAAGCATATCAGAGGATTAGCGTAAATCCAGACATCCAGTGCGATATAAAATTAGACATTATAAAATCAGTACCCGAGTTCAATGGAACTCAGGATGATTATGTGGCATGGAGACAATCCGCCACAGATGCCTATGAACTTTTCCAGCTATTCGTGGGTAGAAGCGCGCATTACCAAGCGGTAACTATTATTCGGAACAAAATCAGAGGTACAGCAAGAGCGTTATTGGTATCACATAACACTGTATTAAATTTTGACGCCATAATAGCAAGGTTGGACTGCACATATGCAGACAAGACGTCACTTAGGCTCTTGCGCCAGAACCTTGAAATGGTCAGGCAGGGTAATTCCAGCCTCATGGAATACTACGATGAGGTTGAACGCAGATTGACATTGGTTGCGAATAAGATCGTGATGACGCATCAAGCGGATACAGCCAGACTCCTCAACGAAGAAGTCAGAGCTGATGCTTTGCATTGATTTGTTTCAGGCCTTAAAAAATCACTGAAAGCAGTGGTATTCCCGGTCCAGCCCAGAGATTTGCCATTTGCATTAGCTTTCGCCAGAGAGGCAGAAGCGAGTATAGAGCGTAGCATTTTTTCAGCCACGTATGCAAAAGCTATGGAGGACAGAGCTCAGTCAGGTGAAAATAGCAATCACCAGGCGCGCTCATACGATAAACAGGGGAAAATCAATGGAGCCGAATATGGCCAAGATAGGAACCCACATTGTTTTAAAAAACCAAATAGGCAACAGCAAAGCAACAGTAATCAGAATCCTAAAGAGGATAAAAGGTCAGCACCAGAACCAATGGATACGGGATCCGGCATGACTAAGTTTAGACAACCTACATCATTTGGACAGAATCAAGGGTCTAACACCCAGATTGAAAACTTACGGCTCAAAAGGGGCAGGGTTCTGAACGGATGACGGGCCAGAGACGTCAGCGTGTGCAGAACACCATTCAGCAAGCGAACAATGACCAAGACCAGGATTATTATAGGGCAGCCGAAGCCGCGGTCGCAGAAGCCCATGATGAGGCTGAAGCAGCAAGTGACAATGACTTAGTGAATTTTTTAGTGAGAGCTCCCGGTTGCCGTTCGTCGAACGACAGCTGGCTGGGAGAAAACTAAAAATATTGATTGACACAGGAGCGGCCAAAAACTACATCAAGCCCGTAAAGGAGCTAAAAAATGTAGTCCCGGTCAACTCCCCTTTCACGGTTAGTTCCATCCATGGTTCTAACAAAGTAACCCATAAGTGTTCAATGAACATTTTCGGGAAATCAGCTAATTTTTTTTTTATTAGACTCCTTAACACCATTTGATGGTATTGTAGGTTTCGACTTGCTAACGCACGTAGGAGCAACCCTAGATACCGAGAATGGTACACTCAATCATGGATCTGTATCTGAAAAGCTGCAGCATCATTATTGTGACAGCGTCAATTTCACCAACGTGAATGATTTTGTCGTACCGGAAGTCATAAAAGCTGAATTTAGGGGTATGATTTTGAACAGATCTAGAGCATTTACGACCTCTAAAGAGGCGTTACCGTTCAATACATCTGTTGTGGCTACGATCCGTACAGAGGACGATAAGCCAGTATACTCGAAACTATATCCGCATCCCATGGGGGTCAATGACTTTGTAAAAAAAGAAATTAAAGATTTCCTACAGAATGGCATCATTAGGCCTTCAAGGTCACCCTACAATAACCCAACATGGGTCGTTGACAAAAAGGGTTTCGACGAAATTGGGAGCAGGAATAAGCGACTGGTAATTGACTTTAGGAAACTAAATGAAAAGACCATCGCAGATAAGTATCCAATGCCCAACATATCCATGATATTGCCGAACTTGGGTGAAGCCAAATACTTTACGACATTAGATCTAAAGTCCGGCTATCAATTTACTTGGCAGAGCAAGATCGCTAGAAAACAGCTTTCTCCGCAAACGGCGGAAAGTATGAATTCCGCAGACTACCGTTCGGATTGAAGAATGCGCGAAGCATCTTCCAAAGAGCGATAGACGACGTGTTGCGTGAACAAATTGGATAATCTTGTTATGTTTACGTAGACGACGTAATAATTTTTTCTGAAAATGAAAACGATCATGTAAAGCACATAGATTGGGTTCCAAAGAGCCTATGCGATGCCAACATGAAAGTTTCAAAAGAAAAAACCCCATTTTTTCAAAATGAGCGTATAATACTTAGGGTTTATCGTGACTCTGGGTGGCGCTAAAACAGACCCGGAAAAGGTAAGGGCTATACAAGAATATCCGGAACCGAAATCCCTGTATGAGCTTAGATCATTCCTAGGATTGGCCAGCTACTACAGATGTTTTTTAAAGACTTTGCAGCAATTGCAAGGCCATTGACAAATTTGTTAAAAGGAGAGAATGGGTCCGTCAGTAAACACATTTCAAAAAAACAACCATAGATTTTGGCACTCCAGAGCGAGATGCGTTCGAAAAATTAAGGAATGTTCTAGCCTCAGAGGAAGTTACTCTCAGATACCCAGATTTCAGGAAAACATTCGATTTGACGACGGATGCCTCTGCCCATGGTATTGGCGCAGTACTGTCTCAGAACAACAGACCCATATCAATGATTTCGAGATCATTAAAAGACAGTGAGTCACATTATGCCACCAACGACAGGGAACTATTAGCTATAGTTTGGGCCTTGGGAAAATTACAGCAATACCTATATGGTACAAGGGACATCAACATATACACAGACCACCAGCCATTAACGTTTGCGGTGTCTGATAGAAACCCCATTGCAAAGATAAAAATATGGAAAGCGTATATCGACGAGCATAACGCAAAGATGCACTGCAAATCGGGTAAAGAAAACCACGTAGCAGACGCACTCTCGCGACAGAACGTGAATGCTCTGCAAAGTGAAGTAATATCCGACACAGCAACAATTCATAGTGAACTATCTGTAACTTATACAATAGAAGCTACTGAGAAACCTTTGAATTGATTCAGAAACCAGATACTTTTAGAGGAATCAAGGTTTTCTCTAAAACGAAACTTCATATTCTTTGGCGGAAAAACACGCCACAGAATTCACTTTACCGATAGAAAAGAAATCCTAAAGGAAGTTAACGCGGTAGTTAATCCTAGTGTGGTCAATGCTATACACTGTGATCTGCCGACGCTGGCATTCATCCAGCATGAGTTAGTGAGAACATTCCCGTCAACAAAGTTTTGGTACTGTAAAAATATGGTAATCGACATAGTTGACAAAACCGAACAAAGGGACATTGTCATAGCAGAGCACAATCGGGCGCACAGAGCCGCACAGGAAAACATCAAGCAAATTTTAGAAGAGTATTAATTTCCGAAAATGGCCAGGCTGGCAAAGGAAGTTGATGGTGTTGGTGTTTCTCCGAGAATTTGTTTTTTCGGGTGCCTGTCGTATTTGGACTTAGTGCAAGTTCTGCAGTTGGCCAGAAAAAACAAATTCTCGGAGAAACACCAACACCATCATTTCCCGGCGAGCGGTTGCACATTGACATTTTCTCGACCGATAAGAAACAATTTCTGACATGTGTCGATAAGTTTTCTAAATTCGCAATAGTGCAACCAATAATATCACGTACCATAACAGACGTGAATCAACAGAGTCAACTGGACAGAAACAATCCACACAGGCAAAACAGGATATTTGAGGTAGGAGAAAAAGTCTTCATCAAATCCAACAAGAGACTTGGAAACAAGCTTACCCCCTTGTGTTCAGAAGCAGTAATACAAGCAGGACAACATAAAATAGGAATTAGATTAGCGATTATAAATTAGTACTAGGACTTAGAAACACAGTAGGGTTAATCCAATTTTATTTATTTGGTCGATTTTATTCCTAATAAGTATAATAAACGCTCGGATCACCGACTATTCTCATTCAAATTACATACCCATAGTAGATGGAAATGTAATGATTTTGGAACAACATGACTATGCACGACACTCAAGTAATTTGACCGAATTTTTAAGTATGATAGAAGAAACAGAAAAATTGTCCGAGTACTTTCCCCAGTCTCATATGAGGAGGTAGATGTTAACCATACTAGAAGTCTTTTGTCCGTTTTAGAGGTGCACCACCGAATTGCCAGAAGCTTGGATTTTCTTGGGACAGCACTTAAGGTAGTGGCCGGCACACCGGACGCTAAAATTTAGAAAAGATCAAAATGACCGAAAGAAGATTAATCGAATCAAACAACAAACAGGTAATAAACACAGAAACCCAGAAGCAGATAAATCAATTAACTGATACAGTAAATAAGATAATTAAAGCAAAGAAGAATGATCTAATAGACACGCCACATTTGTACGAGGCTTTATTGGCCAGAAATAGAATGTTAATAAATGAAATCCAAAATTTAATGCTCACGATCACTCTTGCAAAAGCCAACATAATAAACCCAAAAATCTTTGATCACGATGATTTAAAATCTGTGCTTATCAAACATCCCGCAGAAGTTCCTATAGTTAGCCTGATGGAGGCATCTAATATTAAGATTTTCCAGTCCGAAAATATTGTCCACATTTTAATTGAATATCCCAGAATTAAGTTTATATGAAGAAAGATTCTCCCGGTGTCCCAAGAGCACACTGTACTTCAGCTTCAAGATGACACCGTAGCTGAATGCGACAACGACGTTTTAGCGGTAACAAGCTGCACCACAACAACTTACGCCTCGATCTGCAAGTTGGCAATGAATGACACCTGCGCACGCGAATTGCATGCTGGAAGCACAGCACATTGTAACACGCAACCTAGTCACCTGGAGCGTATTACAATGGTAGATGACGGCATCATGGTCTTAAACGAGAGTCCTGCCAGTATCAGCACCGATGACGGCGCAACAGTATCAGTCAACAGTAATCATCCTAAAAAATGGAACACTTACTCCCACATTAGCAGCTGCAGCTCTGGACAGCAACGTGGGACAACACAGCAACTTAATTTGTATTCGAATACAAACAAACAGATGTATGATTGATTATGCTTAGATTGTTTTTGTTTCAACGTGTTTTAATGCAAGTAATTCACATTGTAATATCTCTATACCGATTTTAATAATTTAATCGGGACAAATTCAGAGAGTATTATACGGTCGGGCGCGCTCGACTGTACTTTTCTTTCTTGTTTTTAAGTAATTTCAGAACAAGCTTATCATTAAAAATATAATCTTTTTTCTTAAAGACATTTAAAATGCATTTTGTTGATTGATTTTTACTCTTATAAATACTAAATAGGGTGCAATAATATCCACAGGTATTTGAAAAGTAACCCTGGACTTGCTGTTTATTATACGTAAACCTTTTGGAATTATTTTTTAATAGACTTAAAAAATATTTGTTTTACGGGTATTGTCCGTATGAATCAAAAAACTCTGCATTTGAAGCATTTTTAAAATAAAATGCTACCCTGTGTGAACCAGGTTTGTCAGATGAGTCTGTATTCGCAATTATTATTGTAGGATATGTACGTATTTTAATGGGTAATTTATCAGATGGGAACACACCTTTAAATATATGTTTGGTGCTGCGCTTACTAAGCATAAGTTTTTCAATTTGTAATGTATTCATTTTTAAAGTAAAACTCTAATATTTCTATGTTTGTCAATATCAATCATGGAATCATATTCACAATATATAAGACATGTGACAGCTTCGGTAAGTGGTTCAGCAAATCGACCCTCAATACGAATTGTTCCTTGATTAATTAAATTTGAACATACGCAAGAATTCGAATGATCTGCAGTTAAGTCAAACGCTAATATAAAACAGTTCTTATCAAACATTTCCTTAGTGATTTGCAACCCCCTATCAAAATGTTTTATACCATTTGCTCTAAATAGCATATTATATCTCCGAGAGCTCTGAATGTTTTCGGGGTTTGTAAAATCAAACTCTAGCGCTTGAGACGGTACTTGTACTCCATTAACTAAAAGATTAAATCGCTGTATTTTAAAATGTTCAAAGTTATATGGATCCAGTTCTCTATTACCTGAGTATGCTCGGTTTTTGACCATGCAAAATGAGATAAAATTAGGTAATTGTCCAATTACAACATTGTCAATTGAAAGTGTATTGTTACCTGGATATAGAGTAAAAGATTTAACTTCAACTTTATTATATGGATATAAAGCGTTTTTAGATTGCAATACGCGATGATGTGCTAACAAAATACTTGGATTGACTATAACATGATTCATAAAGAGTTGTGCTTCTAAAACTTTTAAAGTTGATTCAGTTTGACTCTCCATCAAATAAAATGCTGTTTTTTCAATATTAAATGTTATTCTTAAATCAACATTATTTATTAGAAGCTTAGGTTGATTAAAAATATCTCCATATACTTTTCCAAAGAGCTCCACCTTATTACTTCTTCGAAATATGTTTTTTACAGGTAAATTTTCGTCAACATAACATTTAATAAAACTTGCAAAACATCCCTGGGTTGCTAAATGGCTTTCACTAGCATCACTTCCATAATTTAAAATAGTTTGTAAATAAGACCGATAGTGGTAATTATTGTCGTTCTGAGAAACTAATGTGTTATTTAAATGTACTGAGGAACTTCTAAAAATAGAGTGTAATATATTGTTTACAACACTAATAGCATCATTTGTTATATTATTGTTGTCCTGACCCTTTAGCTGTACTACTAATCTTAAATATACGCTTGACAGATCTCTGTATGTTTCGCCATTTCCCAAACATACAAATTCAATTGAGCTGGCTCCATCCAATGATGCTATAGGATTGTATGTTACTTCTTCAGTGCGTAAAATACTGCCTTGTGTCGGATGTGGCTCAAACAAATCCAGTTCACTTTTCATGCATTCAATGTGATTGGTCATCGTTTTGTAAAAAAAATATCTGCGATTTTCTTAGATAGTTTTTTTGATTTAGATCGTTTTTTTATGTTTTTCTTTGTATGCTCACTTGAATGTTTAGTTTTATAATGAGCTCTCCTAGAAGTAAAACGCTTCCTTTTATTCTTTTTACCTGAGCCTCCCTGAGTCATTTTATCTATTACTTTATTGGATAGATTTTGGAGTGCAATTTTGCTCTGTTCTTGGATAATATTCTGTAGAGGTTTTCGTCCCAAGTCACTTATGACTGCTTTCCCTGATTCAACTGCTTGATTTTTAACGGCGTTTAGTCCACTTAGAAAAAGTGGTTTAATGTACTTAAAAAGTCCACTAAAAAAGTTTCCAATACCCCTTCCTTGCTGTATTATTTGAGGTGTTGCATAAAGGGAACCAATGTGATTTAATCCTCCTCCACTTTGATTTAGATAATACTCTTGGTAAAGTTTCTCCATGCCGGTTAATATCTTTATGAAAAATGTATTAACTAAGTTGCAATATTTATAGCATACAACGTTTCTGCCTAAAATGCAACGTAATGTATATGGGAGTGGCTGAAGGTTTAAAGGGCACCTTATATCCTCTTGAGTCAGATATTAAAATTGATATGTCTCTTACTTCACAATTCTCAACGGGATAGTACTCAATGTTTTTGAATTGAATCATTTTCGAAACTCCATTATGCATAAGAACTTTTAGACATCGCGTTATTTTGTCTCCAACGCATCTAGGCTTTATTATATCAGTATAAACAAATATTATACCCTTTGACATACTTTGTATTGACTGTTTCTTATCCGTTACTTCATGGTGGGGAAGATCGTTTAAATATAGTTCAGATATTCCAACTTCCCACTTTTCATTTATATTTTGTGAGAAACTCACAATGTTTGTAAACGCAGACTGTACATTATCAAGAAAAACATTTAAAGAATTGTGGCTAAATAAAGTAACATAAAATGACTCTAAGTTACACATTTTCAAAAGTTTTTTTTTATTAAAGAAATCCAATTAATTTTATTTTTTCCAAATTGATATGGTTTGGCTCTATTCGTAGATCTTGTGCTAATTCTTGTTTATTTAGACCCAGATTTTGCTGCTTGTCGAGATGATCGTCTTAGTTTTTCCCTTCCCGCAATGTAATTGAGGTTTCTTAAATTGACTTCTAATTGAATAATATGATTATTTTTTCTCTTTTTTTCTGGTGATTTAATTTGACGTTCAATGTATCCGCTTTTAGGAGTTGGCTCAATCATACCTATATTATCATCGATTTCAGAGAATGCCCGCTTAGGGTTATCGTCTTGACTTTGAGAATCAGCAAATAAGTCTTCCTTAGAATTATTTGGTATTTCGTCTGTATGTTTTTTTGTAATGTTCATACTCTTGTCTGCTTTAACATTTATATTTTTCATAAACTCTTTGTTTTCAGTCATTGATTCTCTTTTTGAACTGGTACTAACAAATGTATGTGTTGAACTGCTTGATGATAAAACATTTAACTGATTTTTGTTATCAGAATATGTAATACATTTTACTCTTTTGTACAGAAAGTAGTTTAGTTCTTGACGAATTTTAATCCATTTATCGAAATCACTTAGTCTACCATTACATATTATTGGTAAAAACTTTTGGTTAATCAAATCTTCACCTCTATTATTTGATATTAACTTTTGATATTCGTTTGGTTGCATTAAAATAACTTTAATTAAATTACTTTTAGAGTTATGCATTTTTTAATATTTTTCCAAATACTCCGGCCAATAATGATGAAATTAGAATTGGAAGAAATCCACCTTTTTGGACAAGAACTTTCCTCGTTGATTTTATGGTGCGCTTTGAAGATGAAATTTTACGCAGTACATTTTTATACCGTTTAAGTAGTGTAAGCTGTTTCCTTGTTAGTTGATGATTGCCTTGTAAGGTATTTAATACAATCTCAATTAATGACTTAACCAGATCATCATCACTATTGCTTATAATAGCTTTTCGTAACTTGGTACTAGCTCTTTTCAGAACATATAATAAATGTTTGTTCGCCATCAACCGTTTTAGACTCTTTTTGTAAACCATTTTCGTTGCAACAACAAATTGAGTATGTTGAATTAAAAATATTTGAACGAAAACGTTAAAGATCGTTTATCCTTTGGGTAAGATCAATTAACAAGTAACCATGGGGTTCTTCGGTTACTTCTTTATATATGCGCATCATTCACTAGGATTTTCAGGATAAATTTGTCGAGCCAAACAATGGAATTGAAGTTTATCTCTAGGGTTTTTAAAAACGACAATGTACTTTGTATTTAACGATATATCTCTAGTTTGTGATGCTTTATGAAATATATTCTGAGTTACTACTATTACAGATAAGTTGCGATGGTGAGAGCCTTTTGTAAATAATTCACAAACACTTTTGTTAAATGCTCCCATCATTAGATCATCTAATACAATAAGAATAGGCTCGTTAAGATAATTTTCAATTGTTTCTGGTACACCTTTATGATATTCAAGTCCTGTAAAACTAGGTTTTGCGTGTTCTTCAGCATAACACTAAATGATCCTTTTTATATCTTCATTAATAAGTGTATTTTGATTGTTTAAAAGATTTTCCAGAAACGTTGTTTTTCCTGATCAAGAGGGTCCACATATAAGCATTGTAAATGGATGAATATATTGTACAAACATTGTTGATTTATTTAGAAGAATTTGTTTTATTTACCATATACTTTGTAATTTAAATTTTCTAATATTACAGAAAGCTTAAATAGATTATTAAGACTATTAACTCCAAGTTTTTTATGTATTCGAAAGTTAGTAAAGTAGTTTGGATAACATGTTAAACTTTGTTCAATTTCCACATCGATTACATTTGTTGCTAAGTACTTCTTTAAAAATTGTTTCTTGTCTCTCCTCGCACAATAACTGTAGCGAAACTATTTAAAGGAGTTAGTATTTCACTTAAATATTCACTTAATTCAAATATGGAATGTCACACTCAGACCAATCCAATCCATTTATATTTCTTTTTGTGGTGTGTTGAATATTCCTTATACAATCATCTAATTCTTTAACATGATATGGGGGTAGAAAATGAAAGAAGTTCGGTATAACAGAGCCCGCTTGCATAAATGCCAATTCCTTTACAAAGATTTGTCTATTATTTCCAACTATGTATTGGAAATCAACCAAAACAGCGGAATTTCTATCAATTTTGATCATTGTCGTTTGAATTTATATAAAATACTGGTTGAAGATACTATGATTTCACCGTTTATATAGCGCCACAGTTAGCATCTAACAGTTAGTTTGAAAAAGATACTCAGCCAAGATGGATACATTCCAGTTAAAAAGGACAAAGGCTTTAAGAAAAACACAAGATCATGAAATTATTTTTGGCCTTGAATATTATGTATATCACAATTTAAAATTAAAGTGTGGTTTTTCAACTAGTAGAAAATTTACCCCAATGATCTGGATGCAGCAAAACAAACATAATTTCATTGGGTTTGATAAGGAGGACTGGATTCAACTGTTAACATATAAGGAATATATTCAGCTTAAGCTTGACCAGTACGAGTTTTTAATGCCTGATACTATTATTAACCACCCTTTGCTTAGTTCAGTTAAATGTCATTTTAAATATAGAAAAGTCGATAAACAGTGTATAGTTACTTTAAACCAGAATGGTAACAAAATTGAATTTGACAGTGAATCTTGGCGTGTGCTTTTACGACTTGGTATTTTTTTAACCACATTTTTGTGCTGGAACACAATTCTTAAAAAACAAATAACAAATATCTATTATAAACATATTATACCTAAGTGTGCACAAATGAATAAATTTGAAATACGACTTACAGATTTAGAAGCATCGTATGAGTCTGACGTTGAGATTGACTTAACTCGTTTGTGTTTCGAGATTTCAAAGAAGATGCGAAAAGAAATAAAAAACGACGTAACTCAATATAAACAGATAGTATTATCAAAACACTCAGGATTGTAATAATAAACATAATGAGTAAATTACAGGTTGTAACAGAAATTCATAAGCAATCTAGAAAAAATTTTAGAAGGCGTAGTTTCGTACAAAAAGAAATAAATGATACTTAGCAAATAGATTTAGTTGAAATGATTCCATTTCATAAACAAAATGGAGGTTATCGATATCTACTGACAGTGATTGATACTTTCTCAAAATATTCATATGCAGATCATTTGGATATCATATCAAATGATTCCATTTCATAAACAAAATGGAGGTTATCGATATCTACTGACAGTGATTGATACTTTCTCAAAATATTCATATGCAGAGCCTGTGAAGAATAAATCAGCTACAGATATAAATTTAGCAATTAAAAAAGTATTTGAAACTGCAAAGAAAATACCTAAAAATATTCAAAGTGATCAGGGTAAAAAATTTTTTAATAAGGAATTTCTTCAACTAATGAATAAATTGGAAATAAATCATTATCACACCTATACTCATTTTAAAGCATCAATTTGTGAACGATTTAATAGAACCCTTAAGAATCTAATGTGGAAAATGTTTAGCTACCATGGAAATTACATTTGGGTGTCCAAGTTGCAGCAATTACTAAAAACTTACAACAATACATATCACCGTACTATAAAAATGAAACCCAGTGAAGTAGACAGAAAGAATGAAAAATTTATTTTAAAGTCGGTGTACAATCATCCTAAAATTTTTCCTAAACACAAATACTCTGTTAACGATTTTGTTCGAATAAGTAAATATAAAGGTGTTTTCGCTAAAGGATATGAACCAAATTGGACAACTGAAATATTTAGAATTATAAAAATTCAATCAATAGATCCAGTCACTTATTTATTAAAAGATTATAAAAATGAACGCGTAAAGGGTTCATTCTATGAAGAAGAACTTCAACGAGATAGAGATAAAAACGCATACTTGATTGAAAAAATTATAAAATCTGGAAAAAATAAAGTTTTTGTTAAGTGGTTAGGCTTTGATGAGTCACATAATTCCTGGATTTATTAAAAAGATATAATTAAACAAAAGACTTTTTTTATTTTTTTTTTATTATTTATTTAGAATATTTTTATACTCTCTGCAAGAGTATATTGGGTTTGTGCAAAAGTATGTAACAGGCAGAAGGAGGCGTGGCAGACCCCATAAAGTATATATATTCTTGATCAGCATCACAAGCCGAGTCGATATAGCCATGTCCGTCTGTCCGTCTGTCTGTCTGTCTGTCTGTCTGTCTGTCTGTCCGTATGAACAAACAGATTTCAGAGATGGTAAGAGCTACAAGTTCGAGCTTGGTGTCAAACGATCAGATATTTAGTCAGTCAATACAAGAATATTTTTTTTTTTGATGCCACGCCCCATTCGCCCACAATAAGCAAAAAACTGGACACACCTCGTGAAAAATTTGTGTTTTCGGCAAATATCTCAGTAACTATGGCACCTAGGATCACCAATTCTAGTACGGGTGTTCTTTGCGAGAGCATAGTTCCATTGCCATTTAAAATTTTTGACTGCCACGCCCACTTTTCCCACAATTTATAAAATAGTTTTCAAGCTTCAATGCCGTTTTTATACTCTCTTTTTCGTATCGTACAGTATTGTAGTTTATAACTGGTGTGGAGACTAACTATATTAAACTATCCTGAAAGGCGCATTAAAATCGGACTATAAACAAGAAAACTAGAAGCATTACAATATTGATAATTGAACGCAATATCAACCCATAGGTGCAAGCGAGATAGAAACACACAAGCACATGTTCGAACGTTTTCGCTGCCTGTGTGTCGGCAGCGCTGCCCGCGGTCGCTGGATGCGCCGAATACACACATACATACATATATATTTGCATCATATACATATTGCCAAACGTATGTGTATTCGCATGCAAACAAACAGATGTATGTTTGATTATGCTTAGATTGTTTTTGTTTCAACGTGTTTTAATGCAAGTAATTCACATTGTAATATCTCGATACCGATTTTAATAATTTAATCGGGACAAATGCAGAGAGTATTATACGGTCGGGCGCGCTCGACTGTACTTTTCTTTCTTGTTTTTTTATTAGTTATACAGATTTACAAGCACTATATATATTTACAAGTGTTATATAATAAGTCTTATCTTTGAATAAAATGTTTTTACATATTTTACAAATTTTCTCTGTTCAAACTTATTTTATAATGCCCCCAAGCCAGTGTGGTTATTGAATTTGATGTTACAAATCTTTTGTCATCTTTATAATTCAATTAAATTTTATTAACAATTTCTGTAAACAGCTCATGGTCTCTACTTCTTATTACCCTCTGTTCACCATAATAAGTTTTTCGTTTTCGGATACATTCAATATAGTCAGAGTGGGAGAGTTTTTTAGCAACGCTTTCTTTGACACCTTTAATTTTCTTAATTTCTTTGTCGGTGGTCCCTTCACTGCTTTCTACCTTGTAGGAATAAGCTTTGGCTTTTAAGCCTGCAAAAGATTTCATAATTTTTCCTGCATTTTCATCTTTAAATAAACCTAAGTCTTTATTGTTTGCTGGAATTATATTATATGGATTCATAGAGTTATAATTGGAGGTATCAAAACGTTCTGGATTTGTTTTTATAAGGTTATATACATCTTCAATAGAGGATGTAATAAACGAATCAGTGTCCATATAAATAATCTTAGTCGAGAGACTTTTTATGCTTAAGAAATTATAATAATAATCATACATAATCCATTTTGACAATTCTAAGACAGTTACTCCAATATAGATTGGTTTATCATAATGAATGAGCGATGTTGTATGCTCAAGTGCTGCTAAGTCATTACCGAAAATGTTCATGCTATGGAAATTGTGCATTGGGACTAACTGTCTGAAGCCAGGAGAATTTTGCTTGTAATGGTAATCAGTAACTAGCCGTATTGAACGTTTTTTCTCTACTTTTTCCATAGTTTTGCCGTAAACGGCATTATTCATCAACTTGAACAAATTTGTTTGAAACTCATTATACTCTCTGCAAGAGTATATTGGGTTTGTGCAAAAGTATGTAACAGGCAGAAGGAGGCGTGGCAGACCCCATAAAGTATATATATTCTTGATCAGCATCACAAGCCGAGTCGATATAGCTATGTCCGTCTGTCCGTCTGTCTGTCTGTCCGTCTGTCCGTCCGTCTGTCTGTCTGTCTGTCTGTCCGTATGAACAAACAGATTTCAGAGATGGTAAGAGCTACAAGTTCGAGCTTGGTGTCAAACGATCAGATATTTAGTCAGTCAATACAAGAATCTTTTTGTTTTTCGATGCCACGCCCCATTCGCCCACAATAAGCAAAAAACTGGACACACCTCGTAAAAAATTGGTGTTTTCGGCAAATATCTCAATAACTATGGCACCTAGGATCACCAATTCTGGTACGGATGTTCCTAGCGAGAGCATAGTTACATTGCCATTTAAAATTTTTGACTGCCACGCCCACTTTTCCCACAATTTATAAAATAGTTTTCAAGCTTCAATGCCGTTTTTATACTCTCTTTTTCGTATCGTACAGTATTGTAGTTTATAACTGGTGTGGAGACTAACTATATTAAACTATCCTGAAAGGCCCATTAAAATCGGACTATAAACAAGAAAACTAGAAGCGTTACAATATTGATAATTGAACGCAATATTAACCCATAGGTGCAAGCGAGATAGAAACACACAAGCACATGTTCGAACGTTTTCGCTGCCTGTGTGTCGGCAGCGCTGCCCGCGGTCGCTGGCTGCGCCGAATACACACATACATACATACATATGTGCATCATATACATATTGCCAAACGCATGTGTATTCGCATGCAAACAAACAGATGTATGTTTGATTATGCTTAGATTGTTTTTGTTTCAACGTGTTTTAATGCAAGTAATTCACATTGTAATATCTCGATACCGATTTTAATAATTTAATCGGGACAAATGCAGAGAGTATTATACGGTCGGGCGCGCTCGACTGTACTTTTCTTTCTTGTTTTTTGATTGATTTTCTATGAGAGTTGTTCAGGTTAATGTATGGCTCAAGCCAACGTCGTTGCGTAAAAGACAAAACTCTATGAATTTTTAAAAATTTTAATCCGTGTTGCATGCAGAGTTGCAATTGATATTTGTCAATTATGTTTGTCATGAATCTTTTTAGGATATTGCAAATCTTCTCTAAAATATATCCGACATCATCATCAACTGAAATATTTGCCAAAGAGAGTTTTGATATCTCATCTTCAGATAAGAATTCAAAATTTTCTAATGGCAGCACTTGACACATTGCCCACCCATATAAATTGTTTGCATCTATATGAAAGATAGTTTGTGTCAAGGTTAGGATTAAAATCTTTTTGATGAGGATTATTGGCAACTGAAATACGTTGACTACATTGTGTCAAACCGCCACGAACAGCTAATTTAAGAAAATTATAGGTGTCAGGGTTACTAATCAGCTGGAGTTTAACTTTGGTAAACTTAAGCATTGCATCCCAAGAGATTGAAGGAGCCGTTACGTAATTAATTGGGTCTAACTTCACATTCTAACATTTCTTCACATTTCCAACATATCACAGTACCCTCCAGAAGGAATATGTTCTAGTTTAACTATTGTTAAATCACAATAGTTAAATCATTGGACAGCCCATCCACTATCATTTTCTTGGAACTCACTGGTTAATAAATTTAAATAATCAATTTTGTTTTGAAAATAATCGTTTCTAAATCAAAGAGACACTGATATGATGTTACAAAATGCTTAGTTGATTCAATTAATTCTTCATCATCTGGTTGTTTTTATATCATTGTAAAAATCACGAAGAATAATTACATTTTCATTTTTAGACCCCGTACTCTAAAAAATAGTAGAGGAGTCTATTAGGTTTGTCAGAAGCGAAATGTGCGTAACAGGCAGAAGGAGGCGTGGCCGACCCCATAAAGTATATATATTCTTGATCAGCATCAACAGCCGAGTCGATATAGCAATGCCCGTCTGTCCGTCTGTCTGTCCGTATGAACACCTAGATCTTTTAAACTACAAAAGCTAGAGCCACCAAATTTATAATGAAAGTCCATTATTAAGTCAGGCAGGTTAAGTTTATTTCAAATTTTTGCCACGCCCATTACCGCCCCCGCAATTAGCAAAAAACCAGACACACCTCGAAAAAAAATTTAGTTTTAGGCCAATAACTCAGTAACTATGGCACTTCTGGTAAGCAGGTTGCTAGAGACAGCCATAATGCAATACCATTAAAAATTTTGAGCTGCCACGCCCCCTTTTCTCATGAGAGCTAACCAAACTTTCAAACTTTAATGCCGTTTTTAAGTCATTTATTCATATATTAGAGTATTGTAATTCAACATTCGTATAGAGACATATCAAATCAAACTATTCTGAAAGTGGAATAAAATTCCTACATTTAACAAAAGAGCCATCTCGTTTACAAAGTGTGTTTTTTAACTGCAATATCACTTACGCGCGAGAGCGAGACTGAAATATACAAACACATGTTCGAATGTTATCGATGCTTGTGTGGCGACAGCGCTGCCGGCCATCTCTATCGGCGGCATCGATGTTTTGCCGCAACGTACCCACCCTACCTGTGGCGGCAGCATTCAAACTGTTTTGCTGCGCCACCCATAAGTCGTCTTAAAATAGTGTGTTTCCAAGCAATGACATGCTTTCCGGGAACTGGTGGTGGCCGCAATTACCACCAGGAGGTACTTCTTTTTGTATCGGATGGACGGAACATGCCTAAATGGTCAATGTAGATGGTATCAAACGACAAGGGGACCTTAGGAATGGTGTGCAGGGTAGCCTTATTGCTTCGTGTAGAGGAAGAATAATATATGCAATACAAAATAGTCTACTTGCAGATAAAATTGCTAATAAAATTGTCTACTTGCGATTTCATATACGGGAATCAGTAATGATTCCTAATGTGCGTACAATACTTCTCGGTGGCCAGATGACCCAGTTTCTCATGTGCTGTCCTTATGACACTCAGACATATAACTGCAGCACTCCCTGGGGCGATCGACGATACACCACCCCATCTATGAGTTCAAACCTCGGCACGTCATGATCCCCCAGATCATTTCGCCGCTTGACAACATCAGGATCACAATTCTGCGTCAGTTGTAGTTGGAAGTCTAAATCCACATCGTCAATATACGCTACCGTTTGTAGCCTACTCAAGGCGTCAACAACAACAATTGCATAGTTGTAGTTTTCCAGCAGGTGCGCCCAACGCGCTATTTTCGCGAAAGATCCTCCATATTAGAGGCTCAATGCTGCAAATTGCAATCAGTTACGATCTTGAACGGGATAAATTTGAGGTATGTCTCGAGCCGCTTCAGGGCATAAATTATGGCTAACGTTTTTAGCTCATAGCTATGTAGTTTGGAGTCACACGGAAGTAGTCTTGGAGAAATAGAAGACCGGGTGAAACTTGCCATCTTCCTGATTCTGTAGGAGTATCGCTCAAAACCCTGAGGAGCTCGCATCACAATGCAATTCGGTCTCCGACTTCGGGTCATAAATGGACAACACTGGCAACACTAGTTTTCTTGTATAAAGAAAGGTAATTAGTTAAAAGTGACAGTAGTCATAAAATCAATGACATAGATATAGAATTAATTTTGGGGTTGAACAGAATACAACTGTAACACATTCAACATGTTCAGACATGTTTAGACTCCGTTTTTAAGAGAAAGAGATTTAAGCAAACGAAAATTAATTGCCTTAGCCTCAGCTAATGCCTTAAAGTAGTTAGAATATAGGCAACCAGGAATTCTTGTTTGTAAGCGCCGGCTTTGGTGTAACCGGCAATAAACTCTTTGATGAGAGAAACCCACAGACCACCAGACTTCACGACGTGATACTTGGAAATGCTCATTAACCCTAGAACACTTATGAGTGATAAAGAAAAGGGACCGATATACAAAAGGATCACAACTGACCTTCGTAAAGTTAGGCAATAAAATGCGTTAACAACGATTGACAGCGGATTCAATTGAAAATGATCGGTACTGGCACACTTGTTTTGTCCTCAGATATTCGCGCTGTATGGTTGCTTGTAAAGCTCACCCCTAATATAGGTGCGCTGCACGTATACAGTACCTGTATACAGTAACTGGTTTACCCACCTTCTCGGTGTGCGCAACAGGATTACATTTATATTTGTCAATAGAAAATAAAAAGCAGAGTGAAATTAGATTCATTTTCGTAGAGTTAATTCTGTTCGCTTGTTAAAAAATTTTCGGGCGGAGCGCAAAAAACAGAGAGAAAAAAAAAGAAACAAAGAGAGGGAGAACAAGTAGTTAGAATATAGGCAAAGCTTGCCGTTTTCTTTTTACACCGACGCGCAAAAAAACAGACGTGCAGATAAGAATCTGCATCCATCTCCCTCAATCTACCGGAGAATCGTAATAATGGTGACTAAAGAAGAGATCGTAAAAACTTTACTTGCACGCGGCATTGATGTGCCAGCCTCCGCCACTGTGGTACAATTACGGCACCTCTATAACGAGGCCATATAACACCCGTCTGGTGCCCATCAGGTGGCCACAGTGGATGCACCAGAGGCGAGGGCAAGCACGGCCACGAAAAACAAAAATCGTCGACTGCCTTTACCGAGTCGAGGCGGACACCAGCGAAAGAGAACGAGAAAGCATTGCCCTGACGTCAGCCGCTAGGCACGAGCTTATACTGCCGCCGCGCGTGTGCACGCAGTCGCTACTGGTGGGAGTGCTCGTGGCCGCTATTATGGCCATACCAGAAAGACCTATGTCCGGGAAGAAGTCTGTACCCGAAGAAGAAGGAGACATTCCGGTGTTGGTGCCCTTGCTAGACACCACGGCCGTTGTGACTAGGGCACTATTGACGCCGAGGCCCATGCTGTTACTGCTGTTGTTACCACTGCTACCGCTGCCGATCGCCGACTTAGTCACAGACACGGGCATCACCAAGCCCGGGGGATACCACCGTCCATCGCATATCTCCGTCGGCCGGCCGAGCAGTCAACGCTGGACCAGTAATTAGCAGAATTTGGCAAACAGAACTATCGGATGCGGCTAATAACATGGAGACGCAACTAAAGGGCACAGCGGAGGTGTTCTTATGAACCGTCACCGTGCACCGATTTGAGGATCTTAAAGCGGCCCTGATTCAAGAGTTCGGACGTACCCGCAGCACCGAGGAGGTTTACGCAGCCTTACGAAACAGATGCCGACAACCTGAAGAGGGGTACCTTCGGTACTTGCTCGAAATGCAAGAGATCGCCATGCACCGGATGATACCGGAAGGTGAATTGGTGGATCTCATCATCGATGAATTGATGGAGAACGCCCCTGAGATTGGAATACTGTACGCCGCTCCGACGCTTCATGAGCTGAAAAACCTGTTGAGTCCAGCGGCGGTGGCTTCAGACGGAGGTGTCTAGGCAGACCGCGACTGTGGGCCGGATGGACCCCGATGGAAGAAAACATATCGTCACAATGAATCCTCTTTCAAATGCGGAAAAGTCGGGCACCAACACAAGGCGTGCCCAGCGAAGACGGGCTCAGCGGTCAGCAACCAGGCTGCCACCGTGGAAGGGAAGCCGGAACCAATGGTGAGTGTTGCCATTATTTCGAATCAGATATGCAGTGAGTTTAACCAGACGTTGTCCTTGCTCGATTCGGGCAACCCTAAGTCGTTCATCCGGGAGTCGGAAATCCCAAAGTCCTGCCGTCTCCACCCGAAACTGATGTCCTGCCGTGGGCTCTGAGGAGACCGAATTTTGTGATTAGGGAAAGTTATGTGCGCTGTGCGTATGAGAAATGCCGAACAAGTATTAATAAATGAAATTTATATATTACCAAATTCTGCAACTGTGGTGCCTCTCATCGTAGGGAGGGATATACTTAAGAAGGCCAATATTGTGTTGTGCCAGATTAGAAGCCAATGTGACAAAAATCGGCCCAGAGGTTCTGATGAGACTAAAAAGAACTGTCCCAATAAACTCACTGCAGTTCTGATGCCCAATAATCCCGCAGAAACTGACGTCAGACGTGTAGTGGTCGGGCCAGAGCCGTATTCTTCAGTTGTTGAGTCCACTGTGACGCTGTCGGGGCAGTTCGGAGACGATAAAGACGAAGAGGTGTTAGCAATTAGGAACGCCATAGACGTACCTGTAGGAGAAGACCAAAGATTTGACATAGAACCAACATTGCTACCAGAGCATTCAACATGCTAAAAGGAGCCATGAAGGAATTTTATTTAGATGTACCAGAGCAGCATATTAATCCAATAGAATATGAACTGAAAATTGAAATAACTTGTCAGACGCCCTTATGTTGCTGTCCTCGTCGTATTCGCCATAGTAGTTCGCCGTATGCTTCCGCTATTGTGCCGGTCCGTAAGAAGGACCACTTCCCAATTCCACACCTAGACGATTGTATCAAACATTTTGGGGGCAAATCCTTCTTTACAGTGCTTGATTTGGAAAGTGGGTTCCACCACGTCAAGATACATCCATACTCTATTAAGTACACATCCTTTGTGACACCTGACGGGCCGTTTGAGTATTTACGTATGCCGTTTGGACTCTGTAATGGCCCTCCAGTGTTTGCCAGGTTCGTGTATTTCGATCTGAAGGACCTGATTCACCGAGATCAGCTAGTCATTTATATGGATGATATTTTGATAGCTTCGAATGATTTTGAGACTCATATAAGTGTCCTGAAGATCGTAACTAATTGCAATTTGTAGCATTGAGCCTCTAACATGGAGGATCTTTCGCGAAAATAGCGCGTTGGGCGCACATGCTGGAAAACTACAACTATACAATTGTTGTTGTTGACGCCTTGAGTAGGCTACAAACGGTAGCGTATATTGACGATTTGGATTTAGACTTCCAACTACAACTGACGCACAATCCTGATGTTGTCAAGCGGCGAAATGATCTGGGGGATCACGACGTGCCGGGGTTTGAACCTTTTGAATGCTTCTCCAAAGCGGAAAAAGGCCAATTTTAGGTTGTCAATTGGTCCAAATGAACTTATAGTTCCTCCTCATATCTCCATTAATTCTGATCCGTCTCTAATAAATCTTTCTTCCCCATCTCCAACTAGTATTGTCAGTAGGAATGATAATTTTATTTTCCCCATAGAACTTATTCGTACGGACACCGAGCCAGTCCCTGATTCAGTCGCTGTCAATACAGTTGTTGTTGACCAGCATACCAGTGATGACATTCCGACTGTATCAACTAGTTAGTCTACCAGTGTTGTAAGTTCAAAAGACGATATAGCAGCAGTAGATAATAACATGACTCTCATAGGTATCCCACCGAAAAACAAATCTTTGTTTCAAGGCCATCTCCTGATACTACATCTGATGATGTCATGGCTTTTATACAGGCCAAATCTATAGCCAAAATTACGGTAGAAAAATTCAAATTTTCTTATGCTCCGGAGATTTCTTCATTTAAAAAAAGTGTTCCGGCAGAACAATTTAACAAAATATGCTGTAAAGAGTTCTGGCCGGACCACTTAGTGGTGAAAGAATATACTGCCAAAAAAAGAAAGCGGACTCCGATTGCTTTACCTTCACCATAATCTGTTAACCAATCAGCTACCAATAACAAAACAAGAAAGAAAAGTACAGTCGAGCGCGCCCGACCGTATAATACTCTCCGCATTTGTCCTGATTAAATTATTAAAATCGGTATCCAGATAGTACAATGTGAATTACTTGCATTAAAACACGTTGAAACAAAAACAATCTAAGCATAATCAAACACACATCTGTTTTCTTGTATTCGAAAACACATACGTTTGACAATGTGTATATGATGCAAATATGTATGTATGTATGTGTGTATTCAGCGCAGCCAGCGACCGCAGGCAGCGCTGCCGACACACAGGCAGCGAAAACGTTCGAACATGTGCTTGTGTGTTTCTATCTCGCTTGCACCTATGGGTTGATATTGCGTTCAATTATCAATATTGTAACGCTTCTAGTTTTCTTGTTTATAGTCCGATTTCAGTATAGTTTAATATAGTTAGTCTCCACACGAATTATATAATTACAATACTGTACGATACGAACAAGTTCGCCAAACCCGGCATTGAAGGTTCCAGACTTTTTTATCAAATGTGGGAAAAGTGGGCGTGGCAGTCCAAAATTTTTCATGGCAACGCAACTATGCTGTCGCTAGGAACTCCGGTACCAGAATTGGTGATCCTAGGTGCTATAGTTACAGAGATATTTGCCGAAAACACCAATTTTTGCCGAGGTGTGTCCAGTTTTTTGCTTATTGTGGGCGAATGGGGCGTGGCATCGAAAAACAAAAAGATTCTTGTATTGACTGACTAAATATGTGATCGTTTGACACCAAGCTTGAACTTGTAGCTCTTACCAGCTCTGAAATCTGTTTGTTCATACGGACAGACGGACAGACAGACGGACATGGCTATATCGACTCGGCTTGTGATGCTGATCAAGAATATATATACTTTATGGGGTCTGCCACGCCTCCTTCTGCCTGTTACATACTTTTGCACAAACCCAATATACTCTTGCAGAGAGTATAAAACTGTGAGTTTGCACAACAGGTATGGGATAGTTTTAAGTGTCAAACATTGTCAGACTACTTAAAACTCTACCTCGAAAGTGATGTAATTATTCTTGCAGATGTTTTTGAAAATTTTAGAGCCATCTGTTATAAAATTTATAAGTTAGACCCAATTAATTAGGTAACGGCTCCTTCAATCTCTTGGGATGCAATGCTTAAGTTTACCAAAGTTAAACTCGAGCTGATTAGTGACCCTGACACCTATAATTTTCTTAAATTAGCTGTTTGTGGCGGTTTGACATAATGTAGTCAACGCATTTCAATTGCTAATAATTCTCATCAAAAAGATTTTAAGCCTAACCTTGACACAAACTATCTTTCATATAGATGCAAACAATTTATATGGGTGGGCAATGTGTCAAGTGCTGCCATTAGAAAATTTTGAATTCTTATCTGAAGATGAGATATCAAAACTCTCTTTGGCAAATATTTCAGTTGATGATGATGTCGGATATATTTTAGAGAAGATTTGCAATATCCTAAAAAGATTCATGACAAACATAATTGACAAATATCAATTGCAACTCTGCATGCAACACGGATTAAAATTTTTAAAAATTCATAGAGTTTTGTCTTTTACGCAACGACGTTGGCTTGAGCCATACATTAACCTGAACAACTCTCATAGAAAATCAGCAAAAAATGAGATTCAAAAAAAGTTGATGAATAATGACGTTTACGGCAAAACTATGGAAAAAGTAGAGAAAAAACGTTCAATACGGCTAGTTACTGATTACCATTACAAGCAAAATTCTCCTGGCTTCAGACAGTTAGTCCCAATGAACAATTTCCATAGCATGAACATTTTCGGTAATGACTTAGCAGCACTTGAGCATACAACATCGCTCATTCATTATGATAAACCAATCTATATTGAAGTAACTGTCTTAGAATTGTCAAAATGGATTATGTATGATTATTATTATAATTTCTTAATCATAAAAAGTCCCTCAAAAGTGTCAAAAAAAGCGTTGCTAAAAAACACTCCCACTCTGACTATATTAATGTATTCGAAAACGAAAAACTTATTATGGTGAACAGAGATAAGAAGTAGAGACCATGAGCTGATTACTGAAATAGTTAACAAAATTTCTTTAAATTATAAAGATGACAAAAGATTTGTAACATCAAATTCAATAACCACACTGACTGGGGGCATTATAAAATAAGTTTGAACAGAGAAAATTTGTAAAATATGTAAAAACATTTTATTCAAAGATAAGACTTATTATATAACACTTGTAAATATATATAGTGCTTGTAAATATGTATAACTAATAAAAAACAAGAAAGAAAGCTGTAGTCGCCCCGCGCCTTTAGGATACCTGTTACTCAGTTTCAATTTGTTATTAACAATGGTGATGGATATAATAGCTTGGAAAACACAGAACATTTTCATATAAATTCATGTTTAGAGCATATTTTTGACCGATCGTTCCTATGGGAGCTATACGATATAGAAGTCCGATTTGGATCAAACTTGGTCAGTATATATATATTATTGGCAGATGTATTCTATGTGAGTTTGATAAATATAGCTTAGTTTCATACTAATTCATATTTGGAGCGTATTTTTGACCATAGCTAACAAAAAAGTTTTCTATACTTAAACATTCTAGTTTTACCTGTACATTTACATTTATATGAAGATAAAACGCCCTAAAGTGGGCGTGTCAAAAAACAAAAACAAACTTGTACTGCTTGGGTATTGTACCTTTCATTTGCGACCCCTATCATCTTTCTAGCTCTTAGCTAGCACGAGCAGTTGCGTGGCCGGATCGTCGTCGTCATTATTCTTTTGACGTTTTTTTAGACCCCGTACTCTAAAAAAGAGTAGAGGGGTCTATTAGGTTTGTCAGAAGCGAAATGTGCGTAACAGGCAGAAGGAGGCGTGGCCGACTACAAAAAGTATATATATCTTGATCAGCATCAACAGCCGAGTCGATAGAGCAATGTCCGTCTGTCCGTCTGTCTGTCCGTCCGTTTGAACACCTGAATCTTTTAAACTACAAAAGCTAGAGCCACCAACTTTATAATGAAAGTCCGTTATTAAGTCAGGCAGGTTAAGTTTTTTTCAAATTTTTGCCAAGCCCCTTACCGGCCCCGCAATTAGCAAAAAACCAGACACACCTCGAAAAAAAATGTAGTTTTAGGCCAATAACTTAGTAACTATGGCACTTAGGAACACCATTTCTGGTAAGCAGGTTTGCTAGAGACAGCCATAATGCAATTTTGAGGTGCCACGCCCCCTTTTATCATTAGAGTTACCCAAACTATTGCCCTTTAATTCCGATTTTAAGGCATTTATTCATATAGTAGAGTGTTGTAATTCAACATTCGTATAGAGACATATCAAATCAAACTATTCTGAAAGTGGCATCAAAATACTACCTTTAACAAAAGAGCTACTGCGTTAGAATGTTTGTTTTTTAACTGCAATATCACTTACCCGCGAGCGCGAGACAGCGAAACATACAAACACATGTTTGAACGTTCTCGATGCTTGTGTGGCGACAGCGCCGAATACACACATACATACATACATGCATGCATATAATTTCAAACGAATGTGTGTTTGTATGAATAATATGTAAATGCTGATAATCGGAGAATTCTTGAAAGTGGCTCGTGGTGCAACTGATCGAGTTGCGGCGCGTTGGTCTGATGTTGTTGTAGGTTCGAATGCTGGCAATGCGATTTGTTAATTTAATTTTCTTTAAATTTCAATTCAAAATGTACATATAAAATTAAAAATTTTAAATTTCATTTAAAAATTTGAATTCAAATTGATCACAAATATGCACTACCATGGGAGTACGCGGGGTCTTTTACAGTCGGCTCGATCGACTGTAGCCTTTCTTACTTGTTTTGTGTCAGTCTGGTGGTGATGATAATTTTTTTTTGTATGTGGTGTCCTGATTGTATAATATTATAAATCTGTGAACGTGGCAACAAAATTATACACATAACAAAAATACATATGTTGACTTACTGTGTGTAAATACACACCAATAATATAATTACAATAAAAACAAGAAACCACAGAGACGATATAGACAATGTGACACCACTGTGCTAACAAAATACAATTACGTGTGGCGCGCAGATAAAAACTTAAAACCGCTATGAAACAAAAAAAGAAAGAAAAGTACAGTCGAGCACGCCCGACCGTATAATACTCTCTGCATTTGTTCCCGATTAAATTATTAAAATCGGTATCCAGATATTACAATGCGTAGCACTTGCATTAAAATATGTTGAAACAAAGACAATCTAAGCATAATCAAACACACATCTGTTTGTTTGCATACGAATACACATACATATGTACGTTTGACAATATATGCTGCATATATGTATGTATGTGTGTATTCGGCGCAGCCAGCTTCCGCGGGCAGCGCTGCCGACTCACAGGCAGCGAAAACGTTCGAACATGTGCTTGTGTGTTTCTGTCTCGCTTGCACCTATGGGTTGATATTGCGTTCAATTTTCAATATTGTAACGCTTCTAGTTTTCTTGTTTATAGTCCGATTTTAATGCGCCTTTCAGGATAGTTTAATATAGTTAATCTCCACACGAATTATAGTTAAACAATACTGTATGATACGAACAAGTTCGCAAAAAACGGCATTTGAAGTTTTTTCAAGTGTGGGAAAAGGGGGCGTGGCAGTCCAAACTTTTAAATGGCAATGCAACTATGCTGTCGCTAGGAACCTCCGTACCCAAATTGGTGATCGTAGGTGCCATAGTTACTGAGATATTTGCCGAAAACACCAATTTTTCACGAGGTGTGTCCAGTTTTTTGCTTATTGTGGGCGAATGGGGCGTGGCATCGAAAAAAAAAAGATTCTTCTATTGACTGACCAAATATCTGATCGTTTGACACCAAGCTCGAACTTGTAGCTCTTACCATCTCTGAAATCTGTTTGTTCATACGGACAGACAGACAGAAAGACAGACAGAAAGACAGACAGACAGACGGACAGACGGACATGGCTATATCGACTCGGCTTGTGATGCTGATCAATAATATATATACTTTATGGGGTCTGCCACGCCTCCTTCTGCCTGTTACATACTTTTGCACAAACCCAATATACTCTTGCAGAGAGTATAACAATATGAAAGAAATGAAATTTAATAGTGTGTAAAACATATATATAGTGACATATGTAGATACATATGTACCTAAACCCATACACCACATACACCACATACACCATACACCACACTTATTATTTATGTTAAAGATTTCTTTCGCACAAAAAACTAATGTAAACACTATCAAAAAATCAAATGGTGACAATAACACCACAAAACAAGAAAGAAAAGTACAGTCGAGCGCGCCCGACCGTATAATACTCTCTGCATTTGTCCCGATTAAATTATTAAAATCGGTATCCAGATATTACAATGCGTAGTAGTTGAATTAAAATATGTTGAAACAAAAACAATCTAAGCATAATCAAACACACATCTGTTTGTTTGTATTCGAATACACATACGTTTGGCAATATGTATATGATGCAAATATGTATGTATGTATGTGTGTATTCGGCGCAGCCAGCGACCGCGGGCAGCGCTGCCGACACACAGGCAGCGAAAACGTTCGAACATGTGCTTGTGTGTTTCTATCTCGCTTGCACCTATGGGTTGATATTGCGTTCAATTATCAATATTGTAACGCTTCTAGTTTTCTTGTTTATAGTCCGATTTTAATGGGCCTTTCAGGATAGTTTAATATAGTTAGTCTCCACAACAGTTATAAACTACAATACTGTACGATACGGAAAAAACGGCATTGAAGCTTGAAAACTATTTTATAAATTGTGGGAAAAGTGGGCGTGGCAGTCATAAATTTTAAATGGCAATGTAACTATGCTCTCGCAAGGAACATCCGTACCAGAATTGGTGATCCTAGGTGCCATAGTTACTGAGATATTTGCTGAAAACACCAATTTTTCACGAGGTGTGTCCAGTTTTTTGTGTGGGCGAATGGGGCGTGGCATCGAAAAAAAAAAAAGATTCTTGTATTGACTGACTAAATATCTGATCGTTTGACACCAAGCTCGAACCTGTAGCTCTTACCATCTCTGAAATCTGTTTGTTCATACGGACAGACAGACAGACGGACAGACGGACATGGCTATATCGACTCGGCTTGTGATGCTGATCAAGAATATATATACTTTATGCGGTCTGCCACGCCTCCTTCTGTCTGTTACATACTTTTGCACAAACCCAATTTACTCTTGCAGAGAGTATAAAAACCAATGTAAACACTATCAAAAAATCAAATGGTGACAATAACAATTCTGGCTTCCCACGAATGCATTAAATATCATAAACAATTCGCCAGAATCGTTATTCCCATCATTGGGGTTAAAACTGCTGACGTTAAACAAATCCTAGCCGAACTCTCTCAATCTCTTCAAGATCGAGATCTTTCTCTATTTACATAAGAGCCAAAAGCTCAATGAGTCCAAAGTCCCATTAATGAAAGCTCAAAACCGACGTTTTCTTAACGTCATCAGAACATAGAATAAGCAGTCTAGTTTTGTACTCCGTAGTTTCGAGTTTATTGAATAAAAGTTTTATATTTTTTGATAAACTAAGTGTCGAAACATCTTATTGGCGCAGCCGGTAGGATATCGTTAATAAATATCCTCGTAATAAGTAATCGTCCTTTTTTTCAATCCGTTGAAAAGAAATCCTTGTACGACCAAGGAATTTCTAGGATTCGAGCACGCGAATTTTCCGCGGCAAGGAAACGGTTAAAACATTACAATTTTGGAAAAAATATTATCTTGATATCTGCCAAAGAACCTAAGCGTGTGTGACTCAAAACCCAATTATCAGTCGTGGCCCATATTTAAATGTGCGACCGCCACCAAAGATAATTGCTATTACAAAGAAAACCGCGCAAAACACCAAACAGTGTTCAACCAAAAAATAGATCCTCTGGACTATTTAAACAACTGTAAATAAAGAGCTTATTTCTGGGCTTTACATATCAATTTATTGATCCCTGTAAACGTAAGTCTCTTATAATTCAACAAAAGTGACAATTAAAACAAAAACCTCAAGTGACAACTGCCAACAAAATAAAAATAAAATCTACAACAACACCATGGCAACCAACCCACCAATGGAACTATCGGAAATAAATCTAAAACAAGCGCTTGGACAAATTCGACAAGTGCCAGTATTCGACGGAAAAACCGTGGAATTAACTGCATTTATAAGGAGGATTGATTTTATTATGCAGTTATATCCAACACAGGATGTGAGACAACATAGTGTCCTATTCGGAGCAATCGAGATGCAGACCACCGGATCCGCACAACCAGTGTCGCAGATAACAGCAGCCACAACCTGGGGAGAGTTAAGGAGCGCCCTCATCGACGAATTTAAAACACAAACTCCGTATGAAGAACTTCTACGACGTCTTTATAATACCAACTTCAATAATAGTATCCGTAAGTTTGTTGAAGATCTAGAGTATAAATCTTTTGTAATATCCAATAAGTTAATGTTAGAAAATCAGGCCCAGAACACTATATTGTATACTAATGCAATGAATAATACTATTAAAGACGTTATTACAAAAAAATTACCGGACAGAATTTTTATGACATTAGCACGATATGACATTACAACAGTTTCAAAATTAAAACAAGTAGCTCAACGCGAAGGATTGTACGAAAATGGTTATAACGAACGTAATAACCAAAACAATGACAATTCCAAAACGAACAAAACACAAAGCAATTCAAGCACTGAAAACCGTGGAAAGGGAAGTAACCAGAATTATTACCCTACTCCAAATTACTCAAATAACGCTAACCCATATCATAAACCAAAAGAAAATGCTGAAGCATTACAAAAGGAATTCAAACAAAATCTTGATCAAGCTAGATCTCAAAACCCAATGAATTACCAAACTCAGAGTCAAAGACCTCCCAATCCCTCTCATAAAAGACAGAGAGAAACTAGTTGCCACTCTAAGATGGACACATCAGAAAATTTTCATCAAGGAGCCTCGGACAACGAAGAACCAATCCCTTCATCAGATTAGTTATGAATGAACAAATTTTTAACTATGTAATTGACACAGGTTCATCCATAAATCTAATGAAGGAAAACTTTTTAAAATTCCCTATAAAACCTTGCCAATTGAACGTACAAACAATAAATGGTATTGTTCAATTAAAGAATTGTGTATCTTTTGCCCCTAGTAAACTATGCCCTACCCATCAAATATTTTACTTACACAACTTTTCTGACAAATACGATATCTTACTAGGTAGAGAATATCTAGAATCCTGTGAACCAAAAATTAACTATAAACAGAAAACAGTTATTCTAAACGATCATCTATTTTCAATGAGATATGACCGTGAGAATTCTGTCAAGGACAAGACCGCATTTCAATGCCTTGATCCGTCCCAAACAAACGACATAGCAGTAAATTACGCTATCAATAATGAATTAAATGAAACAAATCAATTCCGATTAGAACATCTAAACGATGAAGAAAAATGCAAACTGACCAAAATTCTTTTCGAGTTTAGTGACATTCAGTACAAAGAAAGTGAAAATTTGACTTTTACCAGTACAATTAAGCATGTCATCCAAACTAAACACGAAGACCCAATTCAAAAGCGTCCATACAAGTATGCGCAAACATTCGACGAAGAAGTCGAAAAACAAATCAAAGAAATGATTGAACAAGGTATAATACGTAAATCAAAATCACCTTATTGCTCACCAATTTGGATTGTGCCAAAGAAACGTGACGCATCAGGTAAAGAAAAATTCCGTATAGTTATTGACTATCGAAATTTAAATGAAATAACAATCGATGATAAATATCCTATCCCAGTCATGGATGATATACTAGACAAACTTGGAAAATGTCAGTATTTCACTACAATTGACTTAGCGAAAGGATTTCATCAGATACAAATGGACCCACAAAGTATACCAAAAACAGCTTTTTCAACTAAAAATGGACATTACGAATAGACTCGAATGCCTTTTGGATTGAAAAACGCCCCAGCAACATTTCAACGTTGTATGAACAATCTATTAGAAGATCTAATTTACAAAGATTGTTTAGTATACATGGATGATATAATAGTGTATTCCACTTCATTGGAAGAACATTTATTATCATTAAAAAGGGTATTTACAAAACTGCGTGAAGCCAATCTAAAATTGCAATTAGATAAATGCGAATTCATGAAAAAGGATACTGAATTTCTAGGGCACATAATAACAACAGAAGGAATACAACCAAACCCAACTAAAATCTCTGCCATACAACATTTTCCAATACCAAAAACACCCAAAGAAATAAAATCGTTTTTAGGTCTTTGTGGTTATTACAGAAAATTCATTCCTAATTTTGCACACGTTGTAAAGCCAATGACTTTAAAATTAAAGAAAGGTGCAACTATAAATATAAAAGAACCAAATTACATTTCTGCTTTTGAAAAATTAAAAGTACTAATAACATCCGATCCAATATTAATTTATCCGAATTTCGAAAAACCATTTTGTCTTACAACTGATGCCAGTAACATAGCTATTGGAGCTGTTCTGTCTCAAAATCAAAAACCAATTTGTTTCGCAAGTAGAACCCTAAACGAACATGAAATTAACTATGCAGCAATTGAAAAGGAACTTTTAGCCATCGTTTGGGCAACCAAATATTTCCGATCTTATCTCTACGGTAGAAAATTCGAGATTCTCAGTGACCACAAACCACTTGGTTTGGCTTAATAATGTTAAAGAACCAAATATGAAATTACAACGCTGGAAAATAAAATTAAATTAATTTGATTATCACATTAAATATGTACCAGGAAAAGAAAACTATGTTGCAGATGCTTTGTCTAGAATTAAAATTGAAGAAAACTTGTTAGGAGAAACTTCCGATGTAACAGTAGCAACAATCCACAGCGCTCAAGAAGATAACCAATATTACATTTCACTCACAGAAAGACCAATCAATTATTTTAAAAGACAAATAGAATTTATAAAAAGTAACTCAAATAACACAAACGTCATTAATTATTTTCATAAAACAAAAAATCTTAATAAATTATGTCGAAATGACACACAACCATGCAAAAGAATTAATTAAAGAATACTTATGTTCAAAGAAAAGTGTTATATACATCAGCAACGAAGCCGATTTTCTTACATTTCAGAATGCTTTCGTTGAAATAATTAGTCCCAATAACATTACAAAAGTAATGAGATCAACTAAAAAACTAATAGACCTCCAGACATATGCCGAATTCAAAGAATTTATTATTAATACACGCGAAAAGTTATTACATCCAGGAATAGAGAAAATGACACTATTATTTAAAGAAGAATATTATTACCCAGATTATCAAAACTTAATACAAAACATAATTAACGAATGCAAATTTTGTAATATAGCAAAAACAGAACACAGAAACACTAAGTTAGCTTTCGAATTAACTCCAGAAATCCATAATCCAAGAGAAAAATATGTCATTGATTTTTATATGGTAGACAATAAACAATTTCTATCTTGTATAGACTTATATTCCAAATACGCAACTTTAATAGAAGTAAATGGTCGAGATTGGTTAGAAGCCAAAAGAGCTCTTTTAAAAGTATTTAATGACATGGGTAAACCAATAGAAATAAAAGCAGATAAAGACTCAGCTTTCTTGTGCTCCGCACTACAAATGTGGTTAAAGTTAGAAGACGTACACTTGCTCTCATATCTCTGCGTACACTTGAAAAAAAAATACTTTTTTTAAGTTTGACCCTTAATAGCGCTCGAAAGAAATAAGATATTGGACTTATTCTTTTTGTATTTGATTATTTAAACCTTTTACTGAATACATATTAACATATCTTTTTAATAAATAGAACCAAAAGCTTAATATAATTAATAATAAAAAACATTACGAAAAATAGTCTTTCCAAAAGTCTGCGTACACACAAAAAATAACATAAAAAATTCTGCGTACAACGCTTTTCCAAAGAATTTTAATATTTTGTTGGATAGCCTTTTCTCTCTAGAACCTCCGATAGTCGTCTTGGCATTGAATCCACAAGCTTTCTGGTATCCTCAGCGGTTATTTTGGTCCATTCCTCCATGATAACATCCTTCAGCATTTTTTTCGATGTAATGGTGTGCTGTCGTATCCTGCGCTCAAGCAAATCCCACAGATGCTCTATAGGATTTAGGTCAGGAGATTGGGGTGGCGTGGGCAACTGCTTTTTAACGTTGTAGAGCAGCCGGAGCTTTACATTGTGAGCCGTATGCTTTGGATCATTATCCTGCTGAAAGTAATAATCACTTTCAATCCCTAATTTTTCGGCACTCTTTTTCAAATTCTGATCCGAGATTTGTATATAGTCCTTGTGATCCATCGTTGACTCTATAAACGTCAAATTCCCAACGCCACTAGCTGCCATTGACCCCCACACCATTACTCCACCTCCACCATGTTTTACAGTAGGAACCAAATTTTCCTTTTCGAAGGCTGTTCCTCTTTTTCTCCATACCAGCTTCTTTCCTTTTATGCCAAATATGCAGAACTTGCTCTCATCCGAAAAAATAACCTTGTTCCAGAAGCTAACAGGCTTGGAAATGTGCTCATTTGCGAAGTCCATACGTTTTTTTTTGTTAACTTTGGATATATGGGGCTTCCTATGGGCAACTCTGCCATTATAGTCCGCCTTCTTCCAAATTCGCCGAACAGTTTGATCCGAGACTGTTTTCTGAAATCTTTCGGCCACTTCAAGACGGCCTTGGTGGGCGGTAATCCTTGGATTTGGAGGCACCAGTTGAACCACACGCTTTTTTCCCTATCTGTTAGAATAGATGGACGACCAGATCGGGGCTTCGATAAGATGGAGCCCGTTGAAACATAGTTGTCATCAACTCTCTGACATGAGGAATGACTTCTGTCAACTAATCGGCCAATTTCTTGCCAGGATTTGCCCTCCAAACGGAATTTTAAAAATAATTTTCGCACTTCAACGCAGATCTCTTTTCCTTTCGTGTCCATGATGCAACGCGTGTCAAATTTTAAAAAATTTTTTTTGCAAATTAACAAAAAAATAAAATATAGAACGAAGAATAGATAGAAGACGCTGAAAAAGTTAACGGTAATCGCAAATTCCCACATTGTACGCAGAGTTTTTTGTGTGTACGCAGACTTTTGGAAAGACTATTTTTCGTAATGTTTTTTATTATTAATTATATTAAGCTTTTGGTTTTATTTGTTGAAAAAATGTCTAAATATGTATTAAGTAAAAGGTTTAAATAATCGAATATAAAAAGAATAAGTCCAATATCTTATTTCTTTCGAGCGCTATTAAGGCTCAAACTTAAAAAAAGTATTTTTTTTTCAAGTGTACGCAGAGATATGAGAGCAAGTGTAAATATATCCATCACAACTAGCAAAAACGGTATTTCCGACATAGAAAGATTCCATAAAACAGTAAATGAAAAATTAAGAATTGTTAATTCTGACACTAACCATGAAAACAAATTAACCAGATTTGAAGTAATACTTTACACTTATAACCATAAAACCAAACATAATTCAACTGGTAGAACACCAGCAGACATTTTCATTTACGCAGGAACACATGAGTATGATACACAGCTAAATAAGAAAAGACAAATAGAAAGACTTAATGAAAAAAGAACCGAATTTGAAATAGATACTAGATATAGGGAATCACCTTTAGTAAGATCTAAATCCACAAACCCATTTAAACAAACAGGAAATATAACACAAATAGATGAAAAGCATTATATAGAAGTAAACAGAGGTAGAAAAATAACACACTATAAATCAAAATATAAAAGAAAGAAAGTAACTAATGAAAGTAAATATGATAATTCCAGATCAACTAATAACCCGAATCAAGATGATAACCCCTCATAATTTAACAACTATAATTATAACACTCATGCTACTCAACTTTGTATGGCCAATAAAATGTCAAAATTTGGAAATCAACCCAATTAACTCCAAAAACGGATATCTTATATTTCAAACAGGAACAATCAATTTACCTATAAAATACGAATACCACTATTTAACTATTAATACAACAAAAACTGAAGAAACTTATAATAATTTAATGAAACAAACAAAAGAATTTGAGCCGTTAGTAAAAATACAGTACTTAACAGAAAAACTGGACAGAGAAATGAACGGCTTAAGACTAGTAAAACGAAATAAAAGAGGACTTGTAAATTTCATGGGCACATTTTATAAATACCTTTTCGGAACTTTAGATCAAGAAGACAAAGAAGAATTACAATCAAAAATAGATAACCTTTCAGAAAATAGTGTTCAAGCCAATGAACTAAATGAAGTAATAAAAGCTGTTAACAAAGGAATAGAAGTAATGAACAGACTAAGTATCACACATGAGGCAGAGCAACGACTCGAATTACTAATTTTCAACCTACAAGAATTCACAGAGTATGTCGAAGACATTGAGTTAGGTATGCAATTAACCAGGCTTGGTATATTTAACCCTAAATTACTAAAATATGACTAACTAAAACATTTAAACGCTGAAAAAATAATAAATATTAAAACATCAACTTGGCTAAAAACAACTACTAACGAAATTTTAATTATTTCCCATATTCCACGCGAAATTATAAATACTGCACTATACAACATTATTCCATACCCTGACGAAAACAAAAACATTTTGACCGAAACTATACATGACACTTACTACTTACAGAACAACAAAGCATTCACAGCAACCAATAAAAATCTAGTTATGAACAAATGTATTACTGGAATATTAAAGCAAGATAAAACAGAATGTAGATATTCAAAATCGCATAAAAATTATGAAATCAAGTATGTAGAACCAAACATTATGTTAACATGGAACTTACCGAAAATTGTACTAAACCAAAATTGTATCAACCGAGAAATTATTATCGAAGGAAACAATATGATAAAAGCTATAAATTGTTCAATCCAATTAGATGAAATTCAAATAACTATTACTATGCTAGATTACACACAAACAGTCTACATAAATAATAATATAACCAAACTAGAACCATTGTCATATGTCCAAACCAAAGAAATTATCCAACAACAAACAAAATTGTACAACACATTCCAAATTATAACTATAACAACTTTAACAATTATTTTAATCATACTTATATTATACATTATCTTTAAATATAAAAATATTCCACGAAAAATTATTGTTAATTATAAGAACAACAAAGAATTAACCCCAAACATACAATCAAATATTCAAAATAATACAGAATTATAACCAAATGTAACTGAAAACGATATCGAAGAAATTGTAATAGATCCAACACTATATCCAAAATTAACCGCCTGAGGACAGGCTCATTTCTTAAGGATGGAGAAGTGACATATGTAGATACGTACCTAAACCCATACACCACATACACCATACACCACACTTATTATTTATGTTAAAGATTTCTTTCGCACAAAAAACTAATGTAAACACTATCAAAAAATCAAATGGTGACAATAACACCACAAAAAAACCAATGTAAACACTATCAAAAAATCAAATGGTGACAATAACAATTCTGGCTTCCCACGAATGCATTAAATATCATAAACAATTCGCCAGAATCGTTATTCCCATCATTGGGGTTATTACTGCTGACGTTAAACAAATCCTAGCCGAACTCTCTCAATCTCTTCAAGATCGAGATCTTTCTCTATTTACATAAGAGCCAAAAGCTCAATGAGTCCAAAGTCCAATTAATGAAAGCTCAAAACCGAGGTTTGCTTAACGTCATCAGAACATAGGATAAGCAGTCTAGTTTTGTACTCCGTAGTTTCGAGTTTATTGAATAAAAGTTTTATATTTTTTGATAAACTAAGTGTCGAAACATCTTATTATATATAAATAAGAACCAAGTAATGTATAGTATTGATGGAAGGGGGAATGCATAGCCTGGAGTAAGCGAGCTGACATAGACATTTGATTGTGGGTGGCGCAGCAAAACAGTTTGAATGCTGCCGCCACAGGTAGGGTGGGTACGTTGCGGCAAAACATCGACACCGCCGACAGAGATGGTCGATAGTTGATTAGTGTTGGTAGTGTTTGTGTAGAGGTTCCCCAATCGATTATTGTGGATTGTACGCTCGGTGGGCTTTGGTTAACAACCCCGCCCTGAGGCGAATGAGCTAGCCGCGGTAGCCCCAGGGAAGACAAGCCGAGTCGTAACAATATGGCGCCCAAACTGGAAATGTAGCTCGACGAGTTGCGCCTCGTCGTAGCATACGAACCAGAAGAAAATAAATAACACATAAGATTGTCGAATCTCACGTGTTAGTATGTTTTGGTGTGCAGATCGATCCTTAATGGAGTCTTGTTGGGAGCGTATACGCTCGCCTACAATTGCACATGAAGGGTACGATCTGCGATCATTGGACACCCACCGTGGGCAGCCAGAACCAAAAGAAAATGCAATAAAAGAGTAAGTCTGGCCCACGGAGGTCTCTTGACTGTCGATCGTCAGCTCAGCTGACGATCTGACATGTCGACAAATCTCTCGTGTTTTGTTTTTGTTGTACATTAGAAGTCTGGCCATTTCTGTCGAACCATATGGTTGACGTAGATTTAGTCAGCTCGAGCCTGCAGAATGTATACCCCTTCTTATTTGTTGATGTGGTATATCTGTTTGTTTTTTTTTGGCGATATTTTGTTGTGATCTTTGTTTTTGAATAAAAAAAAAATAGTTGTTTATATTTTTATTTATTATATTTGTTATTTATTTATTTATTTATCATATTTGTTATTTATTTATTATATTCGTTATTTATTTATTATATTCGTTATTAATTATTCTGGGTTATTTATTATTTTTGTTAGGAACTATTTTTCGTTAGTATAGGGGGGTTTTCTTTTTATTTACTTATTTACATAGCTATTTTTGAGGAATCTATATTTATTTATTTGGTAATGGCTGATGGCGAAGGGGCTCACGGGTATAATACCCGCCAGAAGGCTGTCCAAAAGGACAGCTCATGGGAGCAAGGGGTATTTGGCGCAGTGGCACGAACACCGCCTCAAGAGGCAGCTAGGGCGAAAGGGGACGAGCCGAAGCCAGAACTGCGATCGGAGGAGGCATCAGCGGTGAACGCAATGCTTGCCCAGGCACCTCTCACCTTCATGAAGTCGCATGCCGATGGCATCTGCCAGACCATCCAGCAGGAGATGCGGCTAGGCTTCATGGAGGTGATGAAGGCAATTAACGATGTCCTGTGGCCGATCGCAGATCAATTGCCACGGGTACAGCAGGAGCCGACGGTAGCCGAGGGCTTGCCACGATTCGATGGCGTTTGATGATGAGGCAGGGCCAGAGCTAGGCGCAGGTTTGGCCACAAGGACAAGCATGTCGTCGAAAGCCGGGCCAAACCCATTTTCTAAGCCACCACGAATGGTGTCGCCGGAGGAACACATTAGGTTTAGGCCAGCCGATCCGCAAACGCGGACATGGCCCAATCCGGCAATGTCGCAGTGGAGGGTCGAAGACAGACGGGCCAATGAATACCCGAGTGACGGTAGGTCTGGGCAAGCAGACAAGGACTTCGCTGGGCGACCGATGTGGTCGAAGATTGAAAAGTGGGACATGTCTTTCGACGGACTTTATTTTCCGCGTGGAGTTCCTCCAGCGCCAGTATAGGTGTCCTTGGGATGAGGTACTGCGCTGCTTCCACCTCCTCCTCAAAGGAAGAGCCAGGAATTGGTACTGGCTACACGTGCGACAGTTTCGAGCGGAGCGATGGGACGAGCTGAAGCGTGCGTTATTGGCTGGATTCAGGAGAACCCAGACCGAGCACGACAAGATGCACGAGCTGATGCAGCGGAGGCAAAGAGGCAGTGAGAGTGCTGACGATTTCGTCTACGCCATGCGGAAGCTCGCATCGAGGTTGCGGGAACCCCTGCCTGAAGCTCGTCTCATTAAGATCATCAAAAAGGGGCTACGGGGTGATCTCGCACGTTACGTGTATGCACTCGAGGTGTACACCCTGGACCAGTTGAGTGATGAGTGTAGTGAGGTGGAGGCCGTTTGTGGGACGACCACCGCCGAGGTATGGCGCAATGGATGGACGCCAAGGGGTGAGTGAGGTGCAACTGGCCGAAAGGGAGTCGGAAGAACGCGAGATCGAAGTAGAAGAGGCGCGAGAGGGGGCACGAAGGCAGCAGAGACCAGGTTGCTGGAATTGTGGTCTCCCGGACCACATGTTCAGGGATTGTTTGGCCAAGGAGAGGAAGGTGTTTTGCTACTTTTGTGGCAGACCGGACACCTTCTGTCCTAAATGTCCGGAGTGCCAGGAAAATGGTCGGAGGGGTGCGAGGAAGACAGGAGACTCGTGCCGCCAGGTGAACCCCGAGAGGAAGCAGATATAGGTTTGGTAGGAAATAAGGATAAGTGTAGTCCATTAGATATAGATTTGATAGGAAGTAAGAATATGTGTAGTCCATCAGAAGTAGGTTTAGGTGCTTTAGGAGATAAGATTAGTTGGCGTTCTGTAGTTGATAAGGGTAGTGATAGGAACAGTTTTCGTTGGTTGCCGTACGAAGAGCGGACCAGACCGCACCTGGAGGCTCTAAATCGGATTTTCGACGATCACTTGCTCGACTGGATGCGACTGGTGACGCGTAGGGTGAAAAAAGCATTCCAAAGATTCCGCAGAAGGCGCCGAGTTAAGAAGCAAGTGGCGGAAGCCGTAGGGCGAAACTCTCGGACTGATCTTCGCGTTTTCACTGAGGTAAGGCTCGAGGGGAGGCAAGTGCGGGGCTTACTTGACTCGGGAGCAACGGTTAGCCTATTCGGGAAAGGATGTCGCGAGCTGGTAGACGAGCTGGGCTTGTCAGTGCAGCCCTACGTGTCATCACCGCGTCGGGCGACGAGCGCTCGATCATCGGCCGCCTGAAAATCCCTATCGAATACCAGGGAAAGGTGATTGAAACTACCTTTTACATGTGTCCTTATTAAGAGCAAGCAGCCTATTTTGGGATCGATTTCTGGCGCGCTATTGGTCTAGCTCCATAAGTAGTCAGAGCTAAAGCGCAAGAGTCAAAGCCCTCGAAGGTGGTCTCTGCGATGACGGAACAAATTACCCATTATGCAGACGACGAGGCCGAAGAAGCCGAGCCGGAGGCGTGGGACTTAGAGCCGGAGCAGGAGACCGCTTTAGAAGCTGTGAAGGACAGGTTTTGGTCATTCGAGAAGGTAGGACTGGGAAAGACGACTGTGATAAGGCACAAGATAGAGCTAGTGGCAGGGACGCAGCCGGTGAAAGATCGCCATTATCCGTTGTCTCCGGCAATGCAGCAGGTGGTATGGGACGAGGTCGACAAAATGTTGGCTATCGGTGTCATCGAAAAGAGCTACAGTCCGTGGAATAACCGTGCCACAGTGGTACGAAGGCCGGACAAAAATCGGTTCTGTTTCGATGCCCGGAAGCTCAACAATCTGTCGATTAAGGACGCCTATCCGCTACCTTCCATTGAGGAAATTTTGTCCAGAGTCGACCAGACTCATTATATTTCTAGCGTCTATCTCAAATTCGCCTTCTGGCATATCGAGCTAGAAGAAGAGAGCTAGGCATGCACAGCGTTCACGGTACCAGGTCGTCCCTTTACCAGTTCAGAATGGTGCCATTCGGGTTGTGCAATGCAGCTCAAAGTCTGTGTCGTTTGATGGACAAGGTGATCCCGACGGAGCTAAGATCGAATGTGTTCGTGTACTTGGACGACTTGTTGATTATCGCTCCTGACTTCGAGACTCATTTGGCATATTTAGATAGGGTAACGGAATGCCTGAAAGCAGCGAATTTGACGATAGGTCTAAAGAAGTCGAAATTCTGCTTTAAATCTCTTAGGTATTTGGGGTTTGTTATAGGCGGGGGAACGCTGCGGATGGACCCAGCTAGGGTAACAGGCATAGAGAACATCCCAGTGCCAAGATCGGTGAGAGAGGTACGATCCTTCCTAGGCACGGCTGGATGGTATCGAAGGTTCAATGCCGTAACTTTGCTGCGATAGCAGTTCCACTGCTATCTAGTCTGGGAGAAGAAGGAGTTAAAGCAGTGCAGGCATTGAAGAAGGCGTTAACTACGGCTCCAGTTCTGGTGCATGCGGACTTCGAAAAAAGATTCTATGTCCAGTGCGATGCTTCGCACTTTGGAGTGGGGGAGTGGGGCGGTGCCATTGAAACGGACGACGCTGATCATGAACGACCGATTGCGTACTTCTCGGCCAAGTTGAATAAGCATCAGCTCAACTACTCAGTGACTGAGAAGGATTGTTTAGCGGCGATCATGGCCATCCAAAAGTTCAGGCCCTAAATCGAACTCATGCTGTTCACCGTCATCACCGACCATGCCAGCCTGAAGTGGCTTATGCCTTTGAAAGACCTAAGTGGTCGATTAGCAAGATGGTTATTGCAGTTGCAGGCATTAGACTTCGTGATTGATCATCGGATAGGGTTGGAAAACGTTGTGGCCGATACGCTCTCACGAAGCCTAAGAGCAGTAGTGGCCGAAGTAATGGAGGGATTGGATCCTAGCGCGATTTTGGGGTTCCAAAGAAGATTATAAGGAATTAGTTCAGGAAATTGAGGAGAACAAGCAGCAGTTGCCAGACCTGAAAGTGGAAGGGGGCTTAATATTCAAACACATGTCATCAAGTAACTTGGAAGACGAACTTGAGGGCTGTGTTTGGTAGCTTTGGGTACCTGCATCAGTCACCCATGAGCTGATCCGGAGAGCGCATGGATCAGCTCATGACACGTCGGCACACGGAGGAATGGCGAAGACGTTACATGTTTTGCGGAGGCAATATTTCTGGCCAAAAATGGCTGTGCAAGTGGCCGATTTCGTCCGAAGGTGCGACGTGTGCAAAGAAGTGAAATCGACGAATTTTAGGATGCAAGTGGGAATAGGGACAGAAGTAGTGACGGAAAGGCCATTCCAGAAGTTATACATAGACTTCTTAGGAAAGTATCCAAGATCGAAAAGCGGCCATGCATGGATATTTATCGTCGTTGATCACTTTTCTAAATTCCTTTTCCTGAAAGCGATGCGCGAAGCCACATCAAAGGCGGTAGTGGAATTCCTGGTGCACGAGGTGTTCCTGAAGCTTGGAGTGCCCGAGGTAATTCACTCCGATAATGGCAGGCAATTCGTAGGGAAGACTTTCGAGGAGATGACGCAGGCGTATGGGATCACGCATTTAAGGACTGTCATTTACTCTCCGCAAAACAATGCGGCGGAACGGGTCAATCGGTCGGTCCTAGCAGCGATTAGGGCGTATTTGGAAAACGACCATCGCGAATGGGATCTTTACCTCCCGGAGATCGACTCAGCGCTGCGTAACAGCGTCCATGCAGCAACGGGAGTCACTCCGTTCTTTGCGGTATTCGGGAAAAATTTGATTCTGAACGGGGCCCAGTACGCTTTGGCTCGTAAGCTAAAGTCGCTGTGTGAGCACGAGCTGGTTACGTTAGGCCGAGCCGATAAACAACGGATCATCCAGGAGAGAATCCAGAGGCACCTACATCAGGCGTAGGAACGGAGCAGTCTGCGCTATAATGAGCGAGCAAGATAACTCCACTTGGTTCCGGGGCAGGAGGTCTTTCGGCGAAATTTCGTATTGAGCAATTTCAAAAACGCGTTCAATGCACAATTCGCCCGAAAACTCCTGAAAGACCGCGTCCGAAAAGCAGTGGGCGCAAACATGTTCGAGCTGGAGAACGAAGGTGGGCGACCGATAGGGATATTTCACGCCAAAGATATACGATTGTAAGCCGGCTAGCTCAGTCGGTAGAACATGAGACTCGTCATCTCAGAGTTTGGGCGATGGCCTACGTTGGGCGCGGCAGAGTCTAAATGGACAGCCCCCATGCGCTCGAATATTGGCACCACTTCTCTCGCAGGCATAAACACCTTCGAGCCGGGTGCAATTTTGATGATAATTTTTTTTGTATGTGGTGTCCTGATTGTATAATGTTATAAATCTGTGATTGTGGCAACAAAATTATATACATAACAAAAATACATATGTTGACTTACTGTGTGTAAATACACACCAATAATATAATTACAATAAAAACAAGAAACCACAGAGACGATATAGACAATGTGACACCACTGTGCTAACAAAATACAATTACGTGTGGCGCGCAGATAAAAACTTAAAACCGCAACGAAACAAAAAAACACTACCAAAACCATAGACATTAAATATAAAGACAATTTAAACGGAAAGAAAAACAACCAGCAACAATAACTCCAACAAACGACAATAAAAACCAACAACAACTGCTCCAACAAACAACATTAAATCCCAACATAAACAAATCTCGGAACAACAACAACAGCAACAACGAACAAAACAAGCAGCGATTGAGTAGGCTGTGCAACGACAACAACAACAACGATACAGCACTGACCAGAAGACCGCCGTGACAGTGACGTCACGCACCATCAGCTGTGCGCGCAAGCAGAGTGGGACGGATGTGGTGAGCTGTGTCGCCCTAGACAGCCGTAGTTTTGTCCTGTACTTTTTTTGTAGTATTTATTTGTTCATATATTAATTTATTAATATATTTAAAAAAAAATAGAATTATTATTTCTTTAAATATTTCTGCTCATAATGTAAAACACCGTTTGTCCTAATTTCTGGTTGGCTCTTTTGTGTTGGGTGTAGTTTTTTGTTCGCTCAGAGTTGAATGACGCTGTGGTACACTTAGTACCTGCCAAGATATTGGTAGTGGCATTGTCCGGTCCCCTATACCCCCTTTGAGCTCATAGGTTGTTTTAGGTACTCCCGAGAAGGGGGAATGCATAGCCTGGAGTAAGCGAGCTGACATAGACATTTGATTATGGGTGGCGCAGCAAAACAGTTTGAATGCTGCCGCCACAGGTAGGGTGGGTACGTTGCGGCAAAACATCTATGCCGCCGATAGAGATGGCCGGCAGCGCTGTCGCCACACAAGCATCGATAACATTCGAACATGTGTTTGTATATTTCTGTCTCGCTCTCGCGCGTAAGTGATATTGCAGTTAAAAAACACACTTTGTAAACGAGATGGCTCTTTTGTTAAATGTAGGAATTTGATTCCACTTTCAGAATAGTTTGATTTGATATGTCTCTATACGAATGTTGAATTACAATACTCTAATATATGAATAAATGACTTAAAAACGGCATTAAAGTTTGAAAGTTTGGTTAGCTCTCATGAGAAAAGGGGGCGTGGCAGCTCAAAATTTTTAATGGTATTGCATTATGGCTGTCTCTAGCAACCTACTTACCAGAAGTGACATAGTTACTGAGTTATTGGCCTAAAACTAAATTTTTTTTTTCGAGGTGTGTCTGGTTTTTTGCTAATTGCGGGGGCGGTAAGGGGCGTGGCAAAAATTTGAAATAAACTTAACCTGCCTGACTTAATAATGGACTTTCATTATAAATTTCGTGGCTCTAGCTTTTGTAGTTTAAAAGATCTAGGTGTTCATACGGACAGACAGACGGACAGACGGACAGACGGACATTGCTATATCGACTCGGCTGTTGATGCTGATCAAGAATATATATACTTTATGGGGTCGGCCACGCCTCCTTCTGCCTGTTACGCACATTTCGCTTCTGACAAACCTAATAGACTCATCTACTATTTTTTAGAGTACGGGGTCTAAAAATGAAAATGGAATTATTCTTCGTGATTTTTACAATGATATAAAAACAACCAGATGATGAAGAATTAATTGAATCAACTAAGCATTTTGTAACATCATATCAGTGTCTCTTTGATTTAGAAACGATTATTTTCAAAACAAAATTGATTATTTAAATTTATTAACCAGTGAGTTCCAAGAAAATGATAGTGGATGGGCTGTCCAATGATTTAACTATTGTGATTTAACAATAGTTAAACTAGAACATATTCCTTCTGGAGGGTACTGTGATATGTTGGAAATGTGAAGAAATGTTAGAATGTGAAGTTAGACCCAATTAATTACGTAACGGCTCCTTCAATCTCTTGGGATGCAATGCTTAAGTTTACCAAAGTTAAACTCCAGCTGATTAGTAACCCTGACACCTATAATTTTCTTAAATTAGCTGTTCGTGGCGGTTTGACACAATGTAGTCAACGTATTTCAGTTGCCAATAATCCTCATCAAAAAGATTTTAATCCTAACCTTGACACAAACTATCTTTCATATAGATGCAAACAATTTATATGGGTGGGCAATGTGTCAAGTGCTGCCATTAGAAAATTTTAAATTCTTATCTGAAGATGAAATATCAAAACTCTCTTTGGCAAATATTTCAGTTGATGATGATGTAGGATATATTTTAGAAGTAGTTTTGCAATATCCTAAAGAGATTCAAGACAAACATAATTGTCTACCATTCTGTCCAGAAAATAAAGTTCCACCTGGAGGAAAACAAATTAAATTAATTGCAGGCATAAATAATAAAACCAATTATATTATTCATTTAAAGCAATGGCAACTCTGCATGCAACAAGGATTAAAATTATTAAAAATTCATAGTCTTTTTTCATTCATTGTCTTTTATGCAACGTCGCGACGTTGGCTTGAGCCATACATTAAATTGAACAATTCTCATAGAAAATCAATCAAAAAATGAGTTTCAAACAAATTTGTTCAAGTTGATGAATAATGCCGTTTACGGCAAAACTATGGAAAAAGTAGAGAAAAAACGTTCAATACGGCTAGTTACTGATTACCATTACAAGCAAAATTCTCCTGGCTTCAGACAGTTAGTCCCAATGAACAATTTCCATAGCATGAACATTTTTTGGTAATGACTTAGCAGCACTTGAGCATACAACATCGCTCATTCATTATGATAAACCAATCTATATTGGAGTAACTGTCTTAGAATTGTCAAAATGGATTATGTATGATTATTATTATAATTTCTTAAGCATAAAAAGTCTCTCGACTAAGATTATTTATATGGACACTGATTCGTTTATTACATCCTCTATTGAAGATGTATATAACCTTATTAAAACAAATCCAGAACGTTTTGATACCTCCAATTATAACTCTATGAATCCATATAATATAATTCCAGCAAACAATAAAGAGTTAGGTTTATTTAAAGATGAAAATGCAGGAAAAATTATGAAATCTTTTGCAGGCTTAAAAGCCAAAGCTTATTCCTACAAGGTAGAAAGCAGTGAAGGGACCACCGACAAAGAAATTAAGAAAATTAAAGGTGTCAAAGAAAGCGTTGCTAAAAAACTCTCCCACTCGGACTATATTGAATGTATCCAAAAAAGAAAAACTTATTATGGTGAACAGAGGGTAATAAGAAGTAGAGACCATGAGCTGTTTACAGAAATTGTTAATAAACTTTAATTGAATTATAAAGATGACAAAAGATTTGTAACATCAAATTCAATAACCACACTGGCTTGGGGGCATTATAAAATAAGTTTGAACAGAGAAAATTTGTAAAATATGTAAAAACATTTTATTCAAAGATAAGACTTATTATATAACACTTGTAAATATATATAGTGCTTGTAAATCTGTATAACTAATAAAAAAAAAATATTCTAAATAAATAATAAAAAAAAAATAAAAAAAGTCTTTTGTTTAATTATATCTTTTTAATAAATCCAGGAATTATGTGACTCATCAAAGCCTAACCACTTAACAAAAACTTTATTTTTTCCAGATTTTATAATTTTTTCAATCAAGTATGCGTTTTTATCTCTAACTCGTTGAAGTTCTTCTTCATAGAATGAACCCTTTATGCGTTCATTTTTATAATCTTTTAATAAATAAGTGACTGGATCTGTTGATTGAATTTTTATAATTCTAAATATTTCAGTTGTCCAATTTGGTTCATATCCTTTAGCGAAAACACCTATATATTTACTTATTCTAACAAAATCGTTAACAGAGTATTTGTGTTTAGGAAAAATTTTAGGATGATTGTACACCGACTTTAAAATAAATTTTTCATTCTTTCTGTCTACTTCACTCGGTTTCATTTTTATACTCTCTGCAAGAGTATATTGGGTTTGTGCAAAAGTATGTAACAGGCAGAAGGAGGCGTGGCAGACCCCATAAAGTATATATATTATTGATCAGCATCACAAGCCGAGTCGATATAGCCATGTCCGTCTGTCCGTCTGTCTGTCTGTCTGTCTGTCTGTCTGTCTGTCTGTCTGTCCGTATGAACAAACAGATTTCAGAGATGGTAAGAGCTACAAGTTCGAGCTTGGTGTCAAACGATCAGATATTTGGTCAGTCAATACAAGAATCTTTTTTTTTTCGATGCCACTCCCCATTCGCCCACAATAAGCAAAAAACTGGACACACCTCGTGAAAAATTGGTGTTTTCGGCAAATATCTCAGTAACTATGGCACCTACGATCACCAATTTGGGTACGGAGGTTCCTAGCGACAGCATAGTTGCATTGCCATTTAAAAGTTTGGACTGCCACGCCCCCTTTTCCCACACTTGAAAAAACTTCAAATGCCGTTTTTTGCGAACTTGTTCGTATCATACAGTATTGTTTAACTATAATTCGTGTGGAAATTAACTATATTAAACTATCCTGAAAGGGGCATTAAAATCGGACTATAAACAAGAAAACTAGAAGCGTTACAATATTGAAAATTGAACGCAATATCAACCCATAGGTGCAAGCGAGACAGAAACACACAAGCACATGTTCGAACGTTTTCGCTGCCTGTGAGTCGGCAGCGCTGCCCGCGGAAGCTGGCTGCGCCGAATACACACATACATACATATATGCAGCATATATTGTCAAACGTACATATGTATGTGTATTCGTATGCAAACAAACAGATGTGTGTTTGATTATGCTTAGATTGTCTTTGTTTCAACATATTTTAATGCAAGTGCTACGCATTGTAATATCTGGATACCGATTTTAATAATTTAATCGGGAACAAATGCAGAGAGTATTATACGGTCGGGCGTGCTCGACTGTACTTTTCTTTCTTGTTATAGTACGGTGTTATGTATTGTTGTAAGTTTTTAGTAATTGCTGGAACTTGGACACCCAAATGTAATTTCCATGGTAGCTAAACATTTTCCACATTAGATTCTTAAGGGTTCTATTAAATCGTTCACAAATTGATGCTTTTAAATGAGTATAGGTGTGAGAATGATTTATTTCCAATTTATTCATTAGTTGAAGAAATTCCTTATTAAAAAATTTTTTACCCTGATCACTTTGAATATTTTTAGGTATTTTCTTTGCAGTTTCAAATACTTTTTTAATTGCTAAATTTATATCTGTAGCTGATTTATTCTTCACAGGCTCTGCATATGAATATTTTGAGAAAGTATCAATCACTGTCAGTAGATATCGATAACCTCCATTTTGTTTATGAAATGGAATCATTTGATATGATATCCAAATGATCTGCATATGAATATTTTGAGAAAGTATCAATCACTGTCAGTAGATATCGATAACCTCCATTTTGTTTATGAAATAGAATCATTTCAACTAAATCTATTTGCTAAGTATCATTTATTTCTTTTTGTACGAAACTACGCCTTCTAAAATTTTTTCTAGATTGCTTATGAATTTCTGTTACAACCTGTAATTTACTCATTATGTTTATTATTACAATCCTGAGTGTTTTGATAATACTATCTGTTTATATTGAGTTACGTCGTTTTTTATTTCTTTTCGCATCTTCTTTGAAATCTCGAAACACAAACGAGTTAAGTCAATCTCAACGTCAGACTCATACGATGCTTCTAAATCTGTAAGTCGTATTTCAAATTTATTCATTTGTGCACACTTAGGTATAATATGTTTATAATAGATATTTGTTATTTGTTTTTTAAGAATTGTGTTCCAGCACAAAAATGTGGTTAAAAAAATACCAAGTCGTAAAAGCACACGCCAAGATTCACTGTCAAATTCAATTTTGTTACCATTCTGGTTTAAAGTAACTATACACTGTTTATCGACTTTTCTATATTTAAAATGACATTTAACTGAACTAAGCAAAGGGTGGTTAATAATAGTATCAGGCATTAAAAACTCGTACTGGTCAAGCTTAAGCTGAATATATTCCTTATATGTTAACAGTTGAATCCAGTCCTCCTTATCAAACCCAATGAAATTATGTTTGTTTTACTGCATCCAGATCATTGGGGTAAATTTTCTACTAGTTGAAAAACCACACTTTAATTTAAAATTGTGATATATGTGGGATCGGTGCTGCCGACCGCCACAATTATCGAGAAACCCTAGACAGCGATGACCAATAATGACTTATCGATAGTATTAGGTTGCGATAGACCTAAAAGTTAGTTGTTAAGAGTTCGGTAGCGAGTGCGGATGAAGACGGTTAGAACGACGACAACGACGACGAAGACGAAAGACTTAAAGTTCGACGCAACGCTACCGAGGGCGAAGCGTACTTTAACCTTTATGATTAACCTGCCTGTGTGGCTAACGTGTTTAAAGAATACTAACATTAAGTTCAATTTAATCATTTAAACTTAAATAAACTCTTTATAATTAAAAAGCCCCACATATTGGGCGCTCGTCCGAGATTGAGTGATATTCACAACACACAAAATAGTGTTCGTGCGGGAATATTGTGAAATTCAGTTTTATAAAGAAAGAAAAATTTTTTTTTTTTTCCAACATGACGTGCCTAAATGATTTAATTAGTGGCAACCTACGTGCGAGTAAGAAGGCTAGCATAACGGCTTTGCACAAGTTTGTCTTTGAGAACGAGGGAGACAGAAACAACCGACGACGTCTACGAGAATTTTCTGGTTTCGATTTTTCGCAGAATGACCAGAAATATAATGAAATGAAGGAGTACGCAGTGAATAATTTGACACCAGGGGACCTCGTGGCTATATGTAATGTGTTGGGCATAAGTTACGAACATGACGACCTGCATGTGTTCATTTTCCAAAATCTGCGTAAAAACTCTTTTTTGTCTGTTCACGAAAAAAACGGCGATTCATCGGAAAATGAGACAGAAGATGAGGAAGACGAGAACGCCGGGTACAATGATTTTTGTACTCCACAAAGAGAGGTACCGATCGCAACGAGCGTCGCAGTTGCACCTAATTCGCACAGTGAGAGAGAAAGAGGCAGTGATGGAAACGACAAAACACTTTACCACGACAGGGTGGCGGCACCGCGTTTTGCGCTTAGTTTTCGCGACGTAGAAGAGAGCATTCGAAGTTTTGACGGCACCAATACTATTCCAATCGAAGTGTGGATAGAGGAATTTGAAGAGCAAGCATTGCTTATGTATTGGAGCGATTTCCAGAAATTTCTGTTCGCAAAGAAATCGCTAACGGGACTTGCGAAGTTGTTTGTGTCGAGCTAGAGAGGGTTGATTTCGTGGAATTTGCTGAAGAGAGCATTGCTCGCTGAATTTAAGTCAAACATTAGCAGTAAGCAAATACAGCGCAAGAAAAACGAAAGAACGGTGAATGCGTGTTCGAATATTTCTACCGAATGAAAGACATTTCATCACATGGTAAAATTGAAGACGACGCTTTAATTCAATACATAATAGACGGCATTGATGAGAAAAACGCAATTAAATCAATATTGTACGGTGCTAGAAATATGAGCGAATTTAAAGAAAAGTTAAAATCTTTTAAAACCATGGTGGAAAGAGAAAACCAATTCGAAAAAGACAAGTCAAAAAGATACGAGAACGTTGCAAAAGATAAGGAAAGAAAGCTGCAAAACTCAAACAAAGATGTGAAAAAAGAAATAAAGTGCTATAGTTGTGGAGAAAAGGGACATGTTTCGAGCAAGTGTACTCAGAAAATAAACGGCAGAAAATGTTTCAAGTGTAACCAATTCGGGCATATTGCAAAAGATTGTAAGCAAAATACGAACAGTGGTGAAACAAATGTGCAAATGCTAAAACCTAAGAACGATTTGACAAGCAAAGAAGTTGTAGTTGCCAATAAAACAAGTGTCGCTCTGTTTGATACGGGCAGTAAATTTTGTGTCATGCGGGAAGACTTTTATGTTGAAATCGGGAGACCAAAGTTGGAAAACTGTAATTTGGTTTTAAGAGGATTTGGAGATCGAAACACCAATAAGATAAAACCGATCGGTCATGTGAAGCAAACAGTCTTGATAGACGAATCCGAATTTCAACTTGACTTTTACGTTGTCCCAGTAAGATGCACAAATATAAAGCTAATTATAGGCGAAGAACTTTGTTTGGTTGCTGAAATCGTGTTTAACCGTGATGGCTTGCAAGTGCGTAAAGAAACATTACAAGAAGAGCATAACATTCTAAAGATTTGCACAAAAACCGATGACGTGGTATATGACATTAATGAGGCGGCAAGTGAAAGTGCTAAGAACATTGTGAGCGAGTTGATATCGAACTATAAGCCGGGAAAATCGAAGTCAACAGATGTTGAAATGCGCATTGTGCTCAAAGACGATGCTCCGATATTTTCTCGACCACGCAGGTTGGCCTTTTCCGAATCGCACATTGTAGACGAACAAATTGAGGAGTGGCTGGAAACTGGTATAATAGAAGAGTCGACATCTGAGTATACAAGTCCGATTGTGCTCGTTAAAAAACACGATGGCTCTGCAAGACTCTGTGTAGATTTTCGCAGAATAAATAAAGTTGCTGTAAGAGACCATTTTCCGCTTCCGCTCATTGAAGATCAACTGGACCGCCTGCAAGAGGCGACAATATTCAGCACCATTGATCTGAAGAATGGCTTTTTCCACGTGCCAGTGGCGGAGTCAAGCCGAAAGTACACATCGTTTGTCACCCATAAGGGCCAGTACCAGTTTCGGAAGGTTCCGTTTGGATTCTCGAACTCCCCCGGTGTTTTTCAACGCCACGTGAATGCGATTTTTCGAGATCTCTCGCGCAAAGGCACTGCGTTACCATATGTAGATGATGTAATCATACCAGCAAAAAGTGAACAAGAGGCTGTTCAGAATCTGAAGGAGGTTATGGCTACATGCGAAGAATACGGCTTAATACTTAACCTCAAGAAATGCAAGTTTTTACACACGCGTATTCAGTTTCTAGGCCATGTTATAGAAAATCGCAGGTTGTATCCGTCACCAGTCAGTTGCACCCAGTGTATTATATGTCTAAGAAAACATCAGATGCACAACGAAAGTATAGTAGCTACGAGTTAGAGATTCTAGCAGTTATTGAAGCCTTGTCCAAGTTTAGGGTATATTTGCTAGTTATTCCCTTTAAACTTGTAACAGATTGTAATGCTTTTACAAAGACGCTAGAAAAACAGAGTTTGTGCACTAGAGTAGCTCGTTGGATTATGTTTTTGCAAGAATATAATTACACAGTTGAGCATAGATCAGGCAAAAGTTTGAAGCACGTAGATGCTCTAAGTAGATATCCAATAATGAGCATAGGACAGGATAATATAATTATTGCTTTAAGAGATGCACAGGCCCGTGACGAAAAAATTAAAGCCATCAAGGAAGTTTTGAAAAACACAAACCAACCATACGACGATTATTTCCTGAAGAACGACGTTTTGTACAAGGTGATTAAAGACGAGGAGCTGATCGTGGTACCCAACGAGATGCAAAAAAGGATAATCGGAAATGCCCATGACAGAGGACATTTTGCAGTCAAGAAAACGAAGGATTTGATTGATCGAGAGTACTTCATACCAAACGTCGAGGAGAAGATCAAAAAATACATTGAATGCTGCATACCGTGTATCTTGATCAATCGAAAACGGGGAAAACAGGAAGGATTGCTACACCCATTACAGAAGGATGACGTCCCTCTATACACTTACCATATTGACTTTTTGGGGCCACTTGAGTCAACGCATAAGGACTACAAGCATATACTGGCGGTAATCGACTCATTTACCAAGTTTTGTTGGCTCTATCCAACTAAGTCAACCACTGCAAACGAGGTGATTGGAAAGTTAACCAGTCAAAGTGGTGTGTTTGGCAATCCAGCGCTCATCATAACTGACAGAGGCTCAGCTTTCACTTCCCAGGACTTTGTCGACTATTGTGACGAAGAAGGAATAAAGCTGGTGAAGACGACGACGGGCTTACCAAGGGTAAATGGTCAAGTGGAGCGGCTTAACTCTCTTATCATTTCAGTTCTCGCCAAGTTAAGTGTCGATGACCCAACTAAATGGTATCGACATGTCAGCAGAGTTCAGCAAGCAATCAACTCTTCCTTTTCAAGAAGCATTGCAACGACGCCGTTTGAGATGCTTGTTGGTGTGAAACTTCGAACGAAAGATGACAACCAGCTCAGAGATCTCATCAACATAGAAGCCATGAGAGTATTCAACGAGGAACGCAATGATCTTCGAGCTAAGGCAAAGACGCAGATTCTGAAACTTCAGAATGAAAACCAGAAGACGTATAATCTTCGACGGAAGCGGGCACGCCGATACAAAATAGGTGACCTTATTGCGATCAAGCGTACGCAGTTTGGTGGTGGCTTAAAACTAAAGCCAAAATTCTTGGGTCCGTATCAAGTTGTGAAGGTCAAACACAACAACGCCTACGATGTCCAGAAGCTAGGCAACAGCGACGGCCCAAAGAACATGTGCCGAGTATATGAAGCCTTGGATAACCGGCGACGATGGAAAAGATGACATGGAAGACGATGAAGCATCCGGGTCGAATGCTTAGACAGAATGGCCGAATGTGGGATCGGTGCTGCCGACCGCCACAATTATCGAGAAACCCTAGACAGCGATGACCAATAATGACTTATCGATAGTATTAAGTTGCGATAGACCTAAAAGTTAGTTGTTAAGAGTTCGGTAGCGAGTGCGGATGAAGACGGTTAGAACGACGACAACGACGACGAAGACGAAAGACTTAAAGTTCGACGCAACGCTACCGAGGGCGAAGCGTACTTTAACCTTTATGATTAACCTGCCTGTGTGGCTAACGTGTTTAAAGAATACTAACATTAAGTTCAATTTAATCATTTAAGCTTAAATAAACTCTTTATAATTAAAAAACCCCACATATACATAATATTCAAAGCCAAAAATAATTTCATGATCTTTTGTTTTTCTTAAAGCCTTTGTCATTTTTAACTGGAGTGTATCCATCTTGACTGAGTATCTTTTTCAAACTAACTGTTATATGCTAACTGTGGCGCTATATAAACGGTGAAATCATAGTATCTTCAACCAGTATTTTATATAAATTCAAACGACAATGATCAAAATTGATAGAAATTTCTCTGTTTTGGTTGATTTCCAATACATAGTTGGAAATAATAGACAAATCTTTGTAAAGGAATTGGCATTTATGCAAGCGGGCTCTGTTATACCGAACTTCTTTCATTTTCTACCCCCATATCATGTTAAAGAATTAGATGATTGTATAAGGAATATTCAACACACCACAAAAAGAAATATAAATGGATTGGATTGGTCTGAGTGTGACATTCCATATTTGAGTTAAGTGAATATTTAAGTGAAATACTAACTCCTTTAAATAGTTTCGCTACAGTAATTGTCCGAGGAGAGCCAAAGAAACAATTTTTAAAGAAGTACTTAGCAACAAATGTAATCGATGTGGAAATTGAGCAAAAGTTTAACATGTTATCCAAACTACTTTACTAACTGTCGAATTGTTGAGTAGCGCTTGTATTTGTGAGTCATGTGGAATGCAACGACGATAGTAATTGAGTATTCCCAAAAATCGACCTAATTCGCATATCGTTTGGGGTTGAGGAATGTCCAGAATGGCATTTATTCGGTCCATGGGAGGTTTAATACCCTTGCTCTTGACTGCGTATCCAAGAAATTCCACCTCAGCTTGGGAAAACTGACATTTCTCTTTGTTGATCTTTAATCCGTGTTTATGCAAAGTGCCGAGGACATTGCGAACGTGTATATCATGTTGTTCTGCTGAATCGGACATAATGTGGATGTCGTCAACATAACAAAGAATACAGTCTGCCGTTGTTATTCACATGTGGTACCATGCTGCAAGGTATTACAAATACGACTGAACCAGAGTCAATAAAGAACAGCTGATCCGAGAGTCGATCCTTTATGTGCAGACGTTGGTCAGGTAATATTTGTGAAATATGAGTTTGGGTTTTCGATATGCCGCTAGTGGATGTGCTGCCGTTTACCAGCAGATTTGACGGCAGCATCTCTAGTTTGACGCTTGCTGCTAACGTGGGCATGTTGGCTGGCACTTGCGAGCGTTGTTGCCAAATTTTTTGTGGTAGAAACACATTGTGGTTTGATTGGAGCTATTTTGATCATTTGTAGCATTGCCTGCTTTGTTTGCTTCGAATTATGCAGCTCCTCTTGTAATTTGTCGACTTTTGTAGAAAGCGCTTGCAAAATGGTTGCAACCTCAGATATACTTGTTGTTTTTCCACTCATGGATTCCACATGTTGTTCTTGCTGACCCGGCGACGTTGACATTACAAATTTATCACTAGAGTCCTGAGCTTCAAGCATTGTGTCGGCCATCTTTGCTAATTTGTCAAGGTTGGTTTCGTCCCACACAGAAATGAGTGGTCGAATTTCTGTCGGAAGCTCACGCAAAAACAAGGAACGAAGAACTTCATCACACCCTGTATCTGGCACTAAACGTCGCATATGATCCAATATCTCTGTCGGTTTTTTTCCAGTTGTTTCACCGCCACGCAATAGTCTTCGTAGTTTTGAATCAGCCGATTCTGCAAACTTGTCGATTAGAAGTCTTTTGATTGTGTCGTACTTGTCTGTTAAAGGTGGCTGTACGATGAGGTCGTTTACTTTCGCAATCACATCTTCTTCCAAGTTTATCGAAATTAAGTCGAATTTGTGCTCATCAGCGATGACATTGTGGAGGTGGAATAATCGTTCCAACTGTGCAAACCAAAGCTGAGGATCCGTTTTGTTGAATTTCGGAATGCGGAGTTGCGCATGTTACGATGTGAACCCTGTTGGTTGGCGTAATGATTGCAGTTGGTCAATTTGCTGTTTTAATTCCTGGAATTGATCTAATGGATCATCATCCGTGGCCTGCATATTACCGGCGTCGTAAAAAGTTTCTGCAGCGCTATTGGCTAGAAAACTTTTTAAACGTAATTCGTAATTGTGATTTTGCATTTGGAGTCACCACTTTAGCGTACTTATTTATTATGGATGCTTATGTATAAATGTAATAATAACACGCTTAGAAATTTGATATTTAAATATCATTAGAACATCTCCCGCCTTTTAGTTCGCGCGTCGTATTAAAGTTGGCTGCGATTTCTTCATCTGGCTACACCAACCAGTGTTGAAAACTAGGTGCTTGACTGGCAACCCTGCCACTTTCGATACAACCATCTATAGTCGATATCGATATATGGCACCAAAAACATCTCTGTTATAATTTCACAATCTGACGAAAACTTACAATGATATAATTTTGTCCTAATATAAAGTGTGTACAATATTGGCTTTCCGTCTTTTACTTTTTTTTCCGTCTTTACTTTATTTTGAAGACGAACCTCGAGTTAAAAACAATTTAACAATGGATCTTCAAGAGCAAATCCGAGAGTTGCATCGTCAACTTGAGTCATTAAGGACAACAAACAACACAACACCAAATGAGCTTTCGTCGGGCCAGCGCTCTCATATGCGCTTGCCAAAATTCGCACGAAACAACCCTCATTTGTGGTTCGCACAGATCGAAAGATCATTCCGTTTCTATAAAATTGACGACGACGTTGATAAATTTGATCTCATCACGGTGCATTTCGACGAAGAAATAATTCTTGCTGTTGAGGATTTAGTCACTCACCCACCAACGACAAACAAATATCAGGCTGAGTCTTCTGAATCCAAATTACGCCGCTTGCTTCAAGGAGGAGGAACATCTGGTTTAAAGCCGTCCGAAATGTTGGCCAACATGCGTCGCCTCGCTCCGGAGCCAGCAAGTGAACCAATTATATTAACACTCTTTCTTGCAGAAATGCCGCAGAGTACCAACGCTGACTGTTTGGGAAGAGACGGACTTAGACAAACTCGCCAAAATTGCAGACAAAATGCTCGAGGCTGAAGCCAACAAGTGTATGCTATGGAATCCGCTTCAAATGCTGTGAGTGCGGTCGCATCCACAAGCTCATTTAAAGACATTTCCGAGAGCCTCCGTTTGCTGTCTCTGAAGTTCGACTCGCTTCAAAAAGATGTAAAAATCTGCAAACAAGTCATTCTCGCTCACGCAGTGCATCGCGTGGTCGATCAACACGGAACAACTCAACGTCACGCAAACCAGATGATCAACAACCGAATCTGTGTTTCTACCACCAGAAATTTTGGGATGAGGCACAGAAGTGTCGGCCTACATATGCCCTGGATCTGCCGTTAAACTAAAACGGCTGTCGTCCAAAGCGCTGGTCGGTGACAGCAAACCCAACTCCGGCGATCTCAACACAAACATTACATCCGTCTCTGAGTCTTGTCTACACATCACCGAACGCGTTTCCCACATCCGATTCCTGATTGACTCAGGATCCGTTGTCTCCGTTGTTCCCCGATCATACGCCAAGCACACAACTAAAACCTGCGATCTTGTTCTATACACTGCTAACCAGACCGCCATCCACACGTATGGCAAATATGTTCTAGAGCTAAACCTTGGCTTGCGTCGCAATTTCACTTGGCCATTTATAATTGCCGATGTCCAAATGGCCATTATTGGCGCTGATTTTTTGACAAAGTATCAGTTGCTCATCGATCTCACTAATCAATGTTTAATTGATTCAGTCACTGGCCTCACAACACCTGCATGCTTATCTACTGTGAGACAACACTCGGTGTCCACTGTACAAAACGCATCGTTGTTTCCGAAACTGCTGCAGGACTTCATAGACATCACCAAATCAGCAGCTAAAACTCCTACAAAACTTCACGATGTTTCACACTTCATCGAAACAAATTGAAGACCTGTTTCGGATCGCCCACGTCGCCTAGCAGGCGAAAAACTGGCAGCCGCTAAAAAGGAGATAAATTTTTTACTCCAACAAGGGACATGTCGTCCGTCCAAAAATCCTTGGTCAAGCCCACTAACTTGGTAACTAAAAAGGACGGAGGTTGGCGCTCATGTGGTGATTGTAGGAAGCTGAACGCAATCACAGTACCTGATCCTTACCCTATAGCCCACATCAATGACTTCACCGAGCAATTATACGGTAAATCCATTTTGACGACACTCGACTTGGTAAAGGCATATTACAAAATTCCGATGGCAATCAACGATATCCAAAAGACTGCCGTTTGCACACCATTCAGGCTCTATGAGTTTTTGTTTATGCCATTTGAGTCAAAAAACGCCACCCAAACTTTCCAAAGATTTATGGATGACATTTATCGAGGCATGGAATTTGTATTTTGCTACATCGACGACAATCTAATTATGTCAAAGTCAACAAATTCTTCGAAAGCATGGTCTGAGTATAAACCTCAGTAAGTGTCAGTTTGAAAAACGAGAGGTCAACTTCCTGGGCTACACCATCAACGAGTGTGGCAATAACCACCGCAGGACCGGATGGATGCCATTATCAATTACCCACGACCAGAAACCATAAGCCAACTAGGTCGGTTTTTAGGCGTAATAAACTACTACAGGAAATTCATTAAGCACTCTTCACACATACAAGCGCCACTGGCTGAGCTACTCAAGGACGTGAAGAAAAACGATCAGTGAAAAATCGAGTGGACATCATCCCTAAATTCTGCCTTCAATAGTGTAGCTAAAGCAGCACTATTGTCCTTCCCATCACCAGATGCAAAACTCACACTGACCTGTGATGCTTCCGATGTTGCGATTGGAGCTGTTTTGGAGCAACATACAAGCGAGAGCTGGAAGCCACTAGGATCTTTTTCCAAAAAGCTTAGTAATTCCGAGCGCAACTACAGCACGTACGACAGAGAGCTGTTAGCAGTATTCGAAGGCATAAAATATTTCAAGCACCTGGTCGAAGCACGAAACTTTGTGATAAGAACGGATCACAAACCTCTAATTTACGCCTTCAATCAAAAACCGGAAAAGGCATGTCAACTTCGACATCTTAGCTATATTTCACAGTTTTCCACGACAATAATACATATAAAGGATGAGGAAAACGTCGTCGCAGATGCCTTTTCCAGATTATGCGTCAAAAGTCACAATAGACAAAAAATATTTATACAATATTCAGTTTATTGACTCTAATAGATTTTTAAACTCTCGTTTAGAAAAACTTTCTAGCTAACTTAACGATGAAGACTTCAAGCTTTTAAGAAGAAAGTTTGAAGGTTAACAATTTAAGCAAATGCGTCGGAAGGGAGTTTTCCCTTATGACTATCTAGATAGTTTTTCTAAACTAGCCGCGAGACAACTCCCATGTAGAGAATTTTTTTATAACGCTCTAAACGATGAGGAGTGTAGCACTAAAAACTATGAGTTTGCACAACAGGTATGGGATAGTTTTAAGTGTCAAACATTGTCAGACTACTTAAAACTATACCTCGAAAGTGATGTAATTATTCTGGCAGATGATTTTAAAAATTTTAAAGCCATCTGTTATAAAATTTATAAGTTAGACCCAATTAATTACTTAACGGCTCCTTCAATCTCTTAAGATGCAATGCTTAAATTTACCAAAGTTAAACTTGAGCTGATTAGTGACCCTGACACCTATAATTTTCTTAAATTAGCTGTTTGTGGCGGTTTGACATAATGTAGTCAACGCATTTCAATTGCTAATAATTCTCATCAAAAAGATTTTAAGCCTAACCTTGACACAAACTATCTTTCATACATTTAGTGACAACCATTTTATGTGGGTGGGCAATGTGTCAAGTGCTGCCATTAGAAAATTTTGAATTCTTATCTGAAGATGAGATATCAAAACTCTCTTTGGCAAATATTTCAGTTGATGATGATGACCATGAGCTGTTTACTGAAATAGTTAACAAAATTTCTTTAAATTATAAAGATGACAAAAGATTTGTAACATCAAATTCAATAACCACACTGGCTTGGGGGCATTATAAAATAAGTTTGAACAGAGAAAATTTGTAAAATATGTAAAAACATTTTATTCAAAGATAAGACTTATTGTATAACACTTGTAAATATATATAGTGCTTGTAAATATGTACAACTAATAAAAAAAAATTCTAAATAAATAACAAAAATAAAAATAAAAAGTCGTTTATTTAATTATATCTTTTTAATAAATCCAGGAATTATGTGACTCATCAAAGCCTAACCAAATACAAAAACTTTATTCTTCCCAGATTTTATAATTTTTTCAATCAAGTATGCGTTTTTATCTCTAACTCGTTGAAGTTCTTCTTCATAAAATCATTTTTATAATCTTTTAATAAATAAGTGACTGGATATGTTGATGAAATTTTTATAATTCTAAATATTTCAGTTGTTTGGTTCATATCCTTTAGCGAAAACACCTTTATATTTACTTATTCGAACAAAATCGTTAACAGAGTATTTGTGTTTAGGAAAAATTTAAGGATGATTTTACACCGACTTTAAAATAAATTTTTCATTATTTTTTTGTCTACTTCACTGGGTTTCATTTTTATAGTACGGTGATATGTATTGTTGTAAGTTTTTAGTAATTGCTGCAACTTGGACACCCAAATGTAATTTCCATGGTAGCTAAGCATTTTCCACATTAGATTCTTAAGGGTTCTATTAAATCGTTCACAAATTGATGCTTTTAAATGAGTATAGGTGTGATAATGATTTATTTCCAATTTATTCATTAGTTGAAGAAATTCCATATTAAAAAATTTTTTACCCTGATCACTTTGAATATTTTTAGGTATTTTCTTTGCAGTTTCAAATACTTTTTTAATTGCTAAATTTATATCTGTAGCTGATTTATTCTTCACAGGCTCTGCATATGAATATTTTGAGAAAGTATCAATCACTGTCAGTAGATATCGATAACCTCCATTTTGTTTATGAAATGGAATCATTTGATATGATATCCAAATGATCTGCATATGAATATTTTGAGAAAGTATCAATCACTGTCAGTAGATATCGATAACCTCCATTTTGTTTATGAAATAGAATCATTTCAACTAAATCTATTTGCTAAGTATCATTTATTTCTTTTTGTACGAAACTACGCCTTCTAAAATTTTTTCTAGATTGCTTATGAATTTCTGTTACAACCTGTAGTTTACTCATTATGTTTATTATTACAATCCTGAGTGTTTTGATAATACTATCTGTTTATATTGAGTTACGTCGTTTTTTATTTCTTTTCGCATCTTCTTTGAAATCTCGAAACACAAACGAGTTAAGTCAATCTCAACGTCAGACTCATACGATGCTTCTAAATCTGTAAGTCGTATTTCATATTTATTCATTTGTGAACACTTAGGTATAATATGTTTATAATAGATATTTGTTATTTGTTTTTTAAGAATTGTGTTCCAGCACAAAAATGTGGTTAAAACAAGAAAGAAAAGTACAGTCGAGCGCGCCCGACCGTATAATACTCTCTGCATTTTCCCGATTAAATTATTAAAATCGGTATCCAGATATTACAATGAATAGTACTTGCATTAAAACACGTTGAAACAAAAACAATCTAAGCATAATCAAACATACATCTGTTCGTTTGTATTCGAAATTCGAATACACATACGTTTGACAATATATGATGCATGCATGTATGTATGTGAGCATTCGGCGCGGCCAGCGACCGCGGGCAGCGCTGCCGACACACAGGCAGCGAAAACGTTCGAACATGTGCTTGTGTGTTTCTATCTCGCTTGCACCTATGGGTTGGTATTGCGTTCAATTATCAATATTGTAACGCTTCTAGTTTTCTTGTTTATAGTCCGATTTTAATGCGCCTTTCAGGATAGTTTAATATAGTTAGTCTCCACACGAAATATAAATAACCATACGAACAAAATCGCAAAAAAAGGCATTGCAGTTGGAAAACTATTTTATCAAATGTGGGAAAAGGGGGCGTGGCAGTCCAAATTTATAGATGGCAATGCAACTATGCTGTCGCTAGGAACTCCCGTACCAGAATTGGTGATCCTAGGTGCCATAGTTACTGAGATATTTGCCGAAAACACCAATTTTTACCGAGGTGTGTCCAGTTTTTTGCTTTTTGTGGGCGAATGGGGCGTGGCATCGAAAAAAAAAAAGATTCTTGTATTGACTGACTAAATATCTGATCGTTTGACACCAAGCTCGAACTTGTAGCTCTTACCATCTCTGAAATCTGTTTGTTCATACGGACAGACAGACAGACGGACAGACGGACATGGCTATATCGACTCGGCTTGTGATGCTGATCAAGAATATATATACTTTATGGGGTCTGCCACGCCTCCTTCTGCCTGTTACATACTTTGCACAAACCCAATATACTCTTGCAGAGAGTATAAAAATATCAAGTCGTAAAAGAGCACGCCAAGATTCACTGTCAAATTCAATTTTGTTACCATTCTGGTTTAAAGTAACTATACACTGTTTATCGACTTTTCTATATTTAAAACAAGAAACCACAGAGACGATATAGACAATGTGACACCACTGTGCTAACAAAATACAATTACGTGTGGCGCGCAGATAAAAACTTAAAACCGCTATGAAACAAAAAAAGAAAGAAAAGTACAGTCGAGCACGCCCGACCGTATAATACTCTCTGCATTTGTTCCCGATTAAATTATTAAAATCGGTATCCAGATATTACAATGCGTAGCACTTGCATTAAAATATGTTGAAACAAAGACAATCTAAGCATAATCAAACACACATCTGTTTGTTTGCATACGAATACACATACATATGTACGATTGACAATATATGCTGCATATATGTATGTATGTGTGTATTCGGCGCAGCCAGCTTCCGCGGGCAGCGCTGCCGACTCACAGGCAGCGAAAACGTTCGAACATGTGCTTGTGTGTTTCTGTCTCGCTTGCACCTATGGGTTGATATTGCGTTCAATTTTCAATATTGTAACGCTTCTAGTTTTCTTGTTTATAGTCCGATTTTAATGCGCCTTTCACGATAGTTTAATATAGTTAATCTCCACACGAATTATAGTTAAACAATACTGTATGATACGAACAAGTTCGCAAAAAACGGCATTTGAAGTTTTTTCAAGTGTGGGAAAAGGGGGCGTGGCAGTCCAAACTTTTAAATGGCAATGCAACTATGCTGTCGCTAGGAACCTCCGTACCCAAATTGGTGATCGTAGGTGCCATAGTTACTGAGATATTTGCCGAAAACACCAATTTTTCACGAGGTGTGTCCAGTTTTTTGCTTATTGTGGGCGAATGGGGAGTGGCATCGAAAAAAAAAAGATTCTTGTATTGACTGACTAAATATCTGATCGTTTGACACCAAGCTCGAACTTGTAGCTCTTACCATCTCTGAAATCTGTTTGTTCATACGGACAGACAGACAGACAGACAGACAGACGGACAGACGGACAGACGGACATGGCTATATCGACTCGGCTTGTGATGCTGATCAATAATATATATACTTTATGGGGTCTGCCACGCCTCCTTCTGCCTGTTACATACTTTTGCACAAACCCAATATACTCTTGCAGAGAGTATAATGACATTTAACTGAACTAAGCAAAGGGTGGTTAATAATAGTATCAGGCATTAAAAACTCGTACTGGTCAAGCTTAAGCTGAATATATTCCTTATATGTTAACAGTTGAATCCAGTCCTCCTTATCAAACCCAATGAAATTATGTTTTTTTTTGCTGCATCCAGATCATTGGGGTAAATTTTCTAGTAGTTGAAAAACCACACTTTAATTTTAAATTGTGATATACATAATATTCAAGGCCAAAAATAATTTCATGATCTTGTGTTTTTCTTAAAGCCTTTGTCCTTTTTAACTGGAATGTATCCATCTTGGCTGAGTATCTTTTTCAAACTAACTGTTATATTCTAACTGTGGCGCTATATAAACGGTGAAATCATAGTATCTTCAACCAGTATTTTATATAAATTCAAACGACAATGATCAAAATTGATATAAATTCCTCTGTTTTGGTTGATTTCCATGTATTGGAAATAATAGACAAATCTTTGTAAAGGAATTAGAATTTATTCAAGCGGGCTCTGTTATACCGAACTTCTTTCATTTTCTACCCCCATATCATGTTAAAGAATTAGATGATTGTATAAGGAATATTCAACACACCACAAAAAGAAATATAAATGGATTGGATTGGTCTGAGTGTGACACTCCATATTTGAATTAAGTGAACATTTAAGTGAAATACTAACTGCTTTAAATAGTTTCGCTACAGTTATTGTGCGAGGAAAGGCAAGAAACAATTTTTAAAGAAGTACTTAGCAACAAATGTAATCGATGTGGAAATTGAGCAAAAGTTTAACATGTTATCCAAACTACTTTACTAACTGTCGAATACATAAAAAACTTGGAGTTAATAGTCTTAATAATCTATTTAAGCTTTCTGTAATATTAGAAAATTTAAATTACAAAGTATATGGTAAATAAAACAAATTCTTCTAAATAAATCAACAATGTTTGTACAATATATATACCTTACAAGGCAATCATCAACTAACAAGGAAACAGCTTACACTACTTAAACGGTATAAAAATGTACTGCGTAAAATTTCATCTTCAAAGCGCACCATAAAATCAACGAGGAAAGTTCTTGTTCAAAAAGGTGGATTTCTTCCAATTCTAATTTCATCATTATTGGCCGGAGTATTTGGAAAAATATTAAAAAATGCATAACTCTAAAAGTAATTTAATTAAAGTTATTTTAATGCAACCAAACGAATATCAAAAGTTAATATCAAATAATAGAGGTGAAGATTTGATTAACCAAAAGTTTTTACCAATAATATGTAATGGTAGACTAAGTGATTTCGATAAATGGATTATAATTCGTCAAGAACTATACTACTTTCTGCACAAAAGAGTAAAATGTTTTACATATTCTGATAACAAAAATCAGTTAAATGTTTTATCATCAAGCAGTTCAACACAGACATTTGAAGAGTGGCCTACCAGTTCAAAAAGAGAAGCAAAGACTGAAAGCAAAGAGTTTATGAAAAATATAAATGTTAAAGCAGACAAGAGTATGAACATTACAAAAAAAACATACAGACGAAATACCAAATAATTCTAAGGAAGACTTATTTGCTGATTCTCAAAATCAAGACGATAACCCTAAGCGGGCATTCTCTGAAATCGATGATGATATAGGTATGATTGAGCCAACTCCTAAAAGGAGATACATTGAACGTCAAATTAAGTCACCAGAAAAAAAGAAAAAAAATAATCATATTATTCAATCAGAAGTCAATTTTAGAAACCTCAATTACATTGCAGGAAGGGAGAAACTAAGGCGATCATCTCGACAAGCAGAAAAATCTGGGTCTAAATCAACAAGAATTAGCACAAGATCAACGAATAGAGCCAAACCATATCAAACTGGAAAAAATAAAATGAATTGGATTTCTTTAATATAAAAAACTTATGAAAATGAGTAACTTATAGTCTTTTTATGTTACTTTATTTAGCAACAATTCTTTAAATGTTTTTCCCGATAATGTACTGTACATTGCGTTTACAAACATTGTGAGTTTCTCACAAAATATAGATGAAAAGTGGGAAGTTGGAATATCTGAACTATATTTAAACGATCTTCCCCACCATGAAGTAACGGATAAGAAACAGTCAATACAAAGTATGTCAAAGGGTATAATATTTGTTTATACTGATATAATAAAGCCTAGATGCGTTGGAGACAAAAGAACGCGATGTCTAAAAGTTCTTATGCATAATGGAGTTTCGAAAATGATTCAATTCAAAACAAGAAAGAAAAGTACAGTCGAGCGCGCCCGACCGTATAATACTCTCTGCATTTGTCCCGATTAAATTATTAAAATCGGTATCCAGATATTACAATGCGTAGTACTTGAATTAAAATATGTTGAAACAAAAACAATCTAAGCATAATCAAACACACATCTGTTTGTTTGTATTCGAATACACATACGTTTGGCAATATGTATATGATGCAAATATGTATGTATGTATGTGTGTATTCGGCGCAGCCAGCGACCGCAGGCAGCGCTGCCGACACACAGGCAGCGAAAACGTTCGAACATGTGCTTGTGTGTTTCTATCTCGCTTGCACCTATGGGTTGGTATTGCGTTCAATTATCAATATTGTAACGCTTCTAGTTTTCTTGTTTATAGTCCGATTTTAATGCGCCGTTCAGTATAGTTTAATATAGTTAGTCTCCACAACAGTTATAAACTACAATACTGTACGATACGGAAAAAACGGCATTGAAGCTTGAAAACTATTTTATAAATTGTGGGAAAAGTGGGCGTGGCAGTCATAAATTTTAAATGGCAATGTAACTATGCTCTCGCAAGGAACATCAGTACCAGAATTGGTGATCCTAGGTGCCATAGTTACTGAGATATTTGCTGAAAACACCAATTTTTCACGAGGTGTGTCCAGTTTTTTGCTTATTGTGGGCGAATGGGGCGTGGCATCGAAAAAAAAAAAAGATTCTTGTATTGACTGACTAAATATCTGATCGTATGACACCAAGCTCGAACTTGTAGCTCTTACCATCTCTGAAATCTGTTTGTTCATACGGACAGACAGACAGACGGACAGACGGACATGGCTATATCGACTCGGCTTGTGATGCTGATCAAGAATATATATACTTTATGGGGTCTGCCACGCCTCCTTCTGCCTGTTACATACTTTTGCACAAACCCAATATACTCTTGCAGAGAGTATAAAAACTATATAAGAAAATCGCAGATATTTTTCTACAAAACGATGACCAATCACATTGAATGCATGAAAAGTGAACTGGATTTCTTTGAGCCACATCCGACACAAGGCAGTATTTTACGCACTGAAGAAGTAACATACAATCCTATAGCATCATTGGATGGAGCCAGCTCAATTGAATTTGTATGTTTGCGAAATGGCGAATCATACAGAGATCTGTCAACCGTATATTTAAGATAAGTAGTACAGCTAAAGGGTCAGGACAACAATAATATAACAAACAAGAAAGAAAAGTACAGTCGAGCGCGCCCGACCGTATAATACTCTCTGCATTTGTCCCGATTAAATTATTAAAATCGGTATCCACATATTACTATGTGTTTTACTTGCATTAAAACACGTTGAAACAAAAACAATCTAAGCATAATCAAACATTCATCTGTTTGTTTGTATTCAAATACACATACGTTTGACAATATGTATATGATGCAAATATGTATGTATGTATGTGTGTATTCGGAGCAGCCAGCGACCGCGGGCAGCGCTGCCGACACACAGGCAGCGAAAACGTTCGAACATGTGCTTGTGTGTTTCTATCTCGCTTGCACCTATGGGTTGGTATTGCGTTCAATTATCAATATTGTAACGCTTCTAGTTTTCTTGTTTATAGTCCGATTTTTTTCAGGATAGTTTAATATAGTTAGTCTCCACACCAGATATAAACTACAATACTGTACGATACGGAAAAAACAGCATTGAAGCTTGAAAACTATTTTATAAATTGTGGGAAAAGTGGGCATGGCAGTCAAAAATTTTAAATGGCAATGTAACTATGCTCTCGCAAGGAACATCAGTACCAGAATTGGTGATCCTAGGTGCCATAGTTACTGAGATATTTGCCGAAAACACCAATTTTTTCCGAGGTGTGTCCAGTTTTTTGCTTATTGTGGGCGAATGGGGCGTGGCATCGAAAAAAAAAAGATTCTTGTATTGACTGACTAAATATCTGATCGTTTGACACCAAGCTCGAACTTGTAGCTCTTACCATCTCTGAAATCTGTTTGTTCATACGGACAGACAGACGGACAGACGGACAGACGGACATGGCTATAGCCTTCCTTATTTTAAAAATGCTTCAAATGCAGAGTTTTTTGATTCATAAGTCTATTAAAAAAAATTTCCAAAAGGTTTACGTATAATAAACAGCAAGTCCAGGGTTACTTTTCAAATACCTGTGGACATTATTGCACCCTATGTAGAGTAAAAATCAATCAACAAAATGCTTTTTAAATGTCTTTAAGAAAAAAGATTATATTTTTAATGATAAGCTTGTTCTGAAATTACTTAAAAACAAGAAAGAAAAGTACAGTCGAGCGCGCCCGACCGTATAATACTCTCTGCATTTGTCCCGATTAAATTATTAAAATCGCTATCGAGATATTACAATGTGAATTACTTGCATTAAAACACGTTGAAACAAAAACAATCTAAGCATAATCAAACACACATCTGTTTGTTTGTATTCGAATACTCATACGTTTGACAATATACGATGCATATATGTATGTGTGTATTCGGCACGGCTAGCGTTCGAGGGCAGCGCTGCCGCCACACAGGCAGCGAAAACGTTCGAACATGTGCTTGTATGTGTCTGTCTCGCTTGCACTCATGTATTGATATTGCGTTCAATTATCAATATTGTAACGCTTCTAGTTTTCTTGTTTATAGTCCGATTTTAATGCGCCTTTTAGGATAGAATGGGGCGTGGCATCGAAAAAAAAAAAGATTTTTGTATTGACTGACTAAATATCTGATCATTTGACACCAAGCTCTTACCATCTCTGAAATCTGTTTGTTCATACGGACAGACAGACAGACGGACAGACGGACATGGCTATATCGACTCGGCTTGTGATGCTGATCAAGAATATATATACTTTATGGGGTCTGTCACGCCTCCTTCTGCCTGTTACATACTTTTGCACAAACCCAATATTTTCTTGCAGAGAGTATAAAAAGATTGTGGCAAAACCAGATTGAAGATATCGATAACTCCCGATAGAAACACGGTCTCACTTCGGCAAGCGTCAACTCGAAGCTTCATCTATTTTCTGAGAACAAAAAACCAACTGTTAACTTTTGATATTGTAGTGTCTAAGCAAATAAATTTAATTAGTAATATGAATTACTAAATGATGTTCTTATTAGGGCCATCTAGCGGAGATTAGAGAAACTGAGGTATGGTTTGTGTCCAAACTAAATTATGAGGATTCAGTTTGGCCGATTTAATATCAGAGACTCACCCCGGTTGCCTATATCATAACTACTTGTTCTTCCTCTCTTTTTTTCCTTTATTTCATTCTCTTTTTTGCGCTCCGCGCGAAAATTTTTTAACAAGCGAACAGAATTAGATCTACGAAAATGAATCTAATTTCACTCTGCTTTTTATTTTCTATTGATACATATAAATGTAATCCTGTTGCGCACACCGAGAGGGTGGGTAAACCAGTTACTGTATACAGGTACTGTATACGTGGAGCGCACCTATATTAGGGGTGAGTTTTACAAGCAACCATACAGCTCGAATACCTGAAGACAAAACAAGTGTGCCAGTACCGATCATTTTTAATTGAGTCCGGTGTCAATCGTTGTTAACACATTTTATTGCCTTTCTTTACGAAGATCAGTTGTGGTCCTTTTGTATATCGGTCCCTTTTCTTTATCACTCATAAGTGTTCTAGTGTTAATAAGCATTTCCAAGTATCACTTCGTGAAGTCTGGTGGTCTGTGGGTTTCTATCATCAATGAGTTTATTGCCGGTTAAACCAAAGCCGGCGCTTACAAACAAGATTTCCTAATTGCCTATATTCTAACTACTGGCATAAAAAAAAAAAAGATTCTTGTATTGACTGACTAAATATGTGATCATTTGACACCAAGCTCGAACTTGTAGCTCTTACCATCTCTGAAATCTGTTTGTTTATAAGGACAGACAGACAGACGGACAGACAGACGGACATGGCTATATCGACTCGGATTGTGATGGTGATCAAGAATATATATACTTTATAGGGTCGGCCACGCCTCCTTCTGCCTGTTACATACTTTTGCACAAACCCAATATACTCTTGTGGGTTTGTCTCATCAATGAGTTTATTGAAGGTTACACCAAAGCTGGCGCTTACGAAAAAGAATTCCTGCTTGCCTATATTCTAACTACTTTAAGGCATTAACTGAGGCTAAGACAATTAATTTTCGTGTGCTTAAATCTCTTTCTCTTAAAAACGGAGTCTAAACATGTCTGAATGTGTTACAGGTGTATTTTGTTCAACCCCAAAATTAATTCCATATCCATGTCATTGATTTTATGACTACTGCCACTTTTAACTAATTTTCCTGTTTTAGCACTGAATACTAATTACCTTTCTTTTGCTTAAATCAGTTTCTTTTATAAATCGGGTTTTAACATGTTTGAACATGTTGAATGTCTTGCAGGTATTCCTGAATCAACCCCAAATTTAGTTCTCGATCCACATGCTGAGTATGTCCCATGTCATTGATTTTATTACGACTGTCGCATTTAATGTGTTTCCTATAATCTACAGAGAATACTAATCAACTTGATTTTGTAAAGATTCCCTCACCCCCATCCCTCTGCTGATGGACACGTCTGAACATGTTGAAGAAAGAATTAGTTTAGTATGCTTTGTGTCTACTATCCTTTTAGCCCCCATCCCCCAAAAATTAGGTATCGATAGTCTCAACAGATACCCCTTGACGAACGAGCGTACCCCTAAAGAAATACTCAGTTTACTTTTAGTTATTTTCATTTATACTCTACTTTGCTTTCTTATTGCTAAAGTTATGCTTAGAAAGAACATGTTTTTTTAAAACGGATTTTGTAACATATATAAACATAATTTACAAGGAAATTTATATTTTCGTTTTTCAAAATTAAAGTTGTGTTTCTTGAGAATGTGTTTCTTGAATCCACATTTACTTTAAAATGTTTTTAAACTGGTACATAAACTACAATAGTACTGAACCATCTTGCTTACTGAGGTTTACTAAATCCCTACACAAGACAAAGAAGGATTATATTTATTTAAAAATCAGGTTTTTAAGGGGTAGCCGCATAAGTAAGAAAAAGAAGAATAAAAATAGAATGAGAGAATAATGGAATCCAATGATTTGATTGGATACTGCATTGGTCACCATTTGCTGTTTCATTCTAATTGGTTATTGAATCGCGTGTAAATTTTCATAAAAAGCGGACGTATTCCATTCTATTCTTTAGTTCTTACAGTTTCCAGTCTAAGTGAACATTAAAGAGTTTGAAAATAAATAGCACCATGGTATGTATTAGAAACATATAATCATTTATAACTAAATAATGTTTACATTCTCAGGATTTCTTCGAATCAATAAATGATGTGACAGGCCATGTAGGACAAGGATATACAAAAACTGAGAGCCTCACGATTTCTTATGAGTATACTAAAAAAGATTTTCAACTAAAGAAAACAATCTACGGAGAGAAAATTGCTCTTTACATAACTGATACCGACGCCAAACACCTTTGGATTTTTTTGCCTAAGGCATATGTGAGGATTTTTCCTACTAAAACTCTATACAAGAAGTTAAAGGACAACAATATTACTCAGATAGTTTACAATGGGACGAAAAAATACAGCTGTAATACCTCCCATTTTCAATTTATATGCAAAAGTATATAATGAAATTTAATATAAAAACTCGTAATCTTTCCCAAGAAACCTCAGTTTCAAAACAACACTAAAGCAAGTAAAATGTTTTCAAAGCAAATTGAAATATTTTTAATTCAGTTTGAAGATATGATTTTCCATGAACACATGGAACGTCTGAAACAATTGAAGGCTCTTTTAAGCGACCTCGAACAACAGCAGGAAGTCAATTCTCGATTTGAAAAGCATTTTATCTCGTGCGTATGGGCGAACGATGACACCGAAGAAGATCCGTTTTAAGTTATAAAGCAGAGGCTTTAAAACTAATGATGAATTACTATAGGTTAAAAGATCGAATGTACTCAAATAATAACAATAACAATATGTAAACTATTTTGTTTTACTTATTTTTATACTCTCTGCAAGAGTATATTAGGTTTGTGCCAAAGTATGTAACAGGCAGAAGGAGGTGTGGCAGAACCCATAAAGTATATATATTCTTGATCAGCATCACAAGCCGAGTCGATATAGCCATGTCCGTCTGTCCGTCTGTCTGTCTGTCCGTATGAACAAACAGATTTCAGAGATGGTAAGAGCTTGGTGTCAAATGATCAGATATTTAGTCAGTCAATACAAAAATCTTTTTTTTTTCGATGCCACGCCCCATTCTATCCTGAAAGGCGCATTAAAATCGGACTATAAACAAGAAAACTAGAAGCGCTACAATATTGATAATTGAACGCAATATCAATACATGAGTGCAAGCGAGACAGACACATACAAGCACATGTTCGAACGTTTTCGCTGCCTGTGTGGCGGCAGCGCTGCCCTCGAACGCTAGCCGTGCCGAATACACACATACATATATGCATTGTATATTGTCAAACGTATGAGTATTCGAATACAAACAAACAGATGTGTGTTTGATTATGCTTAGATTGTTTTTGTTTCAACGTGTTTTAATGCAAGTAATTCACATTGCACTATCTCGATAGCGATTTTAATAATTTAATCGGGACAAATGCAGAGAGTATTATACGGTCGGGCGCGCTCGACTGTACTTTTCTTTCTTGTTGGGTGTTGCCACAGCTTCCTCAGTGACCATGTCGGGAGCGAAATTAACTTTACGAGGCTTTTCGTATGTGCGCAGAACTTTCGGGTGGCTGGAGTCGTTGCCAGGTTCTAACTCCTTTAGAACAAACGCCAGCGTGAGACGCTCTGTTGAAACTGCAATTTCTTTGCCATTAATTTTAATAACAAATACTCGGTCTGTTGATCGTTTAACCACTTTTATGGGCCAGTGTAAGGTGGCTCTAATGGTTGTCGAACTGCATCTGTCCTCAGCATTACGTGCGAGCAGTCATTCATATGCTTGAGAACAAACATACTTTTGCTAGAACTTCTGTGATGTGCTGCTGTCATCGCTCAATCATACCGTTTGACTGGGGGTGGTAAGCTGTTGTATGTATACGCTTGCTACCCACCAAATCACTTAGACCTCCAAACAGAGCAGATTCAAACTGAGACCCTTGATCGATGCTACAGTTTCGGCTGACATTTCTTTGAGAGGAATCGCTTCGGGCCATCTTGAAAATCTGTCGATCATAGTGAGGCAGTAGCGGTAGTTGTCAACCCAGGGCATAATGACTATGTCCAAGTGTACATGGTCGAATCGATTGTCAGGCATTCCGATCTTTTCAGGGTTTAAGTTATTATGGCGGTTTATTTTGGCTCTTTGGCAGGATAAACAATTCCGAGCCCACGATGTAATATCCTTTCTCATCTCAGGCCAGACATATTTTCGGCGGATTTGTCGCATAGTCGATCTTCCGCTGGGATAAGACAATCCGTGTACCGAAGCGAATACGTCATATCGAAGAACCTGTGGAATATAAAGTCGCTTTGGATCGCCATTAGTGTCACAATAAATACTTATGTTATTGTCAAATTGAACACGTTCTAGGCGAAGGGATGTGTTATTCTGCAGAAGCTCGACTAATTCGGGGTCTTCCTTCTGTGCGTCTTGAATTTTCGATAATGGCATTGTAGTTGGCATCGTTATGGCATTTACTCTGGATAACGCATCTGCCACTGTATTGTCGGATCCTGCCACATGCAATATGTTGGTGGAGAATTGTGATATGTAATCGAGGTGGCGAAGTTGTCGAGGTGATGCTTTCTTAGGCTTTTGAGAGAACGCATAGGTTATCGGTTTGTGATCCGTCTTTATGACAAACACTCGTGCTTCCAGGATGTGTTTAAAATAGCCTATGGAGTCGTATGTTGCGAGTAGTTCGCGATCATACGTGCTATAATTTCTCTCAGTCTCGGTTAGTTTGCGAGAATAGAAACCCAGTGGTCGCTATGAGCCACTGACGTGCTGCTCAAGATCTGCACCAACCGCCGCGTCGGAAGCATCGCACACTAGCGCTAGCGACGTCGTTGGCGCAGGGTGCACAATGAGAGCAGCTTCTGCTACGGAACGTTTGCACAACTCAAATGAGTTAGTGGCCTCCAGTGACCACTTAATCTTTCGCTTGTCGGTTTTTTTTGATGCCTCGACACATTTCACTGAGTGGAGCTTGAATCTCTGAGGCATGAGGAATACAGCGTCGATAATAATTGACGATGCCGAGGAATCGTCCAAGTTCGCAAAGTGTATCCGGTTTCTTGTAGTTGACGATAGCGCTATTTCGATCATTTGGTGGTCGTATACCCTCGCTATTGATCATATAGCTTAGGAATTGTACTTCTGTCTTTGCTATTTGGCACTTATTGGCGTTAATACTTAGCCCGTATTGTCTGAGTATTGAAAGTTCCTTCCGTAGGTGCTCCTCATGCTGATCCGGATCGTCAGACATTATAAGTATGTCGTCGATATAACAGTAGACAAAATCGACGACTCTGAAAATGCTATCTATAAATCGCTGAAATGTCTGTGTCGCATTTTTTAGTCCAAATGGCATGAACAGGAACTCGATCAAACCAAACGGAGTGCATACAGCAGTTTTTTTGATGTCTTCGGCAGACATTGGAATTTGGTAATATACGCGGACTAAGTCGAGGGTCGTGAAAATCTTCTTTCCGTGAAGCTTTTCGGCAAAGTCGTGGATATGACCTATGGAGTAGCGATCGGCCGCCGTGATCGAGTTGAGTTTGCGGTAATCTCCACAGGCGCGCCAGCCTCCGCTTCGTTTGAAGACCATATGTAATGGGCTAGCCCAAGAGCTCTTCGATGGTCGGCAGATTTCTGCTTCGAGAAGAAAGTTCTCTTCGTCTTTGGCAACAGCAAGCTTTTTACCGGAAAGGCGTCTGGGTCGATCAGCAACAGGGTTTCCAGTGGTTTCGATATGATGCGATACGTCATGGATAACTTTTTCCGTGCTGTGTTTCGTTGGTGTCGTAGTCACATCGATGAATTGTTTCAATAATCCACGAAAATCGTTATTATTGTTTATTGTTGAAACAGATGTGTTTTGATTGCTCAGCATTGTGCCTGGAGTACAGACTTGTGTGGTCGTGTCGATGAGTTGCTTCGTGTTGAGATCGATGAGCAAGTTGTAATGGGCCAAAAGATCAGCTCCAATTATTGATGATTGGACATCAGCGATAATGAAAGGCTATTTGAAATCCCGCCGTAATCCCAGGTCAAGATTCATGACATGAGTACCGTAGGTTCGAATTATTGATTGATTTGCGGCGAATAAGTGAAGATCGTTGACGGTCGTTTTAATTTTAATTGAAGTTCGTGGAATCACCGACACCACTGAACCGGAGTCAACTAAAAACCGTGTCTTTGTAGTGCGATCGAGAACATGTAGACGAGGCTCATGCTGCAGGCTTCGTTTGCCCTGCAATGAGCTATGGTCGGTGCTGGTTGTCATGCAGCTGCCGCCAAACAGCACTGTCGGCAGCTGCTTTAGTTTGACGACTTCCACTTAGAGCAGCCTGGGCGGCATTTGCGGGCCTCGGTGCCAAACTCTTGATGATACCAGCATAGCTCTCCTTTGTCGGTCCGGGAATCACCTGAACTGTTTTGGGAAGGGCGTGTGCGAGAACTTGAGCACGAGCGGAAGTAGTAGACTGAAGTAGTCGTTGTAGTTTGACTTCTGAGAATTCGGCGAATGTGCTTAAAATTCGGCCTTTTAATGTGCTGAATCGATTGATTTGAGGAGGCGCTAAGATCAAATCCTCGACGGATTGCACTTTGTCGTCCTCCAAATGTACTGCGACCAAATCAAATTGGTTGGCATCATCAGTTACGTTGCCAAGTTGGAATGAACGCTCCAGTTGTACGAACCAAAATTGCGGGTTGTCTTTGTTGAATTTAGGTACGTGGACGCGTTGCAGGTTTGCGCGAACATTTAGTTGTTGTGCCATTGCTTGGGATAATTCTTGAATGTAATGTTGCAACGCTTCCAGTTGCGCTTTAGTGTCTTCATCAGCCATCTTGTTGGTGCTGTCGAAGAAGGTGTCCGAATCTTTGCTGTCGTTGCTTGAGCGCAAATTGTACGGCACGAGTTTCGCAATACCAAATATATGAAAATGGCGCGTGAATTGAGGCGGCGCCGCGACGCGTCGGTATGCAAAAATTGTCTATTGTGTTCTAATATTCATATCACGTCGGGGTCACCACTTTAGTAATTCATATTACTAATTAAATTCATTTGCTTAGACACTACAATATCAAAAGTTAACAGTTGGTTTTTTGTTGTTAGAAAATAGATGACGCTTCGAGTTGACGCTTGCCGAAGTGAGACCGTTTTTCTATCGAGAGTTATCGATATCTTCAATCTGGTGTTGCCACAATCTTTTTGGGTGTTGCCACAATCATGTGGCAACCCAGTCAAGCACCTAGTTTTCAACACTGGTTGGTGTAACTAGATCAAATCATCGCAGCCAACGTCATTACGACGCGCCGACAAAAAAGAACACATGATCTAAATATAATCCCATATTGAACATTATTATAAATTTCTAAGCGTGTTATTATTATATAAATACATAAGCATCCCTAATTAGTGAGCACGCCAAAGTGGTGACCCCGAATGCAAAATCACAATTACGATTTACGTTCAAAAAGTTTTCTACCCAGTAACACTGCAGAAACTTTTTACGACGCCGGCAACATGCAGGCCACGATCAATTCCAGGAATTGAAACAGCAAATTTACCAACTGCAATTACGCCAACCAACATGATTCACATCGCAACATGCGCAACTCCGCATTTCGAAAATCAACAAAACGGATCCTCAGCTTTGGTTTGCACAGTGGGAACGATTATTCCACCTCCACAATGTCATCGCTGATGAGCACAAATTCGACTTAATTTCGATAAGCTTGGAGGAAGATGTGATTGCGAAAGTAAACGATTTCATCGTACAGCCACCTTTAACAGACAAGTACGACACAATCAAAAGACTTCTGATCGACAAGTTTGCAGAATCGGCTGATTCAAAACTACGAAGACTATTGCGTGGCGGTGAAACAACTGGAAAAAAACCGACAGAGATATTGGATCATATGCGACGTTTAGTGCCAGATACAGGGTGTGATGAAGTTCTTCTGTCCTTCTTTATTTTTGCGTGAGCTTCCGACAGAAATTCGACCACTCATTTCTGTGTGGGACGAAACCAACCTTGACAAATTAGCAAAGATGACCGATACAATGCTTGAATCTCAGGACTCTAGTGGCAAATTTTGTCAGCAAGAACAACATGTGGAATCCATGAGTGGAAAAACACCAAGTATATCTGAGGTTGCAACCATTTTGTAAGCGCTTTTTACAAAAGTCGACAAGTGACAAGAGGAGCTGCACAATTCGAAGCAAACAAAGCAGGCACGCCAAGCTAATGCTACAAATGATCAAAATAGCTCCAATCAAACCACAATGTGTTTCTACCACAAAAAATTTGGCAACAACGCTCGCAAGTGCCAGCCAACATGCCCACGTTAGCAGCAAGCGTCAAACTAGAGATGCTGCCGTCAAATCTGCTGGTAAACGGCAGCACATCCACTAGCGGCATATCGAAAACCCAAACTCATATTTCACAAATATTACCTGACCAACGTCTGCACATAAAGGATCGACTCTCGGATCAGCTGTTCTTTATTGACTCTGGTTCAGTCGTATTTGTAATACCTTGCAGCATGGTACCACATGTGAATAACAACGGCAGACTGTATCTGTATGCCGCCAATCAAACACCCATTAAAACATATGGAAACTTCACCCTCAAGCTTGACCTAGGTCTGCAACGTACATTCACTTGGTCATTTACAGTTGCCGACTTTCAAACAACCTTAATTGGTGCAGATTTCCTAGCAACAAATCAACTCCTTATTGATGTCGGTCAGCAACGCTTACTTGAAGCTTCAAAACCAACGCATTTCGATTCACGAAATCTATCTCCAAACGCTTCTACATCGCTGGAGCATACATCGGTTAACCACGTGGAAAAATCACACAAACCGTGTTCACCGGAGGGAACTCATGTCCCCTCCGTCTGCCACTTCATCTAAACTCGAGGAGCACCTGTAGCTGAACGACCAAGGCGATTGGCGGGCGACAAACTAGCGTCAGCCAAAGCACAATTCAACATGCTCGTTGATAAAGGAATTGCTCGATATTCCAAAAGCCCATGGGCAAGTCCTCTGCACATGGTAGCAAAAAAGAATGGACAATGGCGCGCTTGTGGCAATTACCGCAAGCTAACCGCTGTGACAGTTCCGGACCGCTATCCAATTCCACACATCCAAGATTTTTCCGATCGTCTTTGTAAAAAAAAAATCTTCACAACGTTGGATTTGGAGAAAGCGTACTATCAAATTCCAATGGCACAGGAGGATATAGAGAAGACTGCAATCTGCACTCCATTTGGCTTAATTGAATTCGTATTTATGCCGTTTGGTCTAAAAAACGCGACGCAGACTTTCCAACGATTTATCGACCAAATTTTCCGAGGAGTGGACTACGTTCTTTGTTATGTTGACGGCATCCACATTATGTCCGATTCAGCAGAACAACATGATATACACGTTCGCAATGTCCTCGGCACTTTGCATAAACACGGATTAAAGATCAACAAAGAGAAATGTCAGTTTTCCCAAGCTGAGGTGGAATTTCTTGGATACGCAGTCAACAGCAAGGGTATTAAACCTCCCATGGACCGAATAAATGCCATTCTAGACATTCCTCAACCCCAAACGATATGCGAATTAGGTCGATTTTTGGGAATACTGAAATATTATCGTCGTTGCATTCCACATGCCTCACAAATACAAGCGCCTCTTAACGATTTGACGCGGAATATGAAGAAAAATGACAAGCGGCCAATTGAGTGGACCTCTGATGCTATAAAAACATTTGCTGAATGCAAGGAGAGTTTAGCAACGGCAGCAATACTCACGCATCCAGAACCAAATGCAGAACTCTGTTTGACGTGCGATGCGTCAGACACGGCAATAGGAGCTGTACTGGAGCAGCACACTGACAACGGCATCCTTTAGGGTTTTATTCGAAAAAACTCACCAGCACCGAACGAAACTACAGTACTTATGATCGGGAGCTCCTGGCTATATACGATGCCATAAAACACTTCAAACATTTGGTAGATGCAAGAGCGTTTGTAATTAAAATTGATCATAAGCCTCTTATATACGCATTTTCGCAACGGCCGGAGAAGGCATCACCTCGACAACTGCGCCATTTGAATTTCATCTCCCAATTTTCGACGACAATAGTACATCTGAGTGGAAACGAAAATGTGGTTGCTGATGCGTTTTCAGGGATTAATGCAATTTCAATGCCATCGTCGCTGACTCCAAAAGACATTGAGGAATCTCAGGCATCAGACAGAGAATTTTCCGTGTTGTTGAGCGGAACAACGTCACTACAACTACAATCAATGGAACTCAACAAGGGAGTACACGTTTACTGCGACATTTCGACCGGCACAATACGACCGTATATTCCACAATCATTACGAAACAGAGTTTTTTCAAACACTCTCGGATTATCACACCCCAACCGCAGATCCACGCTGAAACAAATTCGCCGCAAATATGTGTGGCTTTCAATGTGCAATTCCTTGACCATGCCAAAACATGCGTTTTGGCATGGTCAAGGAATTGCATTCCCTGCCAAAGGGCAAGAGTTCACAAACACAACTCACTCTTGCCCGATAAAATAACAGTACCGGATCATCATTTCGAGCATGTCCACCTGGACATTATGATTATGCCACTTGTTGATGGATACAGGTATTGCTTAACAATGATTGACCGTTTTTCCCGTTGGCCAGCAGCAATTCAGATCCCAGACATGTCTGCAGAAATTGTTTGCAGAGCCCTTTGGAACTGTTGAAAATATCGTTTTGGTTGTCCCAAAATTATAACGACAGACCAGGGTACACAATTTGAGTCTGCGCTTTTCAAATCGTTGGCGAATATGGTTTGAAGTGAGCACATCCACACGACACCTTACCATCCGCAGTCAAATGGAATAATTGAACGCTGGCATAGATCGCTAAAAGCTGCATTGATGTGTGACCCTGAAACAACTTGGCTGAAATTGCTTCCAACTGAACTTCTTGGTCTACGAACCTGTATCAAGGAAGCCTTACGAGCTTCAGCTGCGGAGATGCTTTACGGATGCACGCTTCATCTACCCAACGAGTAATTTCCTGATCTGGACTCACCTGCAAGACCCGCTGAATTTGTTAGTGAATTTCGAACAAGCATGCAAGCGCTAAGGCCAATTTCAACAGCGCATCACATCAAACCGAAACTCTGCAAACACAAGCATATAAATGATTGTGAATATGTTTTTGTTAGAGCGGATGCAGTCAAACGACCATTGGAACCGCCTTACACAGGACCATTCAAAGTCATCGACAAGTCGTCAGATCGCGTGTTCATTGTTCAAATGAATAACAAAGACACATCCATATCAATTGACAGACTAAAGCTAGCTTTTATAGAAGATGATAGCTCAGAAGAAGGACTGGAAAACTCGCTATCCACCAACCGCCTGCCATTCGAACATACTCTCGCCGACTTGTCTAGGAGGGGAGTACTGTGGCAACCCAGTCAAGCACCTAGTTTTCAACACTGGTTGGTGTAACCAGATCAAATTATCGCAGCCAACTTTATTAAGACGCGCCGACAAAAAGGAACACATGATCTAAATATAATCCCATATTGAACATTATTATAAATTTCTAAGCGTGTTATTATTATATAAATACATAAGCATCCCTAATTAATAAGCACGCCAAAATCAATTTTATTTTTGATCCCCAATGGATCCTCACAATTTAGTTATGAAACCAGGAAATCAAACCAATTTTATTTTTGATCCCCGATGAATCGTCACAATTTAGTTATGAAACCAGGAAACCAAACCAATTTTAATTTTGATCCCCAATGGATCCTCACAATTTAGTTATGAAACCAGGAAATCAAACCAATTTTATTTTTGATCCCCGATGAATCGTCACAATTTAGTTATGAAACCAGGAAACCAAACCAATTTTAATTTTGATCCCCGATGAATCGTCACAATTTAGTTATGAAACCAGGAAACCAAACCAATTTTAATTTTGATCCCCAATGGATCCTCACAATTTAGTTAAGAAACCAGGAAACCAAACCAATTTTAATTTTGATCCCCAATGGATCCTCACAATTTAGTTACGAAACCACGAAACCAAACCAATTTTAATTTTGCATACAAACTATGACGCTAATAAATTTCCGCTGTAGGGGGAGTGAAATTCCTGGTTGCCTATATCATAACTAATTGTTCGCTAAAAACGGCATTGAAGTTTGAAAACTATTTTATCAATTGTGGGAAAAGTGGCCGTGGCAGTTCAAAATTTTAAATGTCAGTGCAACTATGCTGTCGCTAGGAACCTCCGTATCCAAGTTGGTGACCCTAGGTGCCATAATTACTGAGATATTTGCCGAAAACACCAATTTTTCCCGAGGTGTGTCTAGTTTTTTGCTTATTGTGGGCGAATGGGGCGTTGCATCTGGTATTGACTGACTAAATATGTGATCGTTTGACACCAAGCTCGAACTTGTAGCTCTTACCATCTCTGAAATCTGTTTGTTCATACGGACAGACGGTCAGACGGACAGACAGACGGACATGGCTATATCGACTCGGTTTGTGATGGTGATCAAGAATATATATACTTTATGGGGTCTGCCACGCCTCCTTCTGCCTGTTACATACTTTTGCACAAACCCAATATACTCTTGCAGAGAGTATTAAAACCCACCACTGAACATATGTAGATATTGGCGAATAGCGAAATAAAAGAGGAACGGCGAATGCTGATATGCATATAAATATGTTTTTTTGCATCACTTATTAATTGTTTGTTTTAGTGTATAATTTAATTCAATTTGTGTGTTTTGCGTCAAATAGCCCTTTACTAAACCACATATATATCAGTGCCGAAACGCAATGTCTCTAATATGCTATAAATGGAGCAGTACTTTTCTATGTATTTTCAAATGTGTAATGTGCCGCTTCCATGCTTGCACTTTCTATATTCTCCTGCACTGACTCGTTTGGGCACTGTTATCTGATCAACAGAAGAGTCGCGCTTGGGCTCAATTCTGGGTATTATCTCCAAGATGGATCTCTTCAACGCCCGGCTGTTTAAATCCAGACTTCCACTAAGGTCAACAGCTCCAGGGAAATCCAACAACAAGCGTATCAATAACGACACACACCGCAAACCAAGCCTTGAAATGTCTTATAGACCAACGAACGCGATTGAAAGTCCCTGCTCGGCCGCCAATGAAAAATCGAAAACTAATTAAATTAAAACAAATTGCAAGTTCTTAAACACTACAATTTATTTGTTGGACTTAGCAATCGCGGAAAGACTTGGCAGCGTGTGTGTGGTTAATTCGAGACAAAATTACGAACTGATTGCCCGCTCATGACCGCTGCACTGCCAAATACAAATCAACTTACATGCTAGCTTAAGTATAAGAGATTTTATGCTTACATTACATTACTTAGGCTAATTTCTTTTGCTTATGCTAACTACTTATATTCTTGATCCAACATTCCTTGTGATCTTTCGGAACTGGAAAATCGCGAATTGTATGAGATGTGCCCTCTTGGGCGTAATCCCGGCAGAATTTGCTAAGAAACCCAGATATTCTAGTTCATGGTACAGCCCCTTAATCCGTAAGGTATGCAACGTCTCCTTCAGGACACTTATATGAGTCTCAAAATCAAAATATCATCCATATAAATGACTAGCTGACCTCGGTGAATCAGGTTCTTCAGAGCGAAATACACGAACCTGGCAAACACTGGAGGGCCATTTCAGATCCCAAACGACATACGTAAATACTAAAACGGCCCGTCACGTGTCACAAAGGATGTGTACTTAATAGAGTCTGGATAGATGCATCCACGTCAAGATGCTGACGTGGTGGAACCCACTTTCCAAATCAAGCACTGTAAAGAAGGATTTGACCTAAAGATATTCGACACAATCGTCTAGGAGTGGAATTGGGAAGTGGTCACGAGCAGTTATCTTGTTCAGCGGCCGATAGTCGACGCACTTCCTCAGGGTATTGTCCTTCTTACGGACCGGCACAATAGCGGAAGCATATGGCGAACTACTATGACGAATAATAACGGCAGCTAATAAATCCTCACAAATCTGACGGACCTCCTGGCTCTGATGATGGGACAAACGGCGGGGACGGAAAAACAACGGTATCTGACTAGTTACTTCAATTTTCATTTCGTATTCTATTGGATTAATATGCTGCTCTGGTACATTTAAATAAAATTCCTTGATGGCTCCTCACAGCATGTTGACTGTTCTGGTAGCAATGTTGGTACTATGTCAAATCTTTGGTCTTCACTTGTAGGGGTGCGCCCTAACGTATGCAACACAACATTTATTTTTTTTGTATGCATTATTTTGGACGAGACTGTTTCACGATAGCAACAGCTGTTATGTTAACGCACTGTTAACTATCGATCGATGGCAGGACTCAACCATGCATGCGATCAATCGATAATGCTTGCAGATCACCTTTAGGTATGCGATATTTCAAGTAGGTTGTCGACTTCCTCGATCGGCCTATTTCCTGTTTTTTGGTGTAGAAGCGAAGATTTTGCCTCTCCAAACAATCACTGGCGACGAGGCCAAGCCTGTGCTTGCGAATTAAAAGACGCTTTGGCCAATACGGCGCAAGTAGCAGTACCGGCGCTTCGTGTGGCACTCTTGGGTCGGCAACGAACGTTGCGCGCACACATTTTGTTTGCGACACGGCTGTCCGCTCAAGCGCGCACCCATTTTGCTTGCGACACGGCTGTCCACTCAAAAGCGCACAGCCAATAAATAGTCGCCGACGCCGCGATAAAACTGCTGGGAGACCATTTCTACGCAAAAACCTTGTTGGTTTTAAATTGTTTTAAGAAAAGCAAAAAGGGACTGGAGATAATGGTCTACTAAGCCACTTCGGAAAAAATAAAATAACAAAATAAAACAAAAAAAAGAATGGGGAATGAATTGAAAAACGTCATTCCGCAAACGCAACTTGTGTCCAAGATTGTATATCTGGAGAATTTCTTTCGTTCGGAGTCTCATACCCTTTTGATGCGATAATTAATTTTTATATAATTAATAAGACTTTTTAAAGTCAGCCTTTATTATACTCTCTGCAAGAGTATATTGGGTTTGTGCAAAGTATGTAAGAGGCAGAAGGAGGCGTGGCAGACCCCATAAAGTATATATATTCTTGATCAGCATCACAAGCCGAGTCGATATAGCCATGTCCGTCTGTCCGTCTGTCCGACTGTCTGTCCGTCTGTCTGTCTGTCTGTCTGTCTGTCTGTCTGTCCGTATGAACAAACAGATTTCAGAGATGGTAAGAGCTACAAGTTCGAGCTTGGTGTCAAACGATCAGATATTTAGTCAGTCGATGCCACGCCCCATTCGCCCACAATAAGCAAAAAACTGGACACACCTCGTGAAAAATTGGTGTTTTCGGCAAATATCTCAGTAACTATGGCACCTAGGATCACCATTTCTGGTACGGGAGTTCCTAGCGACAGCATAGTTGCATTGCCATCTATAAATTTGGACTGCCACGCCCCCTTTTCCCACTTTTGATAAAATAGTTTTCCAACTGCAATGCCTTTTTTAGCGATTTTGTTCGTATGGTTATTTATATTTCGTGTGGAGACTAACTATATTAAACTATCCTGAAAGGCGCATTAAAATCGGACTATAAACAAGAAAACTAGAAGCGTTACAATATTGATAATTGAACGCAATATCAACCTATAGGTGCAAGCGAGACAGAAACACACAAGCACATGTTCGAACGTTTTCGCTGCCTGTGTGTCGGCAGCGCTGCCCGCGGTCGCTGGCTGCGCCGAATACACACATACATACATGCATGCATCATATATTGTCAAACGTACATATGTATGTGTATTCGCATGCAAACAAACAGATGTGTGTTTGATTATGCTTTGATTGTTTTTGTTTCAACGTGTTTTAATGCAAGTACTATTCATTGTAATATCTGGATACCGATTTTAATAATTTAATCGGGAAAATGCAGAGAGTATTATACGGTCGGGCGCGCTCGACTGTACTTTTCTTTCTTGTTTTTTAATTCCATTATTCACGTAAGACTTTTGTAAATTTTCTTGGTATGGTATGTATAAAATAATATCCAAAGTTAGCTGTTATATATTCTAATCCGTTTGAAGTCCCCCACAGCAAATCGTCGTCTTCAGGCCTGTCGACTACCATAAAGTATTGTCAGCTGTATCAACGTATGTAAGAATAAAATAACACAGAGTGAGTTAAAACAAAACACTAAATTATATATGGCAGCTATCCAACATTAATAATTTTGAAAAGTAATATATAATACATACCAAACCAAACAAATCTAAAAGCAAACATACACTGCTGCGCCTTTCTTCGCTTAAACTTATAAATTCCTGAAACATGTATGTTCGCTTTTGAAACCCTTTTGTCACTGGTAAGCTGATCTCAGTAGTTTTTTTTTGTAAAGACAGCTTATCCAGGAAAATGAATTTTGAAACCAGCGATTGGTTATCTTTCTAGTTTGTATGTGAAGAATCATTATGAATTAAAAATCTCCGCTATAATGGGCTCCTAAAGTAAACGTTGTTGCATTGATACTAGGGTAAAGACATGAGGCTTCAAAAGTCTTTACAGGTTGGGAGGGTAAAGAAGGAGGACCTTAACATCATAGTCCTTCCTTAAAGATTGTCATTCTGGCCGTTGTGCTGTGCGCTTATGGTTATCATCCTTGTCCTAATCCAACTCTGTCTACAATTTTAGTTATGTGACACAGCAGCTAACTAGGAGGCAAAGTACCCACCCCACTTTCCCTGAGCTCTAGTCGACCCCGTAGGCAGAGTACGTCTCCAGTCTGCTGCACACATCATGTGTTCGTTACACTCTTACAGGTACGTCTATGGCGTTCATGATTGCTAACGCCTCTTCAATGATTTCGTCTTTATCGTTTCCGAACTGCTCCGGCAGCGTCACAGTGGACTCAACAACTGAAGAGTACGGCTCTGGTCCGACCAATACACATCTGACGTCAGTTTTTGGGGCAATTATTGGGCATCAGGACTGCCGTGAGTTTATTGGGACAGTTCTTATTAGTATCATCAGAACCTCTGGGCCGATTTTTGTCACATTGGCTTCTAATCTGGCACAACACATTGTTGGTTTTCTTAAGTATATCCCTCCCTACGATGAGAGGCACCGCAGTTGCAGAATTTGGTAATATATGCATTTCATTTATTAAGACTTGTTCGGCTTTTCTCATGCGCACAGCGCACATACCTTTCCCTAATGACAAAATTCGCCGTTTGAAGCGTATCCACTGGTTCCGGCTGTCCCTCCACGGTGGCAGCCTGGTTGCTGAGCGCTGATCTCGTCTTCGCTGGGCACGCCTTGTATTGGTGCCCGACTTTCCCGCATTTGAAACAGGAAATGTTTTCGGATATTGGCTCTTGTAGTGCCCAAAACTCCAAGCAGTTGAACCAACGGATTTCTTCCATCGGGGTTCCTCCCTGCCTGTTCGTCGTGCTGATTCCAACCGCCGTCCTTGGTGAAGGCCGGCTCACTGTCGCGGCCTGCCTAGATACCTCCGTCTGAAGCCGCCACCGCTGGTAACGCGTCAACAGGTCCTTCAGCTCGGGAAGCGTCCGAGCGGCGTACAGCATTATAATTTTTAGATTCACCAATTCACCTTCCGCTATCATCCGGTTCATGGCGATCTCTTGCATTTCGAACGCGTACCGAAGGTACCCCTCTCCAGGTTGTCGGCATCTGTTTCGTAAGGCTGCGTACACCTCCTCGGTGCTGCGGGTGCGTCCGAACTCTTGAATAAGGGCCGCTTTAAGGTCCTCAAATCGGTGCACGGTGACGGTTCATAAGAACACCTCCGCTGTGCCCTCCAGATGCGTCTGCATGCTATTAGCCGCATCCGTCTTCCAGGTCATCTATCCACTTATGGACATCGTGGACGTTGTCGCCTGAAAAGCGAGAGACCATTCTTTCGATCATACTCACGTCTGTTACTTGCGAAACGGGCTTCCATAATTTGACATTGTAATTCCAGCACGTCCTTCTGTTTGCGAAATTATGCTAATTGCTGGTTCAGCGTTGACTGCTCGGCCCGGCAACATGGGCGGCAACGGCAGTCTGCGATTTTTGTTTTTCGTGGGCTTGTCCTCCATTGATTTTTTTTCGATTCTTATCTGCACGTCTGGTTTTTTGCGCGTCTGTGTAAAAAGAGAACGTCATCGCCTCGGGCGACGCGTTGATGCACTGTCACTTGCCTCCGAGGCGGTGTAGTGTCTAGCTATGGCGTGGTCCCGTACCCTGACATGTTGCGGCATGCCAGGAGTGCCGAACATGGCTAGGGGTAGCCTGGCGGCACACCCTAACACCAAGCGCTCGTACAATCTACCCGACCACTGCAGCATATTCGAGGCAGAGGTCTTCGCCATAGGAAAAGCTGCGGAGGTCGCGACTCATCTAGCCACGGAGAGTCACACAATCAACCTCATGGTTGACAGTCAGGCAGCAATTATGTCTATGATATCGTCTACTCTCGGCTCCAGAACGGTCAAGGTCAGCAGAGAGGCATTAGATAAACTATGTACGACGAAGTCAGTACATATCTACTGGGTCCCTAGCCACCAACAAATCCCTTGGAAATGAGGAGGTAGACACTCTGGCAAAGGCTGGAACTGAACTACCTGAAATTAGAACAGAGCTGGTGGCCATGTATCTAAGATTGCTGTAAAGCAGTCTTGAGAGGAACACCACCAAACTAATTAACGTTAGGTGGCGGAACACCATCTCTTGCAGAATAGCCAAAATAATGTGCAGTTCGATGCACAACTTAGCCGATTCCTACTACATCTCTCTCGGAAAGATTTTAGGATGCCAATTGGAGTACTCACTGGCCACTGACTAGCGGCTGCGCATGCGGCCAAGCTTGGTATTACCACGGACACCGACTGCGGAAAATGCAAATATCCTAACATCTTCGAAACACTAGAACATCTTCTTTGCCACTGTCCTGCTTTAGAGCGAACAAGGCTAAGATGTTTATGTGCACCGCAAATTCCCTCTATGAAAGAGGCATCAGAGCGCTCACCAAGAGACCTACTGATTTTTGCAAAACGCTCCTGTACTTCTAGCCTAAATAACCCTCCGCGCATGGACTACTAAGGGCCGCATACGGCCTATGTACAGTACCCGCGAGGACGTCCGGCTTAATGTAACCTAACCTAATATGTTACCTGCACTTAATTTTTTTTTTGTTTTTTTACGAATTTTATTAAATATTTGCAATCGTGACAAGATTCCACTAAGTTGATGAAGGAAATTTTTTATAAAGTTTTATTCAGAAAAACCAAAAATATAACTTCAAAACATAGACATATAACAATAATAATAATAATAATAATAAGAAATACTTGATTTATTATCGAATAAAAATTAGGAAAAAAATATTTTTTTTAATGTAATGTTAGCAATAATTAATTTTAAAAATAATATCAATAATCGATTAAAATGAAGAACAATGCATATCGATATATAAATAAGCAAGTTGTATCGATATTGCACATTGGCAATATCGATACGATAAGTTCCGATAACTAACTTAAATATAGACGCGCAAGAAAAGAACATTGTAAAAAGTAACATTAAGCGAAATAAAATAAATAAAGTGTTTACAACTTTACATATCAGGTGTGGGGGTATGCCCAATGCTCATAGTGTTTGAAACATAAAAATAAAAAACATAGTGAATTACACGGTCAAATCAAACCTGTACAAAAATTAAAAGCAAAACTTTATTTTTGAATAAAGTTGTGTGAAGTATTAAAATACTTGGTAATGGAAGATATAGACAATTTGTTTGATATTAAAATTCCATCCAAACCTGAAGAAGCTGTGGAGTTACTACCAGACTTCGTCATAGGTGACGCCGACAACTTGTGCCAAAATCGTATGAAATTCACGAGAAAAATAAGATGGCGGAACAACCGTTACGTGAAGCTGAAAATTCGAAAGAAGCGCAGGCGATTTCACAATGTCGCGAAATCAAGACCAAGATTTCAAATGAATTGCAATATTTGGAGGACTTGGAGAAGCTTTATGTCACTCGTAAGCGGGTTGCTGACCTGCAGGCCGCCCTTGAGAGAAGCGAAAGGTTCACTAAGTCGGAACAAAATGATGTCTTGAATGTGAAAGATGTGGAAGCTTTGATGCGGCCTTTTTCGGGCGATGACAACTAATCCTTGTTAATGTGGACCCGAGACTTCGAGGAGGTTATGAATGCCTACAATGTTAGCCATATGAAGCGATTCATTTATGCTAAACGTCTATTAACCGGATCTGCCCAGTTGTATTAGCACAACACCGGTATATTAAACTGGAGTGACCTGAAGGAGGAGCTTATTCACATCTTTAAGTACAAAGTCTCATCTTGGGATGTCGGCAAGCAACTTGAAGCGCGTAAAATCCAAAAAGGGGAGAGTGCGTTGCGTTACTTTGTTGCTATGTGCAGCATCGCCATGCAAGCTGAATTGGCAGTGAGTGATGTTGTTCAGTTCATCGTCAACGGACTTCAGGATACAACAGGTGCTGCAGCGTCTATGAGGTACTGCACCTTGTTGGATGAGTTACGTGAGAAACTCATCATATATGATCAATTTCGTCAGGCACCTAGTGCAGCAGCAACTGAAAACTCCGGTAGGCAAACTGAAGAAGTAAGGTGCTTCAATTGTCGTCAGGTGGGCCACAGGATGTCAGATTGCAAGCGGCCCAAAATACCTCAAGGAGCTTGCTTCAAGTGTAACAGTACCGATCATCAATATCGCCAGTGCCCAGAGAAGAGTCAACACTTGCACCGTCACGTCGAAGGAAGAACCAAAGATGGGAGAACACTTTGAGAAAGGTATCACCATTGCGGTTACACCCTTAATTGATTTATGAGTTTCACCTGGTGAGCAGAGATGTAATGTTCGTGCTTTTATTGATACTGGTAGTCCTGTAAGCTTCCTTGATGAATCATTAATACCTAAAAATTTAGTGTTAAGACCATGTTCTGAAAAATATTATGGATTAGGTGGAAAAAGTATTGATATTAAGGGCCAAATGAAGGGTCAAATAACTTTTGTCATGAAGACACATGTAATTTTATTTTTTGTAGTACGCTCAAGAATATTACCAGCTTTAGTACTATTAGGTCGTGATGCTTTGCGGAAGATGAATATTAAGTTAGTTTATATAAATGAAATAAAAAGCACGAGTAATACAACTAAATCTTTGTTCACCACTTTTACCGATAAAATAGATGTAAGAAATATTTCAAAACATCCCATAGACATCAATACGTCACAGATAGTGTCCAATGAGGACACGTAAATAGCCGAAAACTCTAACGAATTTCAACGAATTTCAACGAATTTCAAGACTTCTGTGCCAATATTGAAATAGAAGAAAGCGAAGAATATAATGTAGGATTAGGTTTTGGTAGACATTTATTTGAAGAATGTTCCGCATTGTTGAGGTCCAGATATTTTACTAATTCTTGTAAAAATGTAATGAATGCAGGACAACAGATGAGCATTAGACTTACTGACACAACTCCTTTTTATTGCTCACCAAGACGATTAAGCTATTTTGATAGATAGAGAGTGGCGGAAATTATTAAAGATCTGTTAGAGAAAAAGATAATACGACCTAGTGAATCCCCGTATGCATCTCCAATCGTACTTGTGAAAAAGAAATCTGGTGAAATTCGAATGTGCGTCGATTATAGAGGACTGAATAAGCTTACTGTCCGTGACAATTTCCCATTGCCCCTTATAGATGATTGCTTAGAGTATTTGGAAAACAAACAGTGTTTTCAGGGTTTCATCAAATTGCAGTCGAGGAGAAATCAGTGCAGTATGCATCTTTTGTCACTCCCCACGGTCAATATGAGTATGTGAAAATGCCATTTGGGCTTAGGAATGGTCCAGCTATTTTCTAAACATTTATATTTAGTGTATTCAAGGACCTTATTCGAGCTAAGAAAATAGTCGCCTATATGGACGATATAGTAGTGGCTACAAAAAAGGTTGAGGAGCATTTAGACATTTTGGGTAAGCTTATGGATCGAATAAGTCATTATAATCTGGAAATAAACCTTAAGAAGTGTATATTTATTCAACAAGAATGTGACTTTTTAGGATATAGAGTCAATAAACATGGTATATAGCCAAATAATTCCCACCTTGAGGTTTTAAGGGAATACCCAATGCCTATTAATTTGAAAAGCTTGCATTCATGTTTATGACTCTTTTCATATTTTCGTCGTTTTGTGTTCTCGTTTGCTAGTATAGCCAGGCCCCTGGCGGATTTATTAAAGAATGGAGGTCCTTTTCCTCTTAACAATAATCAAATAGAGTCTTTTAATGCATTAAAGTCAGCATTGTCAAATCCTCCGGTACTAGCAATATTTAGTCCCAGTAGAGATACAGAGCTGCACACTGATGCCAGTGCACACGGTTTTGGAGCTATATTAATGCAGAAACAGGATGACGGGAAAAAGCGTCCTGTAGCATTTTTTTCAGGAAAAACTACAGCGGCTGAATCCAGATACCATAGCTTTGAGCTGGAGACTCTTGCCATTATTTACGCATTGCGTCGCTTTAGGGTTTATTTGGAACATAGAGCATTTAAAATAGTGACAGATTGTAATTCTTTAGTACAAACCCTTAGTAGAAAATCCATTAATCCTAAGATTGCTCGATAGTCTTTATATATATGGACGTTGATGTACTAACGGGACAGTACATTCAAGTGGCCCAGAAACACCAAGCAACGTGCTTGTTAGCGCTCAGAACCCTGCAAATAATGCAGCCTCCTCCCGCCCAACCGACCGAGGGGCACACCGCATAACGTACGGCTAGCGATAAACGCGAATCGAATTTATAAGTTAGAACATAAAATAAAAAAATAACTAAAAACGAAATACAATACATTTTAAATTATTAAGCTAAGATAATTAAGATCTAGACAGGTGACAGAGAAGAGAAGTTCTAATTAAGGGGGTCGAAGTAGAACTACCTACAACTCGAGAAAGTTTGTTGTAGTTACTACATAGGACTCGGAAAGGATTATGTATAGCAAAGTTGGTAGAACAAGGTTGAAGAGAGAGCGGAAGAAAGTTTCTAGTTGGTCTAATCGGAACAGCAAAACTAATCTGGCTGAGTAATTCTGAAGAATCAATTTCGCCATTCAGAATGTAAACGTTTTGGAAAGGGAGGCGCCTACTGAAGGACATTACGTTACACTTACTAAAGTTAAGGTTTAATAAATTAGCTTGACACCAGATTTGAAAACTACATAGATCAGATTGTAACCTGGTCCCAAGAAAAGACTCAGCAGCCGAAACACAGAGTTTAACGTCATCGGCATACATGAGCACACGAGAGTAACTGATCGCAGATGGAAAATCATTTATGAACAATATAAATAACAAGGGACCGAGATGGCTTCCTTGTGGAACACCCGAAGTTACTTGAACAGATTTGGACAAAGTGTCTTTAAAATAAACATATTGTGTTCTAGAACACAAGTAATTTGAAATCCAAATAGTAAAGTTATAGGAAAGACCCAAAAGATTGAGCTTATGTATTAATAGGCTGTGATTAACGGAGTCGAAAGCCTTACTGAAATCTGTGTAAATGATGTCAGTTTGCAATTTTCTCTCAAAGCCCTTCAATGCAAATGATGTAAATTCTAACAGGTTAGTGGTAGTGGATCTATATTTCACAAACCCATGCTGGCAGGGTGAAATCATGGATCTACAGAAATGTTGCAGTTGAGAAGTTATTAATTTCTCAAAAGCCTTGGGAATAGCAGACAACTTGGAAATACCCCTATAGTTGCAAACATCGGATTTATTTCCTTTTTTGTGAAGAGGAATAATGTAAGATGATTTCCAAACATCAGGGAAACAGCATGTTTCAACAGACAATGTAAATAGTTTATACAAGGGCTTTAAAAGGCCGTCTGCACAGTTTTTAAGCACACAGCCAGGGACTCCGTCTGGACCAGGCGAAAAAACAGATTTAGTAGCCTTTAAATTACATAAGAGAGAGCTTTCGGTGATGACTGGTGTAAAATTACTATTGAAGGAATTTAAATGATAAGGATAGGGTGAGTCACAGTTATACTCGTGCTTACTGTAAGTAGTTTGAAAAAAATCGGCAAATAAGTCGGCGATAGCCTTATCCGAATTAGCAGATTCTCTTTCAAAGAACACACTAGATGGAAGCGTTGATGATTTACGCTTCGAATTACCGAAGTTATAAAACCGTCTCGGATTCCTTCTGAACTGTTGACCACAGTCAGTAAGGTATTCCTTATAACGACGGTCATTCAAAACATAGAAATCAGATCGAGCAATTAGATATCGCGAGAAATGCAAGGAAGAGCCAGTTTCCCTGAATCTCTTATAACATTTCGACTTTCTATTTTTGAGCAATGTTAACTCACGGGTAAACCAAATAGGCTTATTAGACCTGGTTGGAACACAGAGCGGAACACAGACATCAATTAAGGAATTCAAGGTATCATAAAAGGTTGTGATTGCACTATCCATATCTCTACACATGAACAGTCGGGACCAGTCAGTTTGGGATAGCAGCACATTTAACTTGTTAAAGTCGGCTTTCCGAAACTGACGAGACCGTTTAGTAGATATACTACTAGTACGGGTCACCCGATCAGGTAAATCAATCAACACCTCCAAAGTCGGGTGATAAGGTTCTTCAGGATTTGATAAGGGTTTTATGCGGGAAACAGAAAAACAGGAAGGGTCCAAAACAAAAATCAGATCAGGCATTCTATTTAAAGAGTTTGGAATAGCATTGATTTGAAGCAATGAAATTCCAAACAGCTCATCAAGAAAATCGTGCTGAGTCGTGGGGGTCAACACGGCACAGTCGGGACACGAAATCCATGTAGTACCAGCAATATTAAAATCGCCAAGAACTACAAGAAAGTCACGATCAGATAACATAGATGAAACTGATTTAATAGCAGAAAAGTGTAATAAATAAAGAGAAGAGTCAGAAGAAGGAGGAATATAGGAGCAGGTAATGAAAACTCTAACGTTATTTAGGCATAACTTAATAGCAACAAATTCGATATCCACAGAGCCATCGATTGTTACTCCTTCCGAGGATAAGTTAACATCGACGGCAATAAGCACACCACCACCTCGGCGGGATGTACGATCTTTTCTATAGATAGCGAATTTATTGAAAAGGATTTCTGAATCTAAAACATCGGGCCATAACCATGTCTCAGAAAAGGCCACGACATGAAATGAAAAAGACAGACTATTTAAATACATATTACTAAGTTTACTAAGAAGACCTCTTACATTTTGATAGGCAAACGAGAGGGAGCAAGTTAGTTTTTTCCGGAATCAGAGGCCGGGACAGGGTTAGACGGCAGTGCAATCGGAGTCCGATTTCTTTTCTTAGCTGTATATTCCTTTATTATTAAATGGTCCGGCCAAAATTCTTTACAACAAATTGTACTAAAATATTTGGCAGGAACACTTACTTTAAATGAAGAAATTTCCCGATGATATGAGAACTTAAATTTCTCCACCGTAATGTTAGCTTCAGATTTGGCCTGAATAAAGGCCTTGACATCATCCGATGTGGTATCAGGGGCAAGCCTAGAAACAAATAATTGTTTCTTTGGTGGAACACCTACGAGAGTCTTTTTATCGGACACTGTAATAGCTTCCGCAACAGCTCTGATAGACTCATTGCAAATAAAACCCATCTTAACATTTGTTCGCACCTGGCAATTTGAATTATAACAGACGTACATAGTGGAGGTAATTAGTGTAAGCAATGAATGTAATAAAATGGAATATATAGAAGCTAATAAGCACTGTTGAAATAAAAAGTTAGTTGAAAAAAAAAAAGGCAAGCTAGGGTTAATGTGCAAGCTACTGATGTTTACTTACGACAATAATAAATGCACAAAAACAAATTATGCGCGGGCGCGGCGACCGAAAACAAGAAAAACGGAATAACCAGCCAACACCAAAAATAAGATAAGCGCGGTAAAACAGATGAGAGCGCGACGGGAGCGTAAATATAGAAGAGAGCACGAAGTTAGCGCCGAGAGAATGTTTACACAAACAAAGTGTTAGCACAAGCAACGGCGTAAAATTACAAGAACAAATTACACAGCGACAAACAAACGCAGAAATAAGTAAACAGAATGTTTGGCTGTGGAATTGTTGTTGCTTAGAAAACAAAATTATTAATAATTGGCTTTAAAGTTTATTAAAACAATGTGTATCAACACAACCGATGTAGCACACAATGTAGCAAAGGAATTAAGCCAGAAGTATGATACGAATTAGAGCAATTAAGCAAGGAAAACTTGAAATGAAATAGAAGCGATGTAAAAAACGTCCGTCAGCGAAAGCGAATCGAATCGAATTGAATTGGAAAATTATGACTACCGTATTGAACACAGACCTGGAAGCAACATGTCGCATGTCGATGCCTTAAGTAGACAGACGGAGTTCATTGAGAACCGTAGTGAGAACCATATTGATACCCATAGGAGTGACCGTAGTCAGAACCATATTGATACCCATAGGAGTGACCGCGATGAGAACCATAGTAAAGCCCCTAATGATGGCCATAATAGGAACGTAGGTAAAATTCATAGTGAGAAGCATAGTGCCTCTTATAATCGGAATTACCAAACAAATAGGGATTTGGACGGAAGAAAAGAAGGCCGGGGAGGTGATATAAGGATAAAGGAAGTTATAGAGAACTCATGTAGGGATAGGCGTGGTGAGCAATTAGCTGACTTAAAGGAATCCTTAATATCTCCTTTACCTATTGTAGGCGTAGTTGGTGTCACGAAGGAGGATGTAGATTTGTTGCTACATGTTGAACAGATGAGAGATCCTGATATCGAAAAAACTAGGAATTTATTGGAAAATGCTGAAGTGTTGGGTTTTGAGCTAGTAGATGGAGTAGTGTACAAAATTAATGAAACAGATGAGTTACGGCTGTATGTGCCTTTCAGTATGGAAAACCAATTAATTTAAATTTCACATGAGAAATTAGGACATTTAGCGACGGATAGGTGTGTGAATGATTTAAAAAAGTTTCCTTCCATGCGTAGTAAGGTTGAAAAATTTATTAGAAACTGTTTACCTTGTATATTGCATTCTGTCGCAAAGACGATCCATGATAGAACATTGCATAGTACACCCAAACCCTGTGTGCCCTTTCATACACTCCATATAGACCATTTAGGACCCTTGCCAAGCATAAATTCCAAAAGGAAACACTTGTTAGTAATAGTCGACGCATTTACGAAATTTGTAAAATTATTCCCAGTAAACTGTACAAGTACGTGAGAAGCTAGGGACGCACTTAGTAAATATTTTGAGTTTTATAGTCGCCCTAAACGAATAATATCAGATCGTGGAACATGCTTTATTTCTTTGGAGTTTAGTTCCTTCTTGACTGAACGTGATATAGAGCATATTAAAGTCGCAACAGGTGCGCCACAGGCTAATGGTCAGGTTGAGCGGGTAAATCGGGTATTAACACCCATGCTAGGAAAGTTATCAGAACCATTGCTTCAGGACGATTGGCATAAACTTATGTATAGAGTAGAATATGCTATTAATAATGCAGTACATAGTAGTACGCAGTATGTTACTATTTGGAGTTGACCAAAAGGGTCCCATTGTGGATGAATTAGCGGAGTACTTGGAAGATAGAGTTAATAAAGTAGGTCATAGAGATTTATAACAAATTAGGAAGACAGCTGGGGAAAAAATACTGCAGTCGCAGATACGAAATGAAGACATGTATAGAAAAAATCATAGAGTGCCTTTAAAATATAATGTTGGTGATTTTGTAGCAATAAGAAACGTAGATACAACGCCAGGTATTAATAAAAAGTTCGCTCCAAAATACGGTGGCCCATATAAAATTAGCCATGTATTTGATAATGATCGTTACGAAGTTACAGATATAGATAGATGTAGATCAGTTGACTCAATCACCATTGTAGTGTGTAAGCTTAGTATTAATTAATAGTATGTAAGTCGTGGTCGACTATTATTGTCAGGTCGGCCGAATGTAATGCTAGCAATAATTACTTTTAAAAATAATATCAATAATCGACTAAAATGAAGAACAATGCATATCGATATATAAATAAGCAAGTTGTATCAATATTGCACATTGGCAATATCGATACGATAAGTTCCGATAACTAACTTAAATATAGACGCGCAAGAAAAGCACATTGTAAAAAGTAAAATTAAGCGCAATAAAATAAATAAAGTGTTTAAAACTTTACATTAATATGCTGTTTCAGCTACTTGTAATACAAAACGTTAATTGCAAAAAAAAACATGATGAATTTTCACACTGCATCGAAACAAATGGAAGACCTGTTTCGGACCACATTACAATTGATTCTAGGCTTTGTCATTGTATTAAATAATGTTTTAATATATAACTAGCATGGCATCAGGTGATCGAAGATCCTCCCAATTTACTATGTTATTGTAACATTGGCATCACATCCATTGTCGTCTATTAAGTAAACAAGAAAGAAAAGTACAGTCGAGCGCGCCCGACCCTATAATACTCTCTGCATTTGTCCCGATTAAATTATTAAAATCGAGATATTACAATTTGTAGTACTTGCATTAAAGCACGTTAAAACAAAAACCATCTAAGCATAATCAAACAAACATCTGTTTGCTTGTATGTGAATACACATACGTTTGACAATATGTATATGATGCAAATATGTATGTATGTATGTGTGTATTCGGAGCAGCCAGCGACCGCGGGCAGCGCTGCCGACACACAGGCAGCGAAAACGTTCGAACATGTGCTTGTGTGTTTCTATCTCGCTTGCACCTATGGGTTGGTATTGCGTTCAATTATCAATATTGTAACGCTTCTAGTTTTCTTGTTTATAGTCCGATTTTAATGCGCCTTTCAGGATAGTTTAATATAGTTAGTCTCCACAACAGTTATAAACTACAATACTGTACGATACGGAAAAAACGGCATTGAAGCTTGAAAACTATTTTATAAATTGTGGGAAAAGTGGGCGTGGCAGTCATAAATTTTAAATGGCAATGTAACTATGCTCTCGCAAGGAACATCCGTACCAGAATTGGTGATCCTAGGTGCCATAGTTACTGAGATATTTGCTGAAAACACCTATTTTTCACGAGGTGTGTCCAGTTTTTTGCTTATTGTGGGCGAATGGGGCGTGGCATCGAAAAAAAAAAGATTCTTGTATTGACTGACTAAATATCTGATCGTTTGACACCAAGCTCGAACTTGTAGCTCTTACCATCTCTGAAATCTGTTTGTTCATACGGACAGACAGACAGACGGACAGACGGACATGGCTATATCGACTCGGCTTGTGATGCTGTTTTTATCATTTTTTATACTCTCTGCAAGAGTATATTGGGTTTGTGCAAAAGTATGTAACAGGCAGAAGGAGGCGTGGCAGACCCCATAAAGTATATATATTCTTGATCAGCATCACAAGCCGAGTCGATATAGCCATGTCCGTCTGTCCGTATGAACAAACAGATTTCAGAGATGGAAAGAGCTACAAGTTCGAGCTTGGTGTCAAACGATCACATATTTAGTCAGTCAATACAAGAATCTTTTTTTTTTCGATGCCACGCCCCATTCGCCCACAACAAGCAAAAAACTGGACACACCTCGGAAAAAATTAGTGTTTTCGGCAAATATCTCAGTAACTATGGCACTTAGGTTCACCAATTCTGGTACGGGAGGTTCCTAGCGACAGCATAGTTGCATTGCCATCTAAAATTTTGGACTGTCACGCCCACTTTTCCTACATTTGATAAAAAATTCTGGAATCTTCAATGCCGTTTTTGGCGAACTTGTTCTTATCGTACAGTATTGTAGTATTTATAATTCTTGTGGAGACTAACTATATTAAACTATCCTGAAAGGCGCATTAAAATCGCTTAATATTCTATATTAAGTACTATGTGTTAACTACTCCCCCCTCAAGTATAAGGCCGTCCTCGGCCGACCCAATTCCGGCGACAACTTCTCGTAACTGCTTCCGCCAAAGAGTGAGGCCAATGCAGATTAAAGCACAGCATATGGCTCCAATGATGACTGCCACACGATAAGCTTGATCAGTTCCGGCGTCCTTCTTGATTTGCTGTATCACCTCCAAATTACGTTCATTCAAACGATGAAGGTAAGGGAGGCTGAGGACATCTTGGCTGGCAGTGATGTTCAGCAAGGGAGAATTGGCAATACCCGGGACTCTATTGCGTGCGTTGTTGTGATTGTAAAACAGAGTCCCGTTAATTGCGACTCGGGCTCCGAACGTGATGAGATGCGTGCCTTGAACCTGGATCTCAGTGCCATTGTCCACCTGAATCCGTGCGAACTCGTCGTTAAGGATGATGATTCCGTCATCTACATGGGTGATTATTTCCAGGTTGCTCGGCTGGACCTCGCAGTGTGCCGTGCCACCTGCATGAAGCTCCTTGGCACCTGAACTCTTTAATGCTAGGCGACAAAATGTGGCTCCAGGTGAAGCGGCGCAACTCTGCAGTGTGTGGGTTTCTCCATCGCATTCGGCTATGACATTGTCAAACAATCGCAATATGAAGTTCTTGTGGACGACAGGATAAATCGTAATTTTTCTGCAAGTTTTTTAAATCTTTGGGAATTTGATTATAAAATGTATAGTGTTAATGGATTGAAGAACTTTTACGGACGCAACGGACATAAGATCTCCTATGGGATTGTTGGTGGGTTCCTCTAGCCAAATTGATTTCAAATCTGAGTGGTCTAAAATGTTTGGGCTAACAATGTTAGCCTTCGCGAGAGTAATAGCAAGCATTAAATTTTGCAACTCCATCATCAGCATTCTGTTTATAGACAGTAGTATTTCAAATAAATGGCTAGTGTCAACTTGTGAGTTTTTGGCTATCTTGAGAATTTTATTGACAGTTATTGTTAACTGGTTAAGCTGGTCTTGAACTCTAGTGTTGATTTCTATTTGTCTATTGTTGGCATTTATTAGTTCCCTTTCGGTGAACCTAGTCTGCTCTAAATCACCGGCATCGGGTGTACCCACACAACCTTCAGTATGGATCCTAGGAAATCTAAGCTCCTGGCGACTCTATGGTGTGTGCCTAACGCCTGCAAGAGGTTTTGTAGTTGTGCTGTGCCATGTCCACACTTAGAAGTTTTTTCATGTGGGATAGCGGGAACATGTCAATTAATTTGACCGTTTCTTCCACCATTCGCACGAACTCTGAGAGGTTTGCCGAGTGCCTAACATATGCGTATTCCTTCCATATCAAGATCTCGCCATCGACGATGGGAATGCACTTGGCACGCGAGTAGTCGGTGACATGTGCCGAATTCACTGATAAGGAAAGGAGTAATATGGATCCAAACCTGTGAAATGAAGTTATTTTCTTTCTTTTTAGCAACTTCTTTGTTTTCCTTTTTAAGGAGGTCTGTCCACCACCAAAAATGTTTTATAAAAACTATGCCAAGTGGCTAACAGTAAATTGAACAAGTAAGAAAGGCTACAGTCGATCGAGGCGACTATAAAAGACCCCGTACTCTTATAGTAGTGCACATTTGTATTCAATTTGAATTCAAATTTTCAAATGAAATTTTAAAATTTTAATTTTATATGTACATTTTGAATTGAAATTTAAAATAAATAATTTAACAATTCGCATTGCCAGCATTCGAACCTGCAAACTCTATCAGTTGCACCACGCGCCACTTTCAAGAATTCTCCGAATATCAGCATTTACATATTATTCATACAAACACACATTCGTTTGATATTATATGTATGTATGTGTGTATTCGGCGCGGCCAGCGTCTGCCGGCAGCGCTGTCGCCACACAAGCATCGAGAACGTTCGAACATGTGTTTGTATGTTTCTGTCTCGCTCTCGCGCGTAAGTGATATTGCAGTTAAATAACAAACTTTCTAACGCAGTAGCTCTTTTGTTAAAGGTAGTATTTTGATGCCACTTTCAGAATAGTTTGATTTAATATGCCTCTATACGAATGTTGAATTACAACACTTTACTATATGAATAAATGCCTTAAAAACGACATTAAAGTGAAAACGTTTGGTTAACTCTTATGAGAAAAGGGGGCGTGGCAGCTCAAAATTTTTAATGGCATTGCATTAAGGCTGTCTTTAGAAACCTGCTTACCAGAAATTGTGTTCCTAAGTGCGATAGTTACTGAGTTATTGGCCTAAAAGTATATTTTTTTTCGAGGTGTGTCTGGTTTTTTGCTCATTGCGGTGGCTGTAAGGGGCGTGGCAAAAATTGGAAATAAGCTTAACCTGCCTGACTTAATAACGGACTTTCATTGGTGGCTCTAGCTTTCGTAGTTTAAAAGATCCAGGTGTTTATACGGACGGACAGACAGACGGGCAGACAGACAGACGGACAGACGGACATTGCTATATCGACTCGGCTGTTGATGCTGATCAAGAATATATATACTTTATGGGGTCGGCCACGCCTCCTTCTGCCTGTTACGCACATTTCGCTTCTGACAAACCTAATAGACCCCTTTACTCTTTTTTAGAGTACGGGGTCTAAAAACTATATCTAACTTATACGAGTATGCCTAGTGGCTTAAAAACAGGTGTAAAAAAAAACAAGGGAGTCACTTTAGGTTGTCCTTGTGGACCACCCTTCCTCGAATGAGGACCTCGGTTCCCAGGTCTGCTTCAACGGCCTTCTCAACACATAAAGGCGTGAGTTTGTTTCCGTGCCGTCGGTTGGACTTGACTAAAACCTTGTCACCAACGTCGAAGACCCTATTCTGCCGATTTGCGTTCTCCATAGCTCTGAGCGTCGTCTGAGCGTTTCTGATCTTTTCTTGTAACTTTTCTTGTGGCTCATCTGGGTGCGCCTGAACCACATCAACTGGTTTCTGGTCGATGACCGAATGGATCGACTTATTGTACTCAGTTGTAGCCAGTAAAATGACTTCTACGGTGTCACTTATGCCTTTATCGATCTTTAGGCATCTGGCTAGCTCTAATAGAGTGATGTGAAAGTGCTCAACCTGTCCATTCGAGATGCTATGCAATGGTGGTGCACTTGAAATGCTGACCCCATAGTTGTTTGTTAGCATAGTCACGATGGTCTCTGGATTCAATGACGGTTCATTGTCACAGTAAATGGATTTGGCTTTTGGAAAAAAATTCATTAGTTGCATTAAGGCTGGCTTCAGATCCACAATGGTTCTTGAAGGGACCGGTTGGACAATAGCAAACTTAGAGAACGTGTCGATGCAAGTGAGAAAGTATTTCCTGTCAGTGGAGAAAATGTCTATGTGTAACATCTCTCCTACATGTGAAGGGATCGGCGTCTCCCCAAGCTCTTGTTTTTTGGGGTGTCTATCGTATTTACCCCTAGCACATGTTTTGCAATTTTGTACTATTTCATTGGCTATTTTTGCCATCTTTGGAAAGTAGTACTCCGAGAGTACCTGCTTAACATTTTCCTGTGCAGACCTATGGGCCCTATTATGCTCTTTTGTGAGCAAATATGTCCACTACGCGATTTTTTCAGTGCCAGAACTTTGTGGCCGGGTATCTTCGAACCAATGTATCTTGTATCATTGCAAGCGTGTGTAAATTACAGTGGAGGGCATTTACGCATTTGGGTGAGACTACATCTTCGAGCTCGTCTAGCAGCAATTCGATGCAAGTATAGCTGATCAAGTAGCGTTTCTTATTCCCAAAAATAATGAAACTTCGTTTTAAGGGGAAACGCGCCTCTTCTAGCACTATTTGGTTTTGAAAACAGTTCAAGGGTTTGTCTGTTGTCTCAATGGTGTTGGTGAGAGATACCTCACTGTGGATCGTTGCTGCGCATGACTCAATTTCTAGTTCATGTACAGCCTTGAGCTGCTGTCTTGACAAGGCATCAGCAACCAGATTGTCCTTGACAGGTTTATAGAAGATACGCGCATGCGCGCTTAACACCTTTTAATCTTTGCATTTAGATTAGATTCCGAAACTGCAAAGGTCAGGGGTTGATGGTCAGTGAAGATATTAATGTCTTTCACCCCATACAAGTAGTGCCTTAATTTGGCAAGTGACCATACGATGGCCAATAACTCTCTCTCATTTGTTGCATAGTCAACCTCACTGTCCTTTAATGTTCTTGAAATCATTGTTATAGGACGACCCTCTTGAGACAAAACTGCACCTATACCGTGAGCCGAAGCGTCGGTCGTTAGATCGAATGGCTTCTTAAAATCGGGGTACCTGAGCATTACATTCTCAGATGTCAAAATATCGCGCAACTTCTGAAACGCCATTTGCTGCACTTCAGAGAATTGAACCTTTATATTTCTGGACCTATGCTTACTGACTGCTCCATTTTCTCCCTTCAATATGTTCGAAATGGGTCTTGCTATTGCGGCGAAGTCCCTAATGAAACATCTGTAATAGCTTGCGAGGCCTAGAAATGATCTGACCTCGAGCAGTGTTTTAGGTTCTGGATACTCCTGTTTTGCCCTAACCTTTTCACGATTTGTCGTGGCGCCAGTGCTGGTGACTATGAAACCAAGAAAGTTCACGCTTTTCTTAAAAAAAACGTGACTTTTCGACGGAGACCCTCATGTTTGCTTCGTGTAAGCTTTTTAGGACCCAATCCACGTGTTTAACGTGGGATTCCTCATCTTCTGAAAAGATGATTACGTCATCGACGTAAACATAGCAAAATTTGCCAATTTGCTCTTGCAGTATGTCGTCGATGGTTCTTTGGAAGATGCTTGCTGCATTCTTTAATCCAAAGGGGAGTCTTTTGAACTCGTATTTCCCCCCGTTTACAGAGAAAGAGGTTTTTTCACGGTCGCGTTCAGCGAGTATGATCTGGTGATAACCAGACTTGAGGTCTTATGTTGAAAAGAATTTGGCTCTCCCCAAATTCCCCAATATCATTGATATATTTGGCATAGGATATTTGTCAGACATGGTTCTTTCGTATTGCCCGTTTCATCAGTGCCCTTCTTGTCTACTATGGACTTTTGAATTATATCATTCTTTAGCAGATCTTTGATTTCTTTATTAACGAAATCAGCTGCTCCCATTGGATATGGGTAAAGCTTGGCATAGATCGGTTGCTCATCTGTGGTCCTAATGGTAGCCACGACTGATGTGTTATACGGCAACGCCTCGTCTGGGTCTGCAAAGGCTTTTTGTCTGGTCTTTAGCATTTTCAAAAAGGAAGTTCTAGCTAATGGGGATGCCTCTGCACAGTCTACATTTGTGAAATTTACATTTTTGCACGTGTGGAAGGTGATTTGTTCGACCTCCGTGCCCTACTTAAGTTTTCCTGAAGCTAGACAAAGCGAAGCAGCTGCCTGCTTTAACAGGTCAAGGCCTACAATCCCATCAAAAGTTGACAAGTCTGGCAGAATAAAAAAAGTTGTCTTTAACCCAAACATTGAAACAAAGTATTTGTGTGTAATTTGTGTCTCGCCGTGAATGGAGTGAATTTTGAAGGGAATACAAGAAAACTAGAAGCGTTACAATATTGATAATTTAACGCAATATCAACCCATAGGTGCAAGCGAGATAGAAACACACAAGCACATGTTCGAACGTTTTCGCTGCCTGTGTGTCGGCAGCGCTGCCCGCGGTCGCTGGCTGCGCCGAATACACACATACATACATACATATTTGCATCATATACATATTGCCAAACGTATGTGTATTCGAATACAAAAAAACAGATGTGTGTTTGATTATGCTTAGATTGTTTTTGTTTCAACGTGCTGCCGACACACAGGCAGCGAAAACGTTCGAACATGTGCTTGTGTGTTTCTATCTCGCTTGCACCTATGGGTTGATATTGCGTTAAATTATCAATATTGTAACGCTTCTAGTTTTCTTGTATTCCCTTCAAAATTCACTCCATTCACGGCGAGACACAAATTACACACAAATACTTTGTTTCAATGTTTGGGTTAAAGACAACTTTTTTTTTCTGCCAGACTTGTCAACTTTTGATGGGATTGTAGGCCTTGACCTGTTAAAGCAGGCAGCTGCTTCGCTTTGTCTAGCTTCAGGAAAACTTAAGTAGGGCACGGAGGTCGAACAAATCACCTTCCACACGTGCAAAAATGTAAATTTCACAAATGTAGACTGTGCAGAGGCATCCCCATTAGCTAGAACTTCCTTTTTGAAAATGCTAAAGACCAGACAAAAAGCCTTTGCAGACCCAGACGAGGCGTTGCCGTATAACACATCAGTCGTGGCTACCATTAGGACCACAGATGAGCAACCGATCTATGCCAAGCTTTACCCATATCCAATGGGAGCAGCTGATTTCGTTAATAAAGAAATCAAAGATCTGCTAAAGAATGATATAATTCAAAAGTCCATAGTAGACAAGAAGGGCACTGATGAAACGGGCAATACGAAAGAACCGTGCCTGACAAATATCCTATGCCAAATATATCAATGATATTGGGGAATTTGGGGAGAGCCAAGTTCTTTTCAACATTAGACCTCAAGTCTGGTTATCACCAGATCATACTCGCTGAACGCGACCGTGAAAAAACCTCTTTCTCTGTAAACGGGGGGAAATACGAGTTCAAAAGACTCCCTTTGGATTAAAGAATGCAGCAAGCATCTTCCAAAGAACCATCGACGACATACTGCAAGAGCAAATTGGCAAATTTTGCTATGTTTACGTCGATGACGTAATCATCTTTTCAGAAGATGAGGAATCCCACGTTAAACACGTGGATTGGGTCCTAAAAAGCTTACACGAAGCAAACATGAGGGTCTCCGTCGAAAAGTCACGTTTTTTTTAAGAAAAGCGTGAACTTTCTTGGTTTCATAGTCACCAGCACTGGCGCCACGACAAATCGTGAAAAGGTTAGGGCAAAACAGGAGTATCCAGAACCTAAAACACTGCTCGAGGTCAGATCATTTCTAGGCCTCGCAAGCTATTACAGATGTTTCATTAGGGACTTCGCCGCAATAGCAAGACCCATTTCGAACATATTGAAGGGAGAAAATGGAGCAGTCAGTAAGCATAGGTCCAGAAATATAAAGGTTCAATTCTCTGAAGTGCAGCAAATGGCGTTTCAGAAGTTGCGCGATATTTTGACATCTGAGAATGTAATGCTCAGGTACCCCGATTTTAAGAAGCCATTCGATCTAACGACCGACGCTTCGGCTCACGGTATAGGTGCAGTTTTGTCTCAAGAGGGTCGTCCTATAACAATGATTTCAAGAACATTAAAGGACAGTGAGGTTGACTATGCAACAAATGAGAGAGAGTTATTGGCCATCGTATGGTCACTTGCCAAATTAAGGCACTACTTGTATGGGGTGAAAGACATTAATATCTTCACTGACCATCAACCCCTGACCTTTGCAGTTTCGGAATCTAATCTAAATGCAAAGATTAAAAGGTGTTAAGCGCGCATGCGCGTATCTTCTATAAACCTGTCAAGGACAATCTGGTTGCTGATGCCTTGTCAAGACAGCAGCTCAAGGCTGTACATGAACTAGAAATTGAGTCATGCGCAGCAACGATCCACAGTGAGGTATCTCTCACCAACACCATTGAGACAACAGACAAACCCTTGAACTGTTTTCAAAACCAAATAGTGCTAGAAGAGGCGCGTTTCCCCTTAAAACGAAGTTTCATTCTTTTTGGGAATAAGAAACGCTACTTGATCAGCTATACTTGCATCGAATTGCTGCTAGACGAGCTCGAAGATGTAGTCTCACCCAAATGCGTAAATGCCCTCCACTGTAATTTACACACGCTTGCAATGATACAAGATACATTGGTTCGAAGATACCCGGCCACAAAGTTCTGGCACTGAAAAAATCGCGTAGTGGACATATTTGCTCACAAAAGAGCATAATAGGGACCATAGGTCTGCACAGGAAAATGTTAAGCAGGTACTCTCGAGTACTACTTTCCAAAGATGGCAAAAATAGCCAATGAAATAGTACAAAAATTGCAAAACATGTGCTAGGGGTAAATACGATAGACACCCCAAAAAAACAAGAGTTTGGGGAGACGCCGATCCCTTCACATGTAGGAGAGATGTTACACATAGACATTTTCTCCACTGACAGGAAATACTTTCTCACTTGCATCGACACGTTCTCTAAGTTTGCTATTGTCCAACCGGTCCCTTCAAGAACCATTGTGGATCTGAAGCCAGCCTTAATGCAACTAATGAATTTTTTTCCAAAAGCCAAATCCATTTACTGTGACAATGAACCGTCATTGAATCCAGAGACCATCGTGACTATGCTAACAAACAACTATGGGGTCAGCATTTCAAGTGCACCACCATTGCATAGCATCTCGAATGGACAGGTTGAGCACTTTCACAGCACTCTATTAGAGCTAGCCAGATGCCTAAAGATCGATAAAGGCATAAGTGACACCGTAGAAGTCATTTTACTGGCTACAACTGAGTACAATAAGTCGATCCATTCGGTCATCGACCAGAAACCAGTTGATGTGGTTCAGGCGCACCCAGATGAGCCACAAGAAAAGTTACAAGAAAAGATCAGAAACGCTCAGACGACGCTCAGAGCTATGGAGAACGCAAATCGGCAGAATAGGGTCTTCGACGTTGGTGACTAAAAGTCAAGTCCATCCGACGGCACGGAAACAAACTCACACCTTTATGTGTTGAGAAGGCCGTTGAAGCAGACCTGGGAACCGAGGTCCTCATTCGAGGAAGGGTGGTCCACAAGGACAACCTAAAGTGACTCCCTTGTTTTTTTTACACCTGTTTTTAAGCCACTAGGCATACTCGTATAAGTTAGATATAGTTTTTAGACCCCGTACTCTAAAAAAGAGTAAAGGTGTCTATTAGGTTTGTCAGAAGCGAAATGTGCTTAACAGGCAGAAGGAGGCGTGGCCGACCCCATAAAGTATATATATTCTTGATCAGCATCAACAGCCGAGTCGATATAGCAATGTCCGTCTGTCCGTCTGTCTGTCTGTCCGTCTGTCTGTCCGTCCGTATGAACACCTGGATCTTTTAAACTACGAAAGCTAGAGCTACCAAATTTATAATGAAAGTCCGTTATTAAGTCAGGCAGGTTAAGCTTATTTCCAATTTTTGCCACGCCCCTTACAGCCCCCGCAATGAGCAAAAAACCAGACACACCTCGAAAAAAAATATACTTTTAGGCCAATAACTCAGTAACTATCGCACTTAGGAACACCATTTCTGGTAAGCAGGTTGCTAAAGACAGCCTTAATGCAATGCCATTAAAAATTTTGAGCTGCCACGCCCCTTCTCTCATAAGAGTTAACCAAACGTTTTCACTTTAATGTCGTTTTTAAGGCATTTATTATACTCTCTGCAAGAGTATATTGGGTTTGTGCAAAAGTATGTAACAGGCAGAAGGAGGCGTGGCAGACCCCAAAAAGTATATATATTCTTGATCAGCATCACAAGCCGAGTCGATATAGCCATGTCCGTCTGTCCGTCTGTCTGTCTGTCCGTCTGTCCGTCTGTCTGTCTGTCTGTCCGTATGAACAAACAGATTTCAGAGATGGTAAGAGCTACAAGTTCGAGCTTGGTGTCAAACGATCAGATATTTAGTCAGTCAATACAAGAATCTTTTTTTTTTCGATGCCACGCCCCATTCGCCTACAATAAGCAATAAACTGGACACACCTCGTGAAAAATTGGTGTTTTCGGCAAATATCTCAGTAACTATGGCACCTAGGATCACCAATTCTGGTACCGGAGTTCCTAGCGACAGCATAGTTGCGTTGCCATTTAAAAATTTGGACTGCCACGCCCACTTTTCCCATAGTTTATAAAATAGTTTTCAAGCTTCAATGCCGTTTTTCCCGTATCGTACAGTATTGTAGTTTATAACTGGTGTGGAGACTAACTATATTAAACTATCCTGAAAGGCGCATTAAAATCGGACTATAAACATAAAAACTAGAAGCATTACAATATTGATAATTGAACGCAATATCAACCCATAGGTGCAAGCGAGATAGAAACACACAAGCACTTGTTCGAACGTTTTCGCTGCCTGTGTGTCGGCAGCGCTGCCCGCGGTCGCTGGCCACACCGAAAACACGCATACATACATATATACACACGTATAATGTCAAACGTATGTGTATTCGCATACAAACAAACAAACAGATGAGTGTTTGATTATGCTTAGATTGTTTTTGTATCAACGTGTTTTAATGCAAGTAAAACACATAGTAATATGTGGATACCGATTTTAATAATTTAATCGGGACAAATGCAGAGAGTATTATGCGGTCGGGCGCGCTCGACTGTACTTTTCTTTCTTGTTCATATAGTAAAGTGTTGTAATTCAACATTCGTATAGAGGCATATTAAATCAAACTATTCTGAAAGTGGCATCAAAATACTACCTTTAACAAAAGAGCTACTGCGTTAGAAAGTTTGTTATTTAACTGCAATATCACTTACGCGCGAGAGCGAGACAGAAACATACAAACACATGTTCGAACGTTCTCGATGCTTGTGTGGCGACCCTTGCCGGGAGAGGTTTTTTTTTATAAAAAATTTTAAAATTGTGATATTCGGAGAATTCTTGAAAGTGGCGCGTGGTGCAACTGATAGAGTTTGCAGGTTCGAATGCTGGCAATGCGAATTGTTAAATTATTTATTTTAAATTTCAATTCAAAATGTACATATAAAATTAAAATTTTAAAATTTCATTTGAAAATTTGAATTCAAATTGAATACAAATGTGCACTACTATAAGAGTACGGGGTCTTTTATAGTCGCCTCGATCGACTGTAGCCTTTCTTACTTGTTCAATTTACTGTTAGCCACTTGGCATAGTTTTTATAAAACATTTTTGGTGGTGGACAGACCTCCTTAAAAAGGAAAACAAAGAAGTTGCTAAAAAGAAAGAAAATAACTTCATTTCACAGGTTTGGATCCATATTACTCCTTTCCTTATCAGTGAATTCGGCACATGTCACCGACTACTCGCGTGCCAAGTGCATTCCCATCGTCGATGGCGAGATCTTGATATGGAAGGAATACGCATATGTTAGGCACTCGGCAAACCTCTCAGAGTTCGTGCGAATGGTGGAAGAAACGGTCAAATTAATTGACATGTTCCCGCTATCCCACATGAAAAAACTTCTAAGTGTGGACACGGCACAACTACAAGACCTCTTGCAGGCGTTAGGCACACACCATAGAGTCGCCAGGTGCTTAGATTTCCTAGGATCCATACTGAAGGTTGTGTGGGTACACCCGATGCCGGTGATTTAGAGCAGACTAGGTTCACCGAAAGGGAACTAATAAATGCCAACAATAGACAAATAGAAATCAACACTAGAGTTCAAGACCAGCTTAACCAGTTAACAATAACTGTCAATAAAATTCTCAAGATAGCCAAAAACTCACAAGTTGACACTAGCCATTTATTTGAAATACTACTGTCTAGAAACAGAATGCTGATGATGGAGTTGCAAAATTTAATGCTTGCTATTACTCTCGCGAAGGCTAACATTGTTAGCCCAAACATTTTAGACCACTCAGATTTGAAATCAATTTGGCTAGAGGAACCCACCAACAATCCCATAGGAGATCTTATGTCCGTTGCGTCCGTAAAAGTTCTTCAATCCATTAACACTATACATTTTATAATCAAATTCCCAAAGATTAAAAAAACTTGCAGAAAAATTACGATTTATCCTGTCGTCCACAAGAACTTCATATTGCGATTGTTTGACAATGTCATAGCCGAATGCGATGGAGAAACCCACACACTGCAGAGTTGCGACGCTTCACCTGGAGCCACATTTTGTCGCCTAGCATTAAAGAGTTCAGGTGCCAAGGAGCTTCATGCAGGTGGCACGGCACACTGCGAGGTCCAGCCGAGCAACCTGGAAATAATCACCCATGTAGATGACGGAATCATCATCCTTAACGACGGGTTCGCACGGATTCAGGTGGACAATGGCACTGAGATCCAGGTTCAAGGCACGCATCTCATCACGTTCGGAGCCCGAGTCGCAATTAACGGGACTCTGTTTTACAATCACAACAACGCACGCAATAGAGTCCCGGGTATTGCCAATTCTCCCTTGCTGAACATCACTGCCAGCCAAGATGTCCTCAGCCTCCCTTACCTTCATCGTTTTAATGAACGTAATTTGGAGGTGATACAGCAAATCAAGAAGGACGCCGGAACTGATCAAGCTTATCGTGTGGCAGTCATCATTGGAGCCATATGCTGTGCTTTAATCTGCATTGGCCTCACTCTTTGGCGGAAGCAGTTACGAGAAGTTGTCGCCGGAATTGGGTCGGCCGAGGACGGCCTTATACTTGAGGGGGGAGTAGTTAACACATAGTACTTAATATAGAATATTAAGCGATTTTAATGCGCCTTTCAGGATAGTTTAATATAGTTAGTCTCCACAAGAATTATAAATACTACAATACTGTACGATAAGAACAAGTTCGCCAAAAACGGCATTGAAGATTCCAGAATTTTTTATCAAATGTAGCAAAAGTGGGCGTGGCAGTCCAAAATTTTAGATGGCAATGCAACTATGCTGTCGCTAGGAACCTCCCGTACCAGAATTGGTGAACCTATGTGCCATAGTTACTGAGATATTTGCCGAAAACACCAATTTTTTCCGAGGTGTGTCCAGTTTCTTGCTTATTGTGGGCGAATGGGGCGTGGCATCGAAAAAAAAAAGATTCTTGTATTGACTGACTAAATATGTGATCGTTTGACACCAAGCTCGAACTTGTAGCTCTTACCATCTCTGAAATCTGTTTGTTCATACGGACGGACAGACAGACAAACAGATGGACAGACGGACATGGCTATATCGACTCGGCTTGTGATGCTGATCAAGAATATATATACTTTATGGGGTCTGCCACGCCTCCCTCTGCCTGTTACATACTTTTGCACAAACCCAATATACTCTTGCAGAGAGTATAACAAGAAAGAAAAGTACAGTCGAGCGCGCTCGACCGTATAATACTCTCCGCATTTTTTCCCGATTAAATTATTAAAATCGGTATGTGTAGTACTTCATTAAAATATGTTGAAACAAAAACAATCTAAGCATAATCAAACACACATATGTTTGATTGTATGGGAATACACATACGTTTGACAATATGTGTTGTATATATGTATGTATGTGTGTATTCGGCACGACCAGCGTCCGCGGGCAGCACTGCCGCCACACAGGCAGCAAAAATGTTCGAACATGTGCTTGTGTGTTTCTGTCTCGCTTGCATAAATGGGTTGATATTGAGTTTAATTATCAATATTGTAACGCATCTAGTTTTCTTGTTTATGCTACGATTTTTATGAATCTTCAGGATAGTTTGATGTAGCTAGTCTGCACACGAATTATACATTACAATACTGTACAATAAGAACAAATACCTTAAAAATGACATGAAAGTGGGAAAATTTGTGGGAAAAATAATCTGGGCAGTCCAAAATTGTAAATGCCAATGCAGTTACCCAAAGTGGTGAACCTAGGTGCCATAGTTACTGAGATATTCGCTGAATACACTAATTTTTTCCGAAGTGTGTCTAGTTTTCATATATATCTGGATACCGATTTTAATAATTTAATCGGGAACAAATGCAGAGAGTATTATACGGTCGGACGTGCTCGACTGTACTTTTCATTCTAGTTTACTTATATGTATGTCTGCTTTATTAAAAACTGCTAGGTACGAACCAACGTAAAAGTGGGTTTTGTTTGCTGCTGGCTGTGTGATAACGTATCACACGAAAAATGTGCTGGCCTTAACGGCCGTATTATCGACCTGATTTACTCTGATTCGGGTATAAAATGGACATGTAAGTCTTGTAGGGACTTTGAGAGGAAAATGATGGCTTCATGAGGCATACAATAAGAGGCTTTGGGGAACTATTTGGCAGATTTAACAACCTACTTAATAGGTTCACCTCTTTTGAATGATTCACCAAAGAGGAAAAATGCCAATTTTAGATTGTCAATTGGTCCAAATGAACTTATAGTTCCTCCTCATATCTCCATTAATTCAGATCCGTCTCTAATAAATCTTTCTTCCCCATCTCCAACTAGTATTGTCAGTAGGAATGATAATTTTACTTCCCCCACAGAAGTTATTCGTACGGACACCGAGCCAGTCCCTGATACAGTCGCTGTCAATGCAGTTGTTGTTGATCAACATACCAGTGATGACATTTCGACTGGATCAACTAGTCAGTCTACCAGTGTTGTAAGTTCAAAAGACGATATAGCAGTAGTAGATAATAACATGACTCTCATAGGTATCCCACCGAAAAACAAATCTTTGTTTCAAGGCCAACCCCTGATACTACATCTGATGATGTCAAGGCTTTTATACAGCCCAAATCTATAGCCAAAATTACAGTAGAAAAATTCAAATTTCATTTAAAATAAGTGTTCCGGCCGAACAAAATATGCTGCAAAGATTTCTGGCCGGACCACTTAGTGGTGAAAGAATATACTGCCAAAAAAGGAAAGCGGACTCCAATTGCTCTACCTATAATCTTTTAACCACTATAATATTTTAACCAATCAGCTACCAATAACAAAAACAACTAAACTCCTCCCTCTCGCTTGCCTATCAGAATGTGAGAGGTATCTGTAGCAAACTTAGAAACCTTTACTTATCTTGTGTTTTTTTTCTTTTTCATGTCATTGCCTTTACTGAAACTTGGTTAAGGCCTGACATTCTTAATACAGATATATTCTGCTATAGTTTTTCCCTTTTTAGGAAGGATCGCACTTCTCGGTTTGGTGGTGGTGTTCTGATAACTGTTAATACTGATCTTTCCTCTGAAGTAGTTAATCTTAATATTTCTACTGATTTAGAATTTATTGCTATAAAGATTAATATTTCCTATGTCTTCGTTTTTATGACTTGCTCCTCCTTCTTCTGATAGTTCTGTTTATTTTGAACATTTCTCAGCTATCAAATCTGTTTCTTCCATAACTTCCGATCGGGATATCCTCGTGGTTCTGGGTGATTTTAACTTTGCAGGAACTACTTGGTTATCCACTCCAGGCTCTGCTGTATTGACTCCCACCACGCAGAGTGATTTCCTCGATCATTTATTTGGGATTTGTCTATCTCAAATAAATGACATTCCCAATTCTTTAAGTAAGATGCTTGATCTTGTTTTTGTCTTAGATCCATCATTTACATCTGTTGACCGTAATGCTCCCCTTTCTATCCCTGAAGATTCATATCACCCGACTTTGGAATTGTTGATGGATTTGCCTACCCAAATGGGAAAGTCCAGCTCGAGCCCCAGAAAGCGTATTCGCCAGTTTCGGAAGGCTGATTTTAATGAGTTAAATCAGCTTCTATCCCAAACTGACTGGTCATGGCTTTTAAAGTGCAGGGATATGAAGCCATCGCATGTTTTTTATCTTACTCTAAATAATTTATTTGAACTTTGTGTTCCATCTTGTGTTCCAAGTATCTCTAAAAAACCTATTTGGGTTACACGTGAATTAACACGGTTAAAAACATTTAATCTAAAATTTATAAGAAATTCAAGGAAACTGGCTCTTCCCTGGATCTCTCTCGTTATGTAATTGCTCGATCTGATTTCTCTGCATTGAACAGCCTGTGCTATCGGAATTACATTAGAAGCTGTGGTCAGCAGTTTCGAAGTAATCCTAAACTTTTTTATAACTTCGTTAATGCGAAGCGCAAATCATCAACACTTCCTTCCTCAATGGTCTTTGAAAAAAAGACTGCTAACTCTGATCAGGCTATAGCCGATTTATTTGCGGATTTTTTTCAATGAACTTATTGTATTCATCAAAATCATCTAAATTTGCCTTATCCCTATCGTGTAAATCCGTCTCGTATCTTATGTACTAACTATAACAGTCTTTCTCATGTAGTGTATGGAGCCACTTTACTTAGAATGTCACTTCTTTCATACATATCTAATCGCTTGCCTTACCGTTGATCAATGCGTTACTGACATTTGATTTATTATACCCGTTACTCGTAGAGTACAAGGGTATATTTTAATCGTTGGAATGTATGTAACAGGCAGAAGGAGGCATGGCAGACCCCATAAAGTATATATATTCTTAATCAGCATCAATAGCCGAGTCGATATAGCCATGTCCGTCTGTCTGTCCGTCCGTCCATCTGTATGAACAAAAGCATCTCAGTGACTATAAGAGCTAGAAAGATGATAGGGGTCGCAAATGAAAGGTACAATACCCAAGCAGTACAAGTTTGTGTGTGTTTTTTGACACGCCCACTTTGGGCGTTTTATTTGCATATAAAGGTAAATGTACAGGTAAAAGTAAAATGATTTAGTATAGAAAACTTTTTTACTAGCTATGCTATCTGAACCAAATTTACACGGAAAGTACATATCTAGGTACATTTACTGACCAAGTTTGATCCAAATCGGACAACAAAGTGGAAAAAGCCGACAGTGCACTTGTGATGTGTGACGTCGGGGTTCGACTCCCTGCCGTGTGGATTTTTCTCAGTTAAAACTTTAGATCCGTGCTACAAAAAATGTACAGCTATGAGTTGTGGATAAAAAATATTGGTGGGCATTATATTTTGGGGGTTCGACTCCCCTCCGATCAACTGACAAAGCTGATAACTTATGCACATTTTGCGATCGAAAAGTGGTCCAGATAACCACTGTGGCAGCTTCGACCTGCAAGTGTCATTTATTTATCTAACTAGATAACCACTGTGGCAGCTCCGAACTGCAATTGGCAATTTAAATGTGCGTGAATATGGTTGAATGCAAGTGCGGTATGTGTACAGTAAAATTTGTATCATGTTCCGTTGGAAAGGCTTGACGATCGAATAGGAAAAAAAAACCAACATAAAAATACAAAAACCGAAATAATCAAAAATATCGTCTCCGGCTGCCCAACGGTTCGTGGAGCCACCCTTACCCCAGTAGGCAGTAGGCTAAAAGGGATCATAAGGACCTCCCGTGTGGCGAAAAAATAAAAAAAAGTGAATCTACAAACTAAGTGTAGTAATTCGATTATATTCCAATACGTGAAACCTTGCATTCATACTTAACACGGAGAAAAAAAGAAAAAAAAAGAAAATAAAAATATTTTTCCTAAACAAAAGAACACTGCCCACATTCCCTGACACCTTACTAATTTTAAATTGTATCTTCGACAGATTGTAAAGGAAACAACACTACCATACAATCTACATCATCCACACAAAAAAAAGCACTTAAACAAGGTCAAATTGGGTAAATGAGACGTTGTCCTTCCCCCTCGGCTAACTTAAAATATAAGGACAATTAATTTTGATTTCGAGACTGTGGAAAGTTTTTAAGTTCGTGATTTCAACGTAACGAGTCCTACCTTTGATCACACCAATATACTTGTTCATATACTATCTGATTTGTAATAAATTTTGTTGTTCTTGAAATACTAAAAATGTCTGTGTCAGATCAGGAGTTGTCGTTGATGAAAGAGTCTATGGAAAGGTTTGAGGCGACTTTGTCGTTGTTGACGAATCAAAATAGCGCGCAGAAAGAAGAATTGACACAGGCCTTGGCGAAAACTAATTCTTTAGCGATCGAATCGTCCTCGCTCGATTTTCGATTTGGCAGAATGTGGTAAAATATCCGACTGCGTAAAAAATTTACAGGTTTTCGAAGGGAATGCTTTTGAGTACGAGTCTTGGGCCAATAGGGTCGATAACATCTTGATTTACCACGAGTTAATAAGGGATAAGCCTCAGTATAGGGCCAATATAATGTACCTCAGGCAGAAAATAAGGGGACCCGCGGATGTAGCCTTGACATCTTATGGCGTGCCAGACGATAATTGGCCCGAAATAAAACATGTCTTGGCCTTACATTACGCGGACAAACGTGACCTGAGTACGCTGGAACTTCAATTGGAGAAAATGTTTCAGGGCACCACCAGTGTCGATGTTTTCTTCAATAAGGTTAACAGCCACTTTTCTTTGATAATGGGCAAGTTGAGGAATGGGTCTTACTCAACGGAGGTAGAGTCTGCTCTAATCGACATCGACATCAGAAAAAAAGACTGGATTAAATGGGGATCTGCCCAGGTTCCTCATGTTGCATAGACCGAAAAGCCTCCCTGAAGCTTACACATTGTGCAATGAGCTGCAGAACGTGTGTATGAGAGCGTGTCCCGCGTTCACACCCGGCTATAGCTACACGGCATCGCAGCACGGTTATGCCAACCACAATGTAACCCCTCGACCACCGTTCAGTCCGAGGTACGGGGTACAGTCAACCAGACCAGCTTTGAAAATGGAATCTTATTTATCGGGACAATAGCAGAGGTCAACCACTTCTTCGCCAGGGAAATCGAAGAGAGCTCCCAGCGGCGTCTCCAACCTGTTCCGTAAAGCTCAAAGGCTTTACCATTTGGAGGCCCCGAGTGATTCCTTGCGCTCAGCTAGTGGGCAAGGGATCCCGGAGGAAGAGGAATACAACGAGACGGACTTATATGGAAAGTAACCGCACGAATGACACCGGTCTGGCGGAATATTCATCACAAGAGGATGAGTCGAACCAGACTGGGGACGAGTTGGCACAATTGGACGAGGGGCAAGTAAATTTTATGACGAACGCCTCTCTAGCGTACCGTATATAGAATATGGTGCGGGAGATGGGGCAAGGCATCAGTTCCTAATCGACACTGGAGCCAACAAGAACTTTATTTGCCCCAAGGTAGCTGCCAGTTGCACTAAATTACCGAAACCTTTTTTGTTTCAATCTGCGGCAGGTAGTATCAAGATCACACAACAATTGACAGGTTTATTCTTCGAATCCGTAGGCAACAAGACACCCCTCATTTTTTATGTACTCCCCGGGTTAAATTCGTTTCTCGGTATTATTGGCGACGGTACTTTGAAGGAAATAAACGCGGTAATAGATAGAAAGCGTGATCTCCTCACGATAGAACCGGTGGTGAAGATTCCTTTACTCGCTAAAAAATCAAAATCATTGCATTTGTTGCTTGACGACATGCATTCTGAGGAGGTTCGGAAGGCACTTGGCCTGTTGCTTGATGAGTTCACAGATATTTTTCAACCTCTCGTCCCTGGTAGAACTCTCAAAACAACAGTAAGGGCCGAAATCCGCACCACCACTCAGGAGCCCGTGTACTCGAAAATTTATCCTTACCCTGCACACATGCGGGAGGAAGTAGAGCGGCAGGTGGCAGAATTTGAAAGTGAGCGTTTAATAAGACCATCAAAGAGCCCTTACAACTCACCCATTTGAGTAGTACCGAAGAAGCCTATACCAAACGGCGGGAAACAATATCGCATGGTGATTGATTTCAAGCTCCTTTATGCGGAAACCATACCAGACACATACCCTATACCGGTCTAGGCAAAGCAAGGTATTTTACAACACTTGACTGGACCTCTGTGTTTCACCAAGTGCTGATGAAAGAAACCGACATGTCCAAAACGGCATTCTCAACATTGAACGGCAAGTACGAATTTACGAGATTGCCTTTCGGTTTGCGAAACGCCCCTGCCATTTTTCAGCGCATGATCGACAATGTGCTTAGGCCTTATATAGGCAAAATATGCTATGTGTACGTAGATGATATAATCGTTTTCAGTGATAGTTATGACAGTCATTGTGATCATCTACGAAATATTTTCAAAACGCCTAGCGAAGTCGACTTAAGAGTTAACCTCGAGAAGACCCACTTTTTGTCCACCCAGGTTATATTGTGGCTGCCGATGGCATAAGACCAGACGTAAAGAAAGTCGATGCTATTAAAAAACTTTCACCACCTCACTGTGGACGGAAAGCCCGATATTTTGGCATAAAGTCCAAAAAATCATGGAACGATATTGTGCTTGTTGTATTTATTTTGAAACTAGACACTCTAAGCACAATATATCGATGAACTATCGATTAGTTGTTGCAGCCCTGCATGAGAACCAGGGCCCCAAAGTCAAACAAGTTGTCAGAGCTTTGTTTACATTTGCAAACTGAAGAAAATTGCGCAACTTTGAGGAGACGAAATTTAAAGGAATTTTATATTAATAACTAAATTAACTATGGAAAATATAGAGCCAGGTATGCTAAATAGACATTCCAATATAAAATTGTGTAATATGTGTTCAATGTTGTATATGTGTCTTATGTTGTAGTATATGTTTTTCATAAAAACAAGACCCGACTCCACGTGAATTTTGGAGTAGAACTAATATGAGGTCACTCCCGGCCAAAAAGTAAATATGTGAAGTTAATAATAAAAGCATATAATTGTTCGAGGTAATAATCTTATTTGCGTCTTCTTGCATCCCTTTTTGCACATAACACGTATTGCAGCCACTTTTGAGTTTAGCAATGCACAGTTGCTTGATGTATGGCGCAACAACACAAGCAAAACAAGAAAGAAAAGTACAGTCGAGCGCGCCCGACCGTATAATACTCTCTGCATTTGTCCCGATTAAATCATTAAAATCGGTATCGAGATATTACAATGTGAATTACTTGCATTAAAACACGTTGAAACAAAAACAATCTAAGCATAATCAAACACACATCTGTTTGTTTGTATTCGAATACACATACGTTTGGCAATATGTATATGAAGCAAATATGTATGTATGTGTGTATTCGGAGCAGCCAGCGACCGCGGGCAGCGCTGCCGACACACAGGCAGCGCTGCCGCCACACAAGCAGCGAAAACGTTCGAAAATGTGCTTGTGTGTTTCTATCTCGCTTGCACCTATGGGTTGATATTGCGTTCAATTATCAATATTGTAACGCTTCTAGTTTTCTTGTTTATGGTCCGATTTTAATGCGCCTTTCAGTATAGTTTAATATAGTTTTTGCTCCACACGAACTATACAATTTAATTACTGTACGATACGAACAAGTTCGCCAAACCCGGCATTGAAGGTTCCAGCCTTTTTTATCAAATGTGGGAAAAGTGGGCGTGGCAGTCCAAAATTTTAAATGGCAATGCAACTATGCCGTCGCTACGAACCTCCCGTTCCAAAATTGGTGATCCTAGGTGCCATAGTTACTGAGATATTTGCCGAAAACACCTATTTTTTCCGAGGTGTGTCCAGTTTTTTGCTTATTGTGGGCGAATGGGGCGTGGCATCGAAAAAAAAAAAGATTCTTGTATTGACTGACTAAATATCTGATCGTTTGACACCAAGCTCGAACTTGTAGCTCTTACCATCTCTGAAATCTGTTTGTTCATACGGACAGACGGACAGACAGACAGACGGACAGACGGACAGACGGACATGGCTATATCGACTCGGCTTGTGATGCTGATCAAGAATATATATACTTTATGGGGTCTGCCACGCCTCCTTCTGCCTGTTACATACTTTTGCACAAACACAATATACTCTTGCAGAGAGTATAAAAAGAATCAATCTTTAATTGGATTGTTGATCATATCGGCAGCAAAAATATAGATGATCAACAAAGGAATTTAATAAATAAAAAAGCTGCTGCTATCCACGATTTCATTCGGAAAAATTGGCCAAAATGTCACAGAAGTGTGGCAAACTTTAAAAAAAGAAATTCCGATTGGCTTTTAATAAAATCTTCAGTGAATAGGAATCCCTTAAGATCACCTACATTTCAAAACAAAAAAGGCCGACCCAATTTGGACTATAATGAAGCTGGACCAAGACTGAAAAGAAAATTGTCTGGCAACATGGCAGAACATAATTCTACAAGCCTATTAGTGCACGCCGCAGACTTTCAGCAAAGAAGTCGGATGAAAAAGAAAATTCATTCACTAAAAAGCAGTACAATAGTATAAGAGAGATTGGGAAGCACCACTTTTGTAATATATATCCTTCCTACGAAAGCGTGCAGAATGCAAAATTGCAATGTAGGCCCAAAGAAATATAAGTGACGGAAACCAAAGCTGAAGTTACTTTGCAAAATTTGTTAGATCACACTGTCAACCGAATTTTAAATATGCAAGGGGAAGTTATTAAGCGGTATAAAAGCATCAATAGCGCGAAGTTAATTTGTAGTTATGGATTCGACGGATCAACAGGTCAGAGTGCATACAAACAACGATTCGAAGAGGAACACGTTAGTAATGACCATTCACTATTCGTGACTACCATCATACCCCTTAAGTTGACAGGAAATTGCGGGGAAATCTTATGGATTAATCGGTCACCTCAGTCAATAAGATTTTGCAGACCTACGAAAATGGAGTTCACTAAGGAAACCAAAGACCACGTTCTCACGGAGAAATTAAATTTGGACTGACAAATCCAGAAGTTGTCCGATTTCGTGTACACACTTTCAAATATTGAAATTACTGTGAGCTATGAATTGTACATGACTCTAATAGATGGCAAAATCTTGAATATACTAACTTCAACAAAGTCTTGTCAATTATGCCCAATTTGTGGAGCTGGCCCAAAAGATTTTATGAGTATTTCCGATCCATTCTCATTAAAGTATAAGCCAAAACCTGGAAGTCTGCAATTTGGAATAAGTCCACTTCATGCATGGATAAGAGTCTTCGAGTTTGTATTAAAATTATCCTACAGAATGGGTTTTAAAAAATGGCAAATACGAGAGGACAAGGACAAATTAGAAATGTCCATGAAAAAAGAGTATATACAAAAGAGACTTTGGTCTGAGATGGGGCTACTTGTTGATCAACCAAAACAAAATGGGTATGGCAATACGACCGACGGTAATACTGCGAGAACAGCATTTTCAAATTCAATGAAATTGGTCTTAGTTTTGGATATTGAGTTTAATATAATAGATAGACTCCACACTATTTTGATAGCATTTTCGTGTGAATTACCAATTAATTTACATAAATTTAAAGATTTTTACGAAGAAACGTTTACCGTATATATTGATAAGTATCCATGGTTTCCAATGTCTATTACATTACATACAACTTTAGTGCATGGATTCCAAATAATGGAAGCCTCTATTCTGCCAGTAGGATGCCTGAAAATGCGTCAGAAGCGCGCAATAAATGTTATAAAAGCGATAGGCTCTCCCATGCTCGGCAGAATACTCGAGTCAACAATTTAACGGATGTTTTTAACAGAGCAATCGATACTTCGGATCCATATATTATATGGATATTATATTTTTGAATTAAAGGTCGCAAAATAATAAAAGAAAAATATTACCTCAAGCAGTTATAAAACTTTTAGAAAAACCCTCATTTAATTGTAGCGAAAATATTGAGAGTTCAAAATATGATGCTAGCGATGACGAGTCAGACTCAAATTTTGATCCATTTAATTTAGATGCTTAAGATTTCATATAATTAATATATCTAAACAAGAAAGAAAAGTACAGTCGAGCGCGCCCGACCGTATAATACTCTCCGCATTTGTCCTGATTAAATTATTAAAATCGGTATCCAGATAGTACAATGTGAATTACTTGCATTAAAACACGTTGAAACAAAAACAATCTAAGCATAATCAAACACACATCTGTTTGTTTGCATGCGAATACACATACGTTTGACAATATGTATATGATGTAAATATGTATGTATGTATGTGTGTATTCGGCGCAGCCAGCGACCGCGGACAGCGCTGCCGACACACAGGCAGCGAAAACGTTCGAACATGTGCTTGTGTATTTCTATCTCGCTTGCACCTATGGGTTGGTATTGCGTTCAAGTATCAATATTGTAACGCTTCTAGTTTTCTTGTTTATAGTCCAATTTTAATGCGCCTTTCAGTATAGTTTAATATAGTTAGTCTCCACACGAATTATATAATTACAATACTGTACGATACGAACAAGTTCGCCAAACCCGGCATTGAAGGTTCCAGACTTTTTTATCAAATGTGGGAAACGTGGGCGTGGCAGTCCAAAATTTTTAATGGCAACGCAACTATGCTGTCGCTAGGAACTCCGGTACCAGAATTGGTGATCCTAGGTGCCATAGTTACAGAGATATTTGCCGAAAACACCAATTTTTGCCGAGGTGTGTCCAGTTTTTGGCTTATTGTGGGCGAATGGGGCGAATCAGCATCACAAGCCGAGTCGATATAGCCATGTCCGTCTGTCTGTCCGTCTGACCGTCTGTCCGTCTGTCCGTATGAACAAACAGATTTCAGAGATGGTAAGAGCTACAAGTCCGAGCTTGGTGTCAAACGATCACATATTTAGTCAGTCAATACAAGAATCTTTTTCTTTTTTTCGATGCCACGCCCCATTCGCCCACAATAAGCCAAAAACTGGACACACCTCGGAAAAAATTGGTGTTTTCGGCAAATATCTCTGTAACTATGGCACCTAGGATCACCAATTCTGGTACCAGAGTTCCTAGCGACAGCATAGTTGCGTTGCCATTCAAAATTTTGGACTGCCACGGCCACTTTTCCTACATTTAATAAAAAAATTCTGGAATCTTCAATGCCGTTTTTGGCGAACTTGTTCTTATCGTACAGTATTGTAGTATTTATAATTCTTGTGGAGACTAACTATATTAAACTATCCTGAAAGGCGCATTAAAATCGGACTATAAACAAGAAAACTAGAAGCGTTACAATATTGATACTTGAACGCAATACCAACCCATAGGTGCAAGCGAGACAGAAACACACAAGCACATGTTCGAACGTTTTCGCTGCCTGTGTGTCGGCAGCGCTGCCCGCGGTCGCTGGCTGCGCCGAATACACACATACATACATACATATTTACATCATATACATATTGTCAAACGTATGTGTATTCGCATGCAAACAAACAGATGTGTGTTTGATTATGCTTAGATTGTTTTTGTTTCAACGTGTTTTAATGCAAGTAATTCACATTGTACTATCTGGATACCGATTTTAATAATTTAATCAGGACAAATGCGGAGAGTATTATACGGTCGGGCGCGCTCGACTGTACTTTTCTTTCTTCTTTTTCTTTGTTTATGTGTTTTATTATTATGTATTTTTTAAAAAATTATGTTGTATACTAAGAGAAGAAAATAACTGAAATTGAAAAAAAATGAATTCGCAAGATTACTTATATGGGCGGTCAGAGTGGGAGTGGTCGGATCCATTTCAAATTTTAAAGGCTTACTTTGTGTAATATAAGAGTCATCTGTACCAAGTTCAACTCTCTAAAATCAAAATTGGATTAATGCCAAAAAATCGGGCTTTCCGATGGTGCACCTTCTAATGTAAAGGAACTAAAAAGTGTCCTTGGCATGACTTCATACTATAGGAAGTTCATACAGGATTACGCGAAAGTCGCGAAACCTCTCACCAACTTGACGAGAGGGGAGGGCGCTGGAGTAAAAGCTTCCCAATCTAAAATAGTGCCCATCGTGCTCAATAGCTCAGGTTTAAAAGCGTTCGAGGAGTTTAAATCTCTTCTGTCATCTTCCGAGGTGTTGGCTTTCCCTGACTTTCACAAACCGTTTCATTTGACCACCGATGCATCCGAATAAGCGTTGGGTGCAGTCCAAATACAAGACGGAAAAGACAAGCCAATCACTTACATCTCCCGGTCGTTGAATAGAACCGAGGAAAATTATGCGACCAATGAGAGAGAAATGTTGGCAATAATATGGGTCTTAGACAATCTGCGCTCGTATCTTTACTGTGCCGGTTGTATTAAGATCTTTACGGACCATTAACCCTTGACTTACTCGTTAGGTAATCTTAACTATAATGCGAAATTAAAAAGATGGAAGGCGCGCTGTGAAGAATATAATTGCGAGTTGATATACAAACCCGGCAACTCCAATGTCGTGGCGGACGCGTTATCGCGCCTCCGTCCTTAATTGAACATGCTCGATACAGATTCGCTTGCCGTTGACGTTTCACAAGATGGGTCAGATTCGCCAGCTACTGTACACCGTGCACTTCAAGATGGGTCAGACCTTGTACCGCACGTGGAAGTCTCAATTAACGTTTTTAGGGATCAGTTAGTTTTTGATCCCGAGGCGGTAACCTATTCTCTCGAAACACCCTTCCCGGGGTACACTAGACATATCACTCCTTTGAAGAACGAGACCATAACAACTTTAACAACTATTCTGGAAGACGGCTTACGCTCAGTTGAAATAAACGGAATTAAGATTCCCGAGAGTTATTTGCAATTCTTCCAAGAATGCTACCTGAAATCGTTCACTTTTTTCAAAGCACGAATAGCGCAAAGGCTAGTGAAAGATATCACCGACGAAAACGATATAGCGGCAGCAATAGCGAAAGAACATTCTCGCGCGCATAGGAACCCAAAGGAAGTTACGTTACAGCTCTTGAATAGCTGTTACTTCTTGAAAATGGCTAGCCGAATTAAAACCTTTACGGCTGCATGTCAGATTTGTAAATACCAAAAATACGATCGACATCCAAGTAAGCCATTTCTTTAACCCACACCCATTCCTACTTACCCTTGCGAGATTCTACATATCGACATTTTCATGCTCGAAAAAAGGAAATACCTTAGCTGTATAGACAAGTTCTCTAAATATGCTAAGATGTTCCCGATAGAATCGAAATCAGCATTACACCTGCGTGAAGAATTGACTAAGAATTGACTACATTACTTCACGGCTCCAAAGACCATGGTGTCTGACAATGAACGGGGTTTACTGTGCCCAACGGTCCTGAATTTTCTCAAGGACCTGGGCATCGAAGTGTATTACGCCCCAACACAGAAAAGCGAGGTGAACGGTCAGATCGAAAGATTCCATTCAACATTCTTAGAGATCTATCGTTGTCTCAAACAAGAACACTCGTCGTTTACAGTCGAGGAACTTGTTGCAATCGCAGTTGATAGATACAATATTTCTATTCATTCGGTCACGCAGCGTAGACCGGTAGATATATTTTTTTATCGTTTTACATCCACGGACCTACAAAAAATGGTGGAGCTTAGGCAAAAAGAACACGAGGATATACGGGGTCTTTTATTGCGTAGGCAAGAAGTCTCCAACAGCGGCAAAAACAGGAACAGATCAAGAGCATTGACGTACGAAAAAGGGCAGGAGATATTTGTTACAAATAAGCGAATAAAAAGTAAGGACAAAAAACGATTAAGTAAAGAGACCGTTGAAGAAGATAGGCGGGTGACGGTGAAGACACGATCAGGAAAGATCCTTCACAAATCACATGTGAAGAATTGAGGTCGTCCATCTCACCTCTTCAACATAGGAAGATAATAGTAGGTTTTTCAAAGACTTCCGCACGTCCCAATTTAAATCCTCTCACACAACAAGCCGAGAGAAGGATTTCGTGTCCTTACCAGACCCTTTATCCTCCATTCTAAAGACCAAAATGTTTGCTTGACACCCCCATGTAATCTTAAGCAAAAATGTTAAAATTAAGAAAACATAATTGTATCATGATGCGTATTTTATTCCACCACAAGCGAAGGACTGCTTATTTTACTTTGGATCACGTCGGGTCAAACGGCCCACATCTTCAAATACGATGGACCGGTTGTTACGCTAAGGCAAGATAGCGGCTGGAGAGTTGATGGTTATTTCAACCTTATTCATTTGGTGAGGTTGGACGACATTGAGGCAGCCATCGAGGGAACACGGACGGAAGCACGTGAATTTATCGCGGGTCAGAACCGGATTTTGGCCCTGTACCATCTCGAACAAGCTCAGCAGATGCTCCCCAAGCTGACAAAGAGCAGGAGGGCTCGTTCGATCGATTGGTTGGATCCACTTGGAAGTGGATCGCGGGGTCGCCTGACGCGTCGGATTGGAACTCGATATTGCACACGAGGGATAGGCTCATGGAGAACAGCAACCAACAGTACCAAATCAACGATAAGCTCTTCGAATCATCCAAACAATCGTTGGAACGGCTGAACGCTATAATAGAAACGGTCAACAGAATCAACGACAACGCCCAAGCCGCCACAGTGACTCTACACAAGGCGATGTTAATAGAAAACCAAGTCGGCGAGCTGAGCAGAGCTTGCCAATTTGCTACAGCCGGCTTGGTTAACAGCAATCTATTGGATGAAGCGGAAATACGTTCGCTTTTAAAAGAAATGGACTCATTGCCCTATTAGAGCGGCGTAGAAGCAACGAAATTCGCCAGTCGTAACAAATGGCACCACGCTGCTGTACATATTGGCACTACCCAAGGTCATTGCCAAGGAGTACCAGATGTTGGTCATCCGACCTTCGTTTTCCGCGAACAAACAGATAGACCTCGATTATGGTAAATTGTTGGTGACCCCTGACGAAACCTTCGCCATAACAAAAACGAAAGGCAACACCAGCGTCTGCGCAGAGGAACACCTGGTCCCGTTAAATGAAGCTGGCTGCATTCCCAGGATACTGAAAGGAGGCAACGCAGAATGCCACTATGTGGCGTCCAATCGTCAGGTCATCAAGCTCTTGAAAGACGGGACATTATTCCTAACCAACTATAACGGATCAATTACTACTAAGGGATTAACTCACAATCTTGGGGGAACATTCCTGTTACAATTTTCAAACGAGTCGGTGACGGTAAACAACAGAACCTTCCACAGCCGTTCACAAGCACATTTAGTAGCAATGCCTTCGGTCATTACAAACCTGACTAACAAGGGATATCACCTGAATCTAGAGCTCGTTCACAACCTCAGCGTACGGAACCTGGACCTGTTACACACAATGCGAGGAACACTGACGACTTCCATCACGACGGAAATCGCTATAATTACAGTGACAGTCGTCATCATCATCATCGTGTGGAAAAAAACTAAAAGTAGTCTTGTGCTACCACAAGCATCGACGCGATGACCACCCCAGCTACGCAGGGAGAAGCAACTGCTCCTACCGACCAGAAAACCAGCAGATCTGCGGGACGCAGATACTTAAGGAGGGAAGAGTTAACACCAGCATATGCCGAACACCCCCTCTTCTCCATTACCCCATTCGGACCCCACCGGTCTCTGCCCTTAGCAGCGGTACAACTACTTCTACGCCGCTCTCGCCCCCCTGCCAACCTCTCGCCACCCTGCCAGCCACTTGCCTTACTGCCAAACTCTCCCCAAGTCAACAACCCGGATCGAGTTACCGGCCCAACTCCAGCATTTCGCAACCGTCAGCTATTGCAACATAGTTGACGTTTTGCTGACAAACTCGAGCTTGAGAATGCGGAGTTGACACCGGAAACCGATCCGCGGATTCAGCAATGGCAACGCGGAAAATGCTGACACATATGCAGTTGCCGTGGCCACTCTGCCGCTAAGCTGTCGACGTCGTGGCGGTATGTAACAATAAGAACCCTTGGCCGACGACTGGGCCGGCAGTTGCAGATTATACAAAGAGAGTACTAAACGTCAATTGTAGAAACATCCAAATTATTTTAAATAAAGAATCAAACGCATAATACTATGAATTCTTTTTCGTTGATTAAAGCATCGCAAGTATACGATGAGGCTCGCCCGCGCTTGAAAATTCCTTCTAGCTGTGGCAAGCTATCTTAACTTATATATATACTGACCAAGTTTGATTCAAATGGGACTACTATATTGTATAGCTCCCATAGGGCCGATCGGTCAAAAATTCGCTCCAAATATGAATTAGTATAAAAAACTTTTGCATTAACTAAGCTATATTAATCAAACTCACACAAAATACATCTTCCAATAATATATATATATACTGACCAAGTTTAAGCCAAATCGGACTACTATATCGTATAGCTTCCATAGGAGCGATCGGTCGAAAATATGCTCTAAACATGAATTTGTATGAAAATGTTCTGTGTTTGCCAAGATATTATATCCATCAACATTGGTAATAACAAATTGAAATTGAGTAAAGGGTATCCTAAAGTAGCGAGGCGATTAAAGCATTCTTCTTGTTTTTGGTTGGTCTGGTTAGTGTTTTTCTGGGGTTTTCCTAACCCTTGCAACAAATGTTGGACCAACGTTTCTTAATGTTTTTAATTTTTCTAATACTTCCCCAGTTAGTCAGTTAATAAAACTTAAATTTTTAATCAATTTAAAAACTTTTTTTTTTTTTTTTAAAATTGATTTTAAGTTTTTTATTTTTAAATATTTTGTTATTTTGTTATTACATTAATTTAATTCATTTTTCTGTTTGTGTCGACTGTTATAAGTCTGACAATAAAAATAAAATAAATAAATAGGGTTTGCACTGCAAAACTGACATGTGGATTCAACATCTTTTACAACATTTGTACACGCAAACGACGATTTTTTAGCGTGTTCATATCAAACCTCGAAATTTCTTAAGCAGACAAATGCTGATATAGTCTGTTCAAAGGCACAACGCGGTCGGCCCATTTCGGCAATGTGTTATAGCTGGTCCTCATACTTCGACTTCGTATAAGTATCTACCTTCGACATGACTATATGACTCAAGATTGTGTTTTGCGAAATCTTGCTCATCTCCAACCGACATTAACGACTCAAATATTGCCGATACCGAGTCAACCATTGTGCGAATTCCAATTGCCGATGGCTTAGAAATCGGCTTAACATCAAACAACTGGGCAAGAGTTTCGAAAAAGATTAGACATATGTTATCGTGTACTCGATTTAGACTCTCCAATGCCTCCGGGCAATTTGCATCAGATACCTGAAAAGCTCTGATGATGTCTGAGGCGTCATCTGATAAGCACGATATCAAATGGTTGAATTTCTCAATATATTTGACAGCGAGCGATTAGAGTCTACCAAGCTATTAAAATTAGCGATAAATTGTATACATTCCGAAGGTTTACCGCTGAATTTGGGCAACTTTAGTTTGGGCAAGTGAGAATGGTGAGGAGATGCGCACTTCGGGCAGACATGTATGAAGACAGTGCCAAAATAAATGTTTCCTCAAGATATGCACGGCTGGTATTGTCAGGATCTATTGCATCGATCTCCAACTGCAGATTCACAGCTTTGGTAATGTATGAATTTAGTATATTCAGCCAGCGCTGAATCTCAAATTTATTTGGAGTCCAGATTTTATTAATGACTGAACTCCTTGGCGTTCAATGTCGCTCTCTACTTTTTCCAATTTAACAAATAATTAACTTAAACGACCAGAACGGTTTCGTTAGGGTCTGTTTTACGTGCCATATTAAATTTCTAAGAATTCGACTCTATCACATAGACAGTAGCTGACCAAAATAATTAAAAATTTGAGATGATTAGAAGATTAACAAGAAAGAAAAGTACAGTCGAGCGCGCCCGACCGTATAATACTCTCTGCATTTGTCCCGATTAAATTATTAAATTCGGTATCGAGATATTACAATGTGAATTACTTGCATTAAAACACGTTGAAACAAAAACAATCAAAGCATAATCAAACACACATCTATTTGTTTGCATGCGAATACACATACATATGTACGTTTGGCAATATATGCTGCATATATGTATGTATGTGTGTATTCGGCGCAGCCAGCTTCAGCGGGCAGCGCTGCCGCCACACAAGCAGCGAAAACGTTCGAACATGTGCTTGTGTGTTTCTATCTCGCTTGCACCTATGGGTTGATATTGCGTTCAATTATCAATATTGTAACGCTTCCAGTTTTCTTGTTTATGGTCCGATTTTAATGCGCCTTTCAGGATAGTTTAATATAGTTAGTCTCCACAAGAATTATAAATACTACAATACTGTACGATAAGAACAAGTTCGCCAAAAACGGCATTGAAGATTCCAGAATTTTTTTATTAAATGTAGGAAAAGTGGGCGTGGCAGTCAAAAATTTTAAATGGCAATGTAACTATGCTCTCGCAAAGAACACCCGTACCAGAATTGGTGATCCTAGATGCCATAGTTACTGAGATATTTGCCGAAAACACCAATTTTTCACGAGGTGTGTCCAGTTTTTTGCTTATTGTGGGCGAATGGGGCGTGGCATCGAAAAAAAAAAAGATTCTTGTATTGACTGACTAAATATCTGATCGTTTGACACCAAGCTCGAACTTGTAGCTCTTACCATCTCTGAAATCTGTTTGTTCATACGGACAGACAGACGGACAGACAGACAGACGGACAGACAGACAGACGGACAGACGGACATGGCTATATCGACTCGGCTTGTGATGCTGATCAAGAATATATATACTTTATGGGGTCTGCCACGCCTCCTTCTGCCTGTTACATACATTTGCACAAACCCAATATACTCTTGCAGAGAGTATAAAAATAATCAGCAAGTTAACGTAACTTCTCGAATAACGCAGATAACAGCAACTTAAGAAACGCAAAAGTCTGCAGACAAGCGCTGACAGTTGTCAACAACAACAATTAACAAGTATGAAAGGCTACAGTCGATCCAGCCGACTGTAAAAGACTCTGTACTCCCATTAAATTAATTTAATCGGTATCTAAGTCTTACAATGTATAGTACTTGTATTACAACACGTTGAAACAACAAAAACGAAGTTTAATCGTACTTAAATTTGTTTGTGTACAAATTCGTTTAAAATTATATGTATGTATGCACATATGTATGTAAATATATCAGCACGGTCAGCGTCTGTGGGCAGCGCTGCCGCCACACATGCGGCAAAGAGGGGGTGCTTCTTGTTTTTTTCATTGCGGGCGGTAAGGGATTTGGCAACAATTTTAAATAAACTTGATCTGCCCGCGAAGATAACGGCAGGCAGGTAGGCAAAGATGCGATCTACCAACAACAACTAAAAGGCTTGCAGTTAATCAGCGTATGTTTGTATATTTGCTAGCGCTTATGTATGTAAATTACGATAATCTTTTATTGTTCCACGTAGCTTGCGTTGGGACACAGATGAATTCGACTTCGAGGATTACTTCAGTTGGATCGTTTAGTTGTTCCAATTTATGAAGTTTACGTTGCGAAGTTTGACTTTACTCCCTTACGACTGGTGTAGAGACTCAGAGGTATTAAAATCATAAGTATTTAAATTTGGCCAAAGCCGGGGCAAGAATCTTTATTTGTCTTGAATGTCGATTACAAAGTGAATTTTAATATAAAAGCAAAAACATTATTTGGTTAAAAGCGAAGCATAAGTCCTACAAAGTCTGCAGCCGGCAGTGCTGAATAAGCCACTGAAGTCACTGCGCTTCAGTCGAATGCGCGAGTGAGATTTTAATGTTCGTGGCGCAAGGGTAGCTATTCAAGTAGCGTGCGAGGGCTACTTGTTAACTTGTATAAGCAGCGTTGACACAAAAAAAGTAGAGAAAATCGAAGTAAAGCACAAACAAAGTACAAGTTAACTACCGCAAGCTTTAACTCCAACAGCTGTATGAATAAATGGACATCAAGACTTGTTTGGTTGAGCACAAAAATTGAACTAACTTTATTTCTTAAATCCTAGGCCTTATATAGCTACAAATTACAGCGGAGTACAGCTCTCCTCTAAGAATTTGGTGTTGTACCCCACGCACAGGACAGAGCGTGGTTTTATATTTAGAAGTATTTTTATCTTAGGCTTCGTTGCCAAGCATGGAAACGGGTCGCAAGCATAGATAGACAAGTATATTCATAGATTAGAAATTTAGGGTTTACATCGTTTCTTAAAATAATCGCTGCGTTGTTAATTTCTGTTAATATAATATGTTCGTGCTTGAACATTCTGCCAAGGGCCACAGAAACGGCGGTTACTCAATTAAAATTAAATTACATTTAAACCATGTTTACCACATTTTTTTTGTTGTCGCTGTTAGTGCTGCTGACGCTGTTGCTCTTGACGCTGCTGTTGATGCCTCTGCTCACGCTGCTGCTGATGCCTCTGCTCACGCTGCTGTTGATGCCTCTGCTCACGCTGCTGCTGATGCCTCTGCTCACGCTGCTGCTGATGCCGCTGACGATGCGGACGCTGACGCTTATGTCGCTGACGCTTAGTCGCTGCTGTCTTTGCGGACGTTGTTTCTGGCTCTTGGGGTTGTAAGTCCTCTTGCCACTCCGATTTCCGATTCTATTGCTTTAGAATCGTTTTTAGACCTCGTACTTTTCTTCTTTTTCACTTTCCGATGTAAGCCTCGGAAACGCTATAATATTTTCGTGTCGATTTAATTTTTCGACAGCACACAATTCCGACTGGTGGGGGAAAACAACAGAATGCTCGAAGGACCAATGAATAAATGGACATCAAGACTTGGTTGGGTTGAGCACAAAAATTGAACTGACTTTATTTCTTAAAATCCTAGGCCTTATATAGCTACAAATTACAACGGAGTACAGCTCTCCTCTAAGAATTTGGTGTTGTACCCCACGCACAGGATAGAGCGTGGTTTTATATTTAGAAGTATTTTTATCTTGGGCTTCGTTGCCAAGCATGGAAACGGGTCGCAAGCATAGATAGACAAGTATATTCATAGATTAGAAATTTAGGGTTTACATCGTTTCTTAAAATAATTGCTGCGTTGTTAATTTCTGTTAATATAATATGTTCGTGCTTGAACATGTATGTATGTATACGCGAAATGCGCTTTTACTTATGTGCAAAAGCAAAACAAAAACACATCACCGAACATCAGCCTTCTTACCATTCTTTCTTGCCCAAATTCAGCGGTAAACCCTCGGAATACAGACAATTTATCGGACTGTTTAATAGCTTGGTAGACTCTGATTGCTCGCTGTCAAATATTGAGAAATTCAACCATTTGATATCGTGCTTACCAGATGAGGCGTTAGGCACCATCAGAGCTTTTCAGGTATCTGATGCGAATTACCCGAAGGCATTAGAGAGTCTAAGTCGCGTATATGACAACAAATGTATGATCTTTTTCGAAACTCTTGCCTAGTTGCTTGATATTGAGCCGATGTCTAGGCCATCGGCAATTGGAATTCGAACAATGGTTGACTCGGTATCGGCAATATTTGAGTCGTTGATGTCCGTTGGAGATGAACAAGATTTTGCAAATGCAATCTTGATTTATATAGTCATGTCAAAGGTAGATCGCCATACAAAGTCCAAGTATGAGGAACAGCTTGACTGTAACACTTTGCCGAAATGGGCCGACTGAGTTGCGGCTTTGAACAGGCAATATCAGCATTTGTCTGCTGAAGAAAGTTCAAAGTCCGGGATGAAGCAGAAATTCGACAAGGAACATGCAACAAATCGTCATTTGCATGCACGAATGTCGAGAAAGAAGTGGAACACAAATGCAACTTTTGCTATATGATTGAAAACTGCCAAGGGTTCGCAGCATTGCCAGTTGACGAAAGATTTAATTTCGTAAAATCCAGTCAACTTTGTATAAATTGTTTATATTCGGGATACAGAGTGTCCAACTGCACTTCGTCAAAGTGTAGAGTATGTTCTCGCGCACACAATACTATCCTCCATAGGTACGCAGCCGCAGGACAGCAAGTGTCCGCTAATCCTGCTCAGGTTAATCTTGTGGCTAGCGAAGTCGAGCATTTGCTCCTGGCAACTGCGCTTGTAACAGTCAAAAGCAGATTCGGTCAGAATCGGAGCGATAGAGCATTATTAGATTCAGGTTCTCAAGTGAACTTTATGAAGGAAAGTCTGGCTCAGGCCTTGCGGCTTCAACACAAGAGCAAGAGCTTAACCGTAAAGTCAGTTGGACAGTCGAGTTTGACTGCAAAATGCAAAGTAGCGACTATAGTTTCGTCTCGTGTATCGAGACATCAATTCAGTGGCGAGTTTTGGGTGCTGAAATCAATTTGTAGCAGGCAACCTGATGGTAATCTTCCTATCAATAGGTGGAAGATTCCAGCAGATGTCGAACTGGCTGACCCGGAGTTCCACAAACCCCATGAACTTGGAACTCCAGGATGTATACTTGATTTTCGTGAACGTGAATCTTGACCTTGTTCGCATGTTCATAGATACAGAAGTTCCACCTGGACTACGTTACAATCATTCACACCAGCGCGTCCTGAGACCTTAAAGCAGATCCACCTAACTTCGAGTAGTAGTGGACGCGTAGTATATGAAAACGTCGTCACACTCTCTGAAGAAATTACAGGTGCGACCTGCTATTCAGAGGGATCGAATTCGTTCATTCTGTAGGTTCCGTCTGAACCGACCTGTCCTCACGGCAGAAATCAATACGGGCGAAATTCAGTTGGCAAAATAGTTTTCAAACCATTTTAAAGTATTCGAAGAAGGCGGAAATGAGAAACTTTTTTTTTCCAATGTTGCCGATTCGACAAGATCGGTTGGCCTGAGGTGGAAACCAAGGTTGGATACTTTTTGGTATCACTTGACTGGTAGCTTCACCAAATTAAGTCCAACCAAGAGGAAAACATTGTTAGAATCTTTCGCGTATTGTAAGCCCAGATATACGCGTTGGACCGATATCGAATCGAGAGTGCGAGTTTCTCGAATGCTTGAGAAACCGCACTATATTGTATAGATACTTCCCTACATTTGTATCCAATCGAGTTGCAGGCCTCCAAGAGATGGCCAATACTGTATCCTGGAGACATGGACCAACATCATCAAATCCAGCCAATTTGTCGTCAAGAGGGTGTGACGTTCAGAAATTCGTTCAGTTGGTTTGGTTTTGTTGCAAGTCTAGAAGACATTGGCCTCGACGGTTAAAAAAATACTCGTTGCTCGTTTGCTTAGCATGTTTGCCATCGCTGACTCTGTATATTAAAAAGTCAGACGAGTCTTTAATTGGTGAAGGTGTATGTTTGATTGGTTTCATATGGATAAGAGGACGAGCCACGCTAAAAGTGTATATCGCGGTGTTCATGTGTTTTGCATCAAAGGCTGTTCCTCTTGAATTTTTAGCAAACGTGCCCACTAATGCTCTTTCCACATTGAACAGCTTATTCGCTCGACGTGGAATACCAGTCCGGCGTTACCCGGAGAAGGCGACATATTTTCGGAAGAAACCTGGTGAAGGAGTTCCTGGACTCATTCTACCCGAAGCAGAGCAGCCTTCAGCTCGTCGCGGAACGAAGGATGATGTGAAGACTCATTTCGCGGAACGCCCTTCTCATCGGACGACTGGATATGCGGCACACAAGGGGCAAGGAACATTCCGACTGGCCGGCGATAATGCTGCCAAGGCTACCAAGGGATTGAAGGCGATCCCTTCAAGGTGGCCGGAATGTTGGATCATGATTAGCTAGCATAAACAAAGAAAATGAAGCATAAGCTTAAGTAATGAATTGAACCTAATGAAGTAGTCTATAATGTAAGCATAAAATCTCTTAAACTTAAGCTAGCATGCAAGTTTGATTTGTATTCGGCAGTACAGCGGTCACGAGCGTGCTACCAGTTCGTATTTTTGTCTTCCTTAGCCACACACACGCTACCAAGCCTTTCCCCGATTGCCAAGTCCAACAAATAAATTGTAATGTTTAAGAATTTGCAATTTGTTTAAATTTAATTAGTTTATCGATTTTTCAGGTGCTACTACGAATGAAGATAAATAAATATAATATTTATAAAATATAATTTAAAATTGATCAATAAACATAGAAAAATTAAAAAATTACGAATACATTGAATACATTCCAAAAAATTCACAGTGCTGCTTTTTTTTGTCGCTGGGTGTATGTATAAATATTTTGTTATTAAGTATTTGTTTTATTTATTTAATTCGATATAACATATCATATCAGTGCCAAAGAGCAGTGTCTTTAATGTGCAACTAATGAAGCATTACTTTTCTATGTACATTTATAAATATGTACTCCTATGTACGGACTCGTTTGGGCACTGTTACCTGATCGTCAGAAGTGTCGCTCATGGGCTCAATTCTCGGTATTATCTCCAAGATGGGTGTCTTCAAATCCAGAATTTCAATAAGGTCAACAGCTCCAGGAAAATTCAACAACAGGTTTATTGATACCGACACAAGCAGCAAACCAATGCCTTGAAATGTCTTATAGACCAACAAATGCTATTGTAAGTCCCTGCTCGGCAGCCAATGCACAATCGAAAACTTATTAAATTAAAACAAATTGCAAGTTTAGAAACTTTACAATTTATTGGCTGTATAGGCAATCGCAAAAAGGCTTGACAGCGTGTATGTGGTTTATGCCAGATGAAATTACGAACTAACTGCTGCTCGCGACAGCTGCACTGCAGAATGCAAATTCAACTTAAAGACTAGCCTAAGTATAATAGTTCAGTCCACTACTGGACAATTCAATAGCTTATTCAATAGCTCGTTAATTTAAGCTTATACTTACAATTCATTATTTTCCTTATCGTAACACATGCTTGTGATCCAAAAGGGTCTTTATAGCGATGTGCTTCGTATGAACAAAGAGATTTCAGAGATGGTAAGAGATGCATGTTCGAGCATAATCTCAATCGACTCCATATTTAGTCAGTCAACACAAGAATTTTTTTTCTCGATGCCACTCGTCATTCGACCACAATGAGCCTAAAACTAGCCTAAAACATCAGTAACCATGGCACCTAGGGTCACCAATTTCGGTACGGAGGTTCCTAGCGACACCATAAATGAAAAGTCATCAAACATTTTGGACTGCCACTTTAATGTGATTTTTAAGGCATTTGTTCTTATCGTATGTTATTGTAATATATAATTCGTTTGGAGACAGATTATATCAAACTATCCTGAAAGTTTCATAAAAATCGGACTATAAGCAAGAAAACTAGAAACAACGACTTTATTAGTTGAACGCAATGTCAATGCATGTGCTCGAACGTTTTCGTTGCAAGTGTAGCGGCTGCGCTGCCGGCGGGCGCTGGCCGTGCTGGCCAATAGTATATGTTTGGAGAAGGGCGAAGTGGAGTGCCGGCATTCCAATGGTGGCTGTCTGTGTGTATGTGGGGATATGCGTGAGCTATTGCTACGGCTGAGCTGAAATTAAAAGAAAAGGGGATTGAGTCCGACCCGAACAAGAATTGTGGGTTGCACCGAACGAAAACTTTCGCTTTTTTTTTAATTAAGCGATTCAAAGTAAACGCCAATCATTTTGCCGTCACGTAGAGTCGGATTTGTGGAGCAGGGTATGATGCTTCTGCCCACAAGTTCGACAGCTATTAATGCTTCGACAGGTATTGGACGAGGGCTCATGGGCCAAACAATTGGGAGAGTACATGTTAATCAGCAGGAGAGTACATGTTGACAGCGGTAGAAAGCGAACCCTTGCAGATCGAGTGTTGCCATTTGTCTCGTTTGTGTAGCTCCTTTAAATATTCGTCCTTCCACCGGCGATAGAACTTGTGATGTAAGGCCTTAAGGCGCTGCCATCGGTAGACCAGGGACGACGGTTTTTCATGGATCTTAGGCTCGACAATGGATAGAAGTGGGCCTGCAGTGAGAAAATGGGCTGGGCCTAAAGCGAGCAAATCAGCCGACTTCTCAGAGATAGAGGATATAGGTCGTAAACAAGCATGCTTCAACCTTAGTGGTGAAACACACAAAGACACAGACAACACCCTTGATAATTAAACAGACGCGTCCCGTGTTGTTCTTGATGTTGAATGGACTTGCGAAATCGACACCTGTGTACGTGAAGAGCTTAGAGAAGGTTTCGCGATTCAGTGGCAAATGTCCCATTAGTGATTTGTGGGACTGAGATTTGATCAAGTTTTTCACCTTGGGAATCCAAAACTTGGAGCGAAGGACTCTAAGCATGAGCTGATTGCCGCCGTGGAGTGTAATCCGGTGAGTGAATCGTACAAGTACTGCACTAGAGTTGCATGTCAGAAAGATGGGGTGTCGCTCGTGCTAGGTGAGCGATTCCGAGGCTTGTAGTCGCCTGCACGTACGGATGATGCCATACTGATCCAGAAAGGAAGTTAAGTTTAGCACCGAGCTCGATGAAGGAAAGGGACATTTGTCTTGCAGGCAACGGAGCTCCGTGTGGTACTCTTGCTGCTGTGTAAGAGCAATGAGCAGTCTCTCTGCTGTGACTTGCTCTTCGTGGTGAAGATTCAAGGTTCGGTAGGAATAGATTTTCCGACGAACGAAACGCTGGACGTAAGCGATCACTCGTAAGGCCTTGCCAAAGTGAGAAAATCTTTCGAAGAGATCGTTCGACTGAGGGGGATTAGCCGTGTGAGTTTGAGGTATGGCACATGAGGGTCAGTATTCTAGACATTGGGTCAGTGCCACCAAAAATCACTAGCAGCCAGGTCAGGCGCTGAAACGTCACGGCTCGCTAGGCCAGCGGTGTTGTCTTTAGATCGGTCATGGCCCAATTATCGATCTCGGCCACCTTAGACACGGCAGTTACTCGATTAGTCCATCGGCATGGCGGTTTTTGGAGCCATGCCAACACGATGGTGGAGTCAGTCCAATAGAAGGATTGGACGGCCTGTATTGAAGAACGATGGCTGCATACAGGTCAGCAAACAGAACTGCCCCATATAAAGGCGTGGATAGTCTTCAAGGAAACCATGCCATTTCTGAAGGAGACAGATTATATCAAACTATCCTGAAAGTTTCATAAAAATCGGACTATAAGCAAGAAAACTAGAAACAACGACTTTATTAGTTGAACGCAATGTCAATGCATGTGCTCGAACGTTTTCGTTGCAAGTGTAGCGGCTGCGCTGCCGGCGGGCGCTGGCCGTGCTGGCCAATAGTATATGTTTGGAGAAGGGCGAAGTGGTGTGCCGGCATTCCAATGGTGGCTGTCTGTGTGTATGTGGGGATATGCGTGAGCTATTGCTACGGCTGAGCTGAAATTAAAAGAAAAGGGGATTGAGTCCGACCCGAACAAGAATTGTGGGTTGCACCGAACGAAAACTTTCGCTTTTTTTTTAATTAAGCGATTCAAAGTAAACGCCAATCATTTTGCCGTCACGTAGAGTCGGATTTGTGGAGCAGGGTATGATGCTTCTGCCCACAAGTTCGACAGCTATTAATGCTTCGACAGGTATTGGACGAGGGCTCATGGGCCAAACAATTGGGAGAGTACATGTTAATCAGCAGGTGAGTACATGTTGACAGCGGTAAAAAGCGAACCCTTGCAGATCGAGTGTTGCCATTTGTCTCGTTTGTGTAGCTCCTTTAAATATTCGTCCTTCCACCGGCGATAGAACTTGTGATGTAAGGCCTTAAGGCGCTGCCATCGGTAGACCAGGGACGACGGTTTTTCATGGATCTTAGGCTCGACAATGGATAGAAGTGGTCCTGCAGTGAGAAAATGGGCTGGGCCTAAAGCGAGCAAATCAGTCGACTTCTCAGAGATAGAGGATATAGGTCGTAAACAAGCATGCTTCAACCTTAGTGGTGAAACACACAAAGACACAGACAACACCCTTGATAATTAAACAGACGCGTCCCGTGTTGTTCTTTATGTTGAATGGACTTGCGAAATCGACACCTGTGTACGTGAAGAGCTTAGAGAAGGTTTCGCGATTCAGTGGCAAATGTCCCATTAGTGATTTGTGGGACTGAGATTTGATCAAGTTTTTCACCTTGGGAATCCAAAACTTGGAGCGAAGGACTCTAAGCATGAGCTGATTGCCGCCGTGGAGTGTAATCCGGTGAGTGAATCGTACAAGTACTGGACTAGAGTTGCATGTCAGAAAGATGGGGTGTCGCTCGTGCTAGGTGAGCGATTCCGAGGCTTGTAGTCGCCCGCACGTACGGATGATGCCATACTGATCCAGAAAGGAAGTTAAGTTTAGCACCGAGCTCGATGGAGGAAAGGGACATTTGTCTTGCAGGCAACGGAGCTCCGTGTGGTACTCTTGCTGCTGTGTAAGAGCAATGAGCAGTCTCTCTGCTGTGACTTGCTCTTCGTGGTGAAGATTCAAAGTTCCGTAGGAATAGATTTTCCGACGAACGAAACGCTGGACGTAAGCGATCACTCGTAAGGCCTTGCCAAAGTGAGAAAATCTTTCGAAGAGATCGTTCGACTGAGGGGGATTAGCCGTGTGAGTTTGAGGTATGGCACATGAGGGTCAGTATTCTAGACATTGGGTCAGTGCCACCAAAAATCACTAGCAGTCAGGTCAGGCGCTGAAACGTCACGGCTCGCTAGGCCAGCGGTGTTGTCTTTAGATCGGTCATGGCCCAATTATCGATGTCGGTCACCTTAGACACGGCAGTTACTCGATTAGTCCATCGGCATGGCGGTTTTTGGAGCCATGCCAACACGATGGTGGAGTCAGTCCAATAGAAGGATTGGACGGCCTGTATTGAAGAACGATGGCTGCATACAGGTCAGCAAACAGAACTGCCCCATATAAAGGCCTGGATAGTCTTCAAGGAAACCATGCCATTTCTGAAGGAGACAAGTCGGAAATGGGTCATCCCAACCAATTTCGGTAAGCCCAATCTGCAACATAAAGATTTTGGCACGGATGACGAAAGGGACTAACCAACAGGCTGAATCGAAAATCTTCGCAATCTGAGACAAGATAATTCGTCGTTTGAAACTCTGGTTCGAGCGGAACTAAAAAGAAGCAGTCTGCTGTCGTTTTCCACCCAAAGTTTTTGCGTAACTGGCATCCTCGATCTAATGAAAATCGTCATTTAGAAAATGATCCTTAGAAATGGCCTGGAGTAAGGCCTTGTTGTTTGACGTCCATTTCCTCGTAGAATATCTCGACGTCATAGGCAAGCTGCAGAAGCACTCGAGTTTGTAAAAAAAAGGGGCTCAATTTACACCGAACGTAACTGTTTGGCGCTCATAATCTGTGAGTCGTGCATTTTCATCCTAGAAAAGGATTCGCTGGAAGGGCGTATGTTTCGAATCAACCATGATTTGTCTGTTCATCTTCGTTACGTCGCCGTTGAAAACATAGCGGAAGCATCTCCACTTGTGGATCTGAAACGTAAGGTCAGTTTGCAGGGTTGTGTTAGTATGTAGAATGCCATTAAGGCTAACTACGTTGGTGGACGGACAAGGAAGGGTTCTTCTGCAACGACACCACATATCTACTATCGCGTCTCCTTTTGGTAGTGTCACGAAAGTGTTTCTCACACTTAAAATCTACCTCTCTTTTAGTTTCACTGGGAGATCTTCCACCTTCCAAAACTGAGAAGTGTGTTCAGGCTGACCTCTGTGGAAGCCGATATCTGTGTGGATATCCATGATAAGGATCGGCATGGCTCCCTGAGGTGCGCCCGCTAAGAACCCACCCGAAAATGGTTTCTTTTGCAAGCAACGAGCCGCACACCTGAGTTTGGACACCACTCAAGAGAATAGACGGAAGCACGTTAGCACCAATTAGCACATAAATTTGCGAGCTTCGGTGGAAAAACGGGTCGACCTGTTGGAAATTGTGTAGATCTTTGAGTACACAGTCGTAAATGGAGGTGGACGGAAGAGCGCCGGTCAATCGAGGCAATATGAAAGGTACTGTGTCGATGCAGCGAGAATGCTTGGCCGGCGGAGTGAATTGCACGTGACACACTTTCTGGGATCGGGCGGAGAACGAGACATTTAGACCACTGACTTGCGCGGCTGGTCGAAAAAGGTGAAAAATGTGTTCGGAAATGAGCATGCCCTCCGATCCAGAATCGATCAGAGCGCGAACATGAATGTTCATTGCCGTGCCTAGGAGTACTAGAATTGAATAGTCGAATAGGATAGTTTTCCCGACCACATAGCTTACAGACTTGTGGTCTGACACTGAACGTAGCTTCGAAGGAGTGAAGATGTGTCGGTGCCGGAGGTCTTCGTACGATCGGGCGCGGAGCTGGAGTGGTGGCGCCTAACGGCTCATCGATGGCTCCCAGTGTACAAAAACGATCGATTAAAAAATTATTGAAGTCTTGCCTCGATGGAAGCGCGGTTTTGTGAGGAAGCGATTGCTCCCATTGAGTTCGAGTGAGCTTGGGTAGCTTAGAGATACAAAAATACACGAGCAAGTTGTTCCAGCTTGCGATGCTCAGGCAGGAATGTTCTAGAGCAATCAGCGCCTTATGAACGGTGCTTTGCAATTCTTTCAGGGCTGATCCGGAATCATGAGCCATGGAAACAATGCAAAAAACGACACTGGCTTGTGACGAACAACCGTTTGTTTTCACGCACATGGCCGTGAACAGATCACAAAAAGTGAGCCATTTAAGACAGTCACCGGTAATACACTTCTATCTCCCACGAAAGCTTATGGATATGGAGGACGATTGCGTCATCGCAACAGCATTTAAAGCAGTAATGGCATCAATGGCTTAGCCAAACCAACTAGCACATTACCATTACATGGCATAGCAGTATTCTTGTTTGGCCTGAACGGGTGTTGAATCTTACTTTCCTCGCTATCAGCAGAGGAAAGGCCCATTATCGTGTTCCAATAGGTCATTTGAACCTCATCCTGACAAGACTTAATTTGGTCCCAGCGAACTTGCCAAATTCGAAGCGAGGGAGCCTCATCTCATCATCATATTTTTTATACTCTCTGCAAGAGTATATTGGGTTTGTGCAAATGTATGTAACAGGCAGAAGGAGGCGTGGCAGACCCCATAAAGTATATATATTCTTGATCAGCATCACAAGCCGAGTCGATATAGCCATGTCCGTCTGTCCGTCTGTCCGTCTGTCTGTCTGTCCGTATGAACAAACAGATTTCAGAGATGGTAAGAGCTACAAGTTCGAGCTTGGTGTCAAACGATCAGATATTTAGTCAGTCAATACAATAATCTTTTTTTTTCGATGCCACGCCCCATTCGCCCACAATAAGCCAAAAACTGGACACACCTCGGAAAAAATTGGTGTTTTCGGCAAATATCTCAGTAACTATGGCACCTAGGATCACCAATTCTGGAACGGGAGGTTCCTAGCGACGTCATAGTTGCATTTCAATTTAAAATTTTGGACTGCCACGCCCACTTTTCCCACATTTGATTAAATAGTCTTCAAACTTCAATGCCGTTTTTATCGAACTTGTTCGTATCGTACAGTATTGTAATTATATAATTCGTGTGGAGACTAACTATATTAAACTATACTGAAAGGCGCATTAAAATCGGACTGTAAACAAGAAAACTAGAAGCGTTACAATATTGATAATTGAACGCAATATCAACCCATAGGTGCAAGCGAGATAGAAACACATAAGCACATGTTCGAACGGTTTCGCTGCCTGTGTGTCGGCAGCGCTGCCCGCGGTCGCTGGCTACGCCGAATACACACATACATAAATATATATTTGCATCATATACATATTGCCAAACGTATGTGTATTCGAATACAAACAAACAGATGTGTGTTTGATTATGCTTAGATTGTTTTTGTTTCAACGTGTTTTAATGCAAGTAATTCACATTGTAATATCTCGATACCGATTTTAATAATTTAATCGGGACAAATGCAGAGAGTATTATACGGTCGGGCGCGCTCGACTGTACTTTTCTTTAGTAGTTAGAATATAGGCAACCGGGAATTTCCCTCCCCCCTCCGGCGGTAAAGCGCCATCTAGCGGTGAACACAAAATCAGGGAAATTTGTTAGCGCCATCTAGCGGTGAGCACAAATTTAGGGAAATTTGGGAATTTATTAGCGCCATGGTTTGTGTCCAAAATTAAAATTGGGGTGGTTTCCTGGTTTCATAACTAAATTTTGAGGATCCATTGGGGATCAAAAATAAAATTTATAGTTAGCGACATCTAGCGGAGATTAAAGAAACTGACATATGGTTTGTGTCCTACATAAATAGTAAGGATCCAGTTTTTTTAACCGGGGAACATCAGGCGTAACAAATATTCTGTGATTCAGTTTGGCCGATTTAATATCAGAGTCTCATCCCGGTTGCCTATATTCTAACTACTTTAAGGCATAAGCTGAGGCTAAGGCAATTAATTTTCGTTTGCTTAAATCTCTTTTTCTTAAAAACGGAGTCTAAACATGTCTGAACATGTTGAATGTGTTACAGGTGTCTTCTGTTCAACCCCAAAATTAATTCTATATCCATGTCATTGATTTTATGACTACTGTCACTTTTAACTAATTTTCCTTTTTTAACACTGAATACTAATTACCTTTCTTTTGATCAAATCAGTTTCTTTTATAAATCGGGTCTTAACATGTTTGAACATGTTGAATGTCTTGCAGGTGTTCCCGATTCAACCCCAAATTTAGTTCTCGATCCACATGCTGAGTATGTCCCATGTCATTGATTTTATTACTACTGTCACATTTAATGTGTTTTCTATAATCTACAGAGAATACTAATCAAATTGATTTTGTAAAGATCCCCTCACCCCCATCCCTCTGCTGATGGACACGTCTGAACATGTTGAAGAAAGAATTAGTTTAGTATGCTTTGTGTCTACTATCCTTTTAGCCCCCATCCCCCCCAAAAATTAGGTATCGATAGGCTCAACAGATACCCCTTGTCGGTGATTTAATTTCTCCGAACATTTTCTCAAAGTTTCCTTTTTTTTTCTTTAATGTATGTCACCTGCATAACAATTAAATACTAGGGTCAACCAATAATGATTTTCGGATACCTCTGAAAAACAACCCTGATTGAACTTGTTGACGAACCAATGGTATAAAGGTAAAAATCGTCTGCTGTAGGAGTTCAGTTGGTGCTACGTTCAGAACCGATAACCGTGTTTTTAAAATCTTTCGAACTCTTTTTAAACAAAAACTCCTATAAACAAATTCAAAATTTTAAACATAAAATTGCTAACAATTTTAAGTTACCCGCGTTCGTCAGTGGAAACTATTTTGTTTAAAATCGAACATTTATTTATTAACAAAAAAAACATTTGTTGTTAAAATTTCAAACAAAACTAAAAACAAAAAAAACCATTAAAAAATGTGCTCCAAAATCGTGTGTGATATGTGCAACCGTGCTTTTGACGGGGTGGATGCTTTCGTTGTGCATTATAGCAAGTGCACCGGACCTGTAAACGCTTTTAAAATAATGATGCAGGCGTCAAGGAACCAAGATTCGAGTGATCGTCCCTCTTCAACATCAACTTTAGACGTCGAACCTACTACATCTGCCAGAGCCTTGAAAAGAGCAGGAGCCATAATTAATCAACCCGCTAAGAAAATGAAAAGCGATGATATTCATTGTCAAGTATGCAACGTTTCAATTAAAAGAAATGCATATAAAATGCACTTGCGCACTGATACGCATAAAAATGCGCAAGTTGCTCAAATAGTGAGAAACACTAATGTTGTATTAATTTCAACAGAAACCAAATTCCCTGTTGAAACATATCGTGTTTTTAATGAAAATGAAAATGTAATTATTCTTCGTGATTTTTACAATCAAATAAAAAGAAACATTTTCGAAATAATTGAACTCTGTTTAGCTAAATATACCGCCATAAAAATTTCGATTAAACTTTATGGCACATATATAAAGCAAACAGATGATGGAGAATTAATTGAATCAACAAAGCATTTTGTAACATCATATCAGTGTCTCTATGATTTAGAAACAGCTGATGATGTTTTGGAGAACAAAATCGATTATTTAAATTTATTAACTAGTGAGTTCCAAGAAAAAGATAGTGGATGGGCTATCCAATCGTTTAACTATTGTGATTTAACAATAGTTAAACTGGAACATATTCCTTCTGGAGGATACTGTGAAATGCCCGAAACGATTAGAAAGAGGAATGCAACTGTCAATATTAAAAACAACGATGTTTTTTGTTTTAAATGGTGCATACTGGCATCAATCGAATACGAGTTCATTGAAAATGCCACCTACAATGATAACGACAAAAAAAAACTAAGGAGGAATCTCAAGAACACTTCTTGCTATAACATAAGCAACATCGCTGCTCCTGTTATTACTTATAGGGGGCAGCGACTTAACTTCTCGGATATAGAATTCCCAGTCAACTCAAAAGGGGTTAAGCTTTTTGAAAAACTTAATCCCCAATTTAGTATAAATGTATACGAAATTGACTGTAGCAGAAAGAAACAAGAGATGATTGTTGGACCCACAATTCGAGCAGACAGTCTACGGGAAAAACACATAAGTCTCCTGGGTATATACGATGAGGCTGAAATGATAATGCATTATGCCTACATAACAAATATGTCTACATTGGCTAAATCGCAATTTACTAAGAGCCATACGCCAGGAGACTTTTGTCATAACTGTTTGCAATGGTATACTTGCAATAGTAAAATGCATACCAAAAGTTGCGGAAAAGTTGTATCTACTTTTCCTAAAGTGGGTTCATATGCCAGCTTCAAAAACTGTCATAAAAAACTTTCTCCACCGGTAACCATCTACGCGGATATTGAAGCTGTCTTGGAAACTTTTCATCGATCACAAAATGACCCAAAGATGTCGTCAACTACGAAGGCTCAAAAACATACCGCTTGTGCAGTTTCATTTTACGTTGCACATAAATATAGTCCCGAGCTAAACGAAATGTGGACTTACGAAGGTAAATTACCATTATGCTTTTAATCTATTAAAACACATACTTATTATTTTTCATTACTTTTGCTAATAGGGATCGATTGCATCAAAAAGTTTTGTCAAGCCCTTGATGAGAAAACAAGAATGCTCTACAATAAATATTGGAAAGCATTCAAAGCCCCCCACCATTTGCTGGACATTGACGAAGAGTGTATGCAGGAATACAACAAATGTACGGCCTGTGAAGACGTGATCGATGATGCTGAAAAGGATAAATTCTTTAATTTCTTTACCGGAAAATATGAGGGTCCAATACATAAGAAATGTAAGTTAACTTATAAGTTTAGATTTCCAGTAATACCTGTTGTGTTCCATAACTTAACTAAATATGACGTACATTTATTTATAACTGAGCTTGGTGGGGACTTAAGTATAATTCCTTGCAATAAGGAATTATATATATCCATTACCAAAAAAGTCACAATAGACAAAAAATATTTATACAATATTCAGTTTATTGACTCTAATAGATTTTTAAACTCTAGTTTAGAAAAACTTTCTAGCTATCTTAACGATGAAGACTTCAAGCTTTTAAGTAGAAAGTTTGAAGGTGTCCAATTTAAGCAAATGCGTCGGAAGGGAGTTTTCCCTTATGACTATCTAGATAGTTTTTCTAAATTAGCCGCGAAACAACTCCCATGTAGAGAACTTTTTTATAATGCTCTAAACGATGAGGAGTGTAGTATTAAAAACTATGAGTTTGCACAACAGGTATGGGATAGTTTTAAGTGTCAAACATTGTCAGATTACTTAAAACTATACCTGGAAAGTGATGTAATTATTCTGGCAGATGTTTTTGAAAATTTTAGAGACATCTGTCATAAAATTTATAAGTTAGACCCAATTAATTACGTAACGGCTCCTTCAATCTCTTGGGATGCAATGCTTAAGTTTACCAAAGTTAAACTCGAGCTGATTAGTGACCCTGACACCTATAATTTTCTTAAATTAGCTGTTCGTGGCGGTTTGACACAATGTAGTCAACGTATTTCAGTTGCTAATAATCCTCATCAAAAGATTTTAATCCTAACCTTGACACAAACTATCTTTCATATATAGATGCAAACAATTTATATGGGTGGGCAATGTGTCAAGTGCTGCCATTAGAAAATTTTAAATTCCTTTCTGAAGATGAAATATCAAAACTCTCTTTGGCAAATATTTCAGTTGATGATGATGTAGGATATATTTTAGAAGTAGATTTGCAATATCCTAAAGAGATTCATGACAAACATAATTGTTTACCATTCTGTCCAGAAAATAAAGTTCCACCTGGAGGAAAACAAATTAAATTAATTGCAGACTTAAATAATAAAACCAATTACATTATTCATTTAAAGCAATTGCAACTCTGCATGCAACAAGGATTAAAATTATTAAAAATTCATAGAGTTTTGTCTTTTACGCAACGACGTTGGCTTGAGCCATACATTAACTTGAACAATTCTCATAGAAAATCCGCAAAAAATGAGTTTCAAAAAAATTTTTTCAAGTTGGCTTCAGACAGTTAGTCGCAATGAACAATTTCCATAGCATGAACATTTTCGGTAATGACTTAGCAGCACTTGAGCATACAACATCGCTCATTCATTATGATAAACCAATCTATATTGGAGTAACTGTCTTAGAATTGTCAAAATGGCTTATGATTATTATTATAATTTCTTAAGCATAAAAAGTCCCTCGACTAAGATTATTTATATGGACACTGATTCGTTTATTACATCCTCTGTTGAAGATGTATATAACCTTATAAAAACAAATCCAGAACGTTTTGATACCTCCAATTATAACTCTATGAATCCATATAACATAATTCCAGCAAACAATAAAGAGTTAGGTTTATTTAAAGATGAAAATGCAGGAAAAATTATGAAATCTTTTGCAGGCTTAAAAGCAAAAGCTTATTCCTACAAGGTAGAAAGCAGTGAAGGAACCGCCGACAAAGAAATTAAGAAAATTAAAGGTGTCAAAGAAAGCGTTGCTAAAAAACTCTCCCACTCGGACTATATTGAATGTATCCGAAAACGAAAAACTTATTATGGTGAACAGAGGGTAATAAGAAGTAGAGACCATGAGCTGTTTACAGAAATTGTAAATAAAATTTCATTGAATTATAAAGATGACAAAAGATTTGTAACATCAAATTCAACAAGTAAGAAAGGCTACAGTCGACGTGCCGACTGTATAAGACCCCGTACTCCTTGTAGTGCGCATACAAAAATACTTACAAACTTAAAAGAAGAAGCAGTAGACTGATTCATATTTTAAAATACAAATTTAAAAAAAGATAATAGTTTAAATTAAAATTTAAAAAAAAAAAAAAATTATGCGCTAGCTGCAATCGAACCCGCGGTATCAGACACAGAATTCTCACATGTCGCCACTCTACCATATGCACCATACCTCAATTTGCATGTACTGCTGATTATCTGCATTTACATATAATAATGTTTTGTTATAGAAAAAAAAAAAAAAAAATGCCTGTCTGTGCCGGGGTTCGAACCGCAGACCTCATGTTTCTCTAATGCATGTCACATCACTTGGACCACAGCACTGTTGACAATGAGGACGGCTAAAGTAGATAAACATTGATTTACCACTTTTCTTCAAACACGTACATAAATTACAATTTTTGACATTTTTGACCAATTTGTTTCACATGTTGTAGTTGTCCGATTTGAACCAAATTTGGTGAAGTTAATTTTAATAATTATGTACACATTCTGTGTGAGTTTGGTTGCGATCACTTAGCAAATACTACATGTCTTCATACAAATTTTTTTTTTTTGACCGATTTGTCCTATGGGAGCTATAAGCTATAGTTGTCCGATCTTGATGAAACTTGGTGAGGATAGTTATAGTTGTACCATACACCTACTGTGTAAATTTGGTTACGATAGCTTTCACAGTTTCAAAGTTGTAGTGCAATGAAAACTGTTTTTTACAATTTGCGGGGGCGGTAGGGGGCGTGGCAAAAATTTGAAATAAACTTAACCTGCCTGCAATACAGACGGACTTTCATTCCAAATTGGGTGGCTCTAGCTCTTGTAGTTTAAAAGATCTAGGTGTTCATACGGACGGACGGACGGACAGACAGACGGACAGACACACAGACGGACAGACGGACAGACGGACATTGCTATATCGACTCGGCTGTTGATGCTGATCTAGAATATATATACTTTATGGGGTCGGCCACGCCTCCTTCTGCCTGTTACGCACATTTCGCTTCTGACAAACCTAATAGACCCCTATACTCTTTTTTAGAGTACGGGGTCTAATAACCACACTGGCTTGGGGGCATTATAAAATAAGTTTGAACAGAGAAAATTTGTAAAAACATTTTATTCAAAGATAAGACTTATTATATAACACTTGTAAATATATATATAGTGCTTGTAAATATGTATAACTAATAAAAAAAAATATTCTAAATAAATAATAAAAAATAAAAAAAAGTCTTTTATTTAATTATATCTTTTTTATTAATCCAGGAATTATGTGACTCATCAAAGCCTAACCACTTAACAAATACTTTATTTTTTCCAGATTTTATAATTTTTTCAATCAAGTATGCGTTTTTATCTCTAACTCGTTGAAGTTCTTCTTCATAGAATGAACCCTTTATGCGTTCATTTTTATAATCTTTTAATAAATAAGTGACTGGATCTGTTGATTGAATTTTTATAATTCTAAATATTTCAGTTGTCCAATTTGGTTCATATCCTTTAGCGAAAACACCTTTATATTTACTTATTCGAACAAAATCGTTAACAGAGTATTTGTGTTTAGGAAAAATTTTAGGATGATTGTACACCGACTTTAAAATAAATTTTTCATTCTTTCTGTCTACTTCACTGGGTTTCATTTTTATAGTACGGTGATATGTATTGTTGTAAGTTTTTAGTAATTGCTGCAACTTGGACACCCAAATGTAATTTCCATGATAGCTAAACATTTTCCACATTAGATTCTTAAGGGTTCTATTAAATCGTTCACAAATTGATGCTTTTAAATGAGTATAGGTGTGATAATGATTTATTTCCAATTTATTCATTAGTTGAAGAAATTCCTTATTAAAAAATTCTTTACCCTGATCACTCTGAATATTTTTAGGTATTTTCTTTGCAGTTTCAAATACTTTTTTTAATTGCTAAAACTATATCTGTAGCTGATTTATTCTTCACAGGCTCTGCATATGAATATTTTGAGAAAGTATCAATCACTGTCAGTAGATATCGATAACCTCCATTTTGTTTATGAAATGGAATCATTTCAACTAAATCTATTTGCCAAGTATCATTTATTCCTTTTTGTACGAAACTACGCCTTCTAAAATTTTTTCTAGACTGCTTATGAATTTCTGTTACAACCTGTAATTTACTCATTATGTTTATTATTACAATCCTGAGTGTTTTGATAATACTAACTGTTTATATTGAGTTACGTCGTTTTTTATTTCTTTTCGCATCTTCTTTGAAATTTCAAAACACAAACGAGTTAAGTCAATCTCAACGTCAGACTCATACGATGCTTCTAAATCTGTAAGTCGTATTTCATATTTATTCATTTGGGCACACTTAGGTATAATATGTTTATAATAGATATTTGTTATTTGTTTTTTAAGAATTGTGTTCCAGCACAAAAATGTGGTTAAAAAAATACCAAGTCGTAAAAGCGCACGCCAAGATTCACTGTCAAATTCAATTTTGTTACCATTCTGGTTTAATGTAACTATACACTGTTTATCGACTTTTCTATATTTAAAATGACATTTAACTGAACTAAGCAAAGGGTGGTCAATGATAGTATCAGGCATTAAAAACTCGTACTGGTCAAGCTTAAGTTGAATATATTCCTTATATGTTAACAGTTGAATCCAGTCCTCCTTATCAAACCCAATGAAATTATGTTTGTTTTGCTGCATCCAGATCATTGGGGTAAATTTTCTACTAGTTGAAAAACCACACTTTAATTTTAAATTGTGATATACATAATATTCAAGGCCAAAAATAATTTCATGATCTTGTGTTTTTCTTAAAGCCTTTGTCCTTTTTAACTGGAATGTATCCATCTTGGCTGAGTATCTTTTTCAAACTAACTGTTAGATGCTAACTGTGGCGCTATATAAACGGTGAAATCATAGTATCTTCAACCAGTATTTTATATAAATTCAAACGACAATGATCAAAATTGATAGAAATTCCGCTGTTTTGGTTGATTTCCAATACATAGTTGGAAATAATAGACAAATCTTTGTAAAGGAATTGGCATTTATGCAAGCGGGCTCTGTTATACCGAACTTCTTTCATTTTCTACCCCCATATCATGTTAAAGAATTAGATGATTGTATAAGGAATATTCAACACACCACAAAAAGAAATATAAATGGATTGGATTGGTCTGAGGGTGACATTCCATATTTGAGTCTAAGTGAAATACTAACTCCTTTAAATAGTTTCGCTACAGTAATTGTCCGAGGAGAGGCCAAGAAACAATTTTTAAAGAAGTACTTAGCAACAAATGTAATCGATGTGGAAATTGAACAAAGTTTAACATGTTATCCAAACTACTTTACTAACTGTCGAATACATAAAAAACTTGGAGTTAGATGTGCTCTTAATAATCTATTTAAGCTTTTTGTAATATTGGAAAATTTAAATTACGAAGTATATGGAAAATAAAACAAATTCTTCTAAATAAATCAACAATGTTTGTACAATTTATTCATCCATTTACAATGCTTATATGTGGACCCTCTGGATCAGGAAAAACAACGTTTCTGGAAAATCTTTTGAACAATCAAAATACACTTATTAATGAAGATATAAAAAGGATCATTTGGTGTTATGCTGAAGAACACGCAAAACCTAGTTTTACAGGACTTGAATATCATAAAGGTGTACCAGAAACAATTGAAAATGATCTTAACGAGCCTATCAAACGAGCATTTAACAAAAGTGTTTGTGAATTATTTACAAAAGGCTCTCACCATCGCAACTTATCTGTAATAGTAGTAACTCAGAATATATTTCATAAAGCATCACATACTAGAGATATATCGTTAAATACAAAGTACATTGTCGTTTTTAAAAACCCTAGAGATAAACTTCAATTCCATTGTTTGGCTCGACAAATTTATCCTGAAAATCCTAGTGAATTGATGCGCATATATAAAGAAGTAACCGAAGAACCCCATGGTTACTTGTTAATTGATCTTACCCAAAGGATAAACGATCTTTTACGTTTTCGTTCAAATATTTTTAATTCAACATACTCAATTTGTTATTGCAACGAAAATGGTTTACAAAAAGAGTCTAAAACGGTTGATGGCGAACAAACATTTATTATATGTTCTGAAAAGAGCTAGTACCAAGTTACGAAAAGCTATTATAAGCAATAGTGATGATGATCTGGTTAAGTCATTAATTGAGATTGTATTGAACACCTTACAAGGCAATCATCAACTAACAAGGAAACAGCTTACACTACTTAAACGGTATAAAAATGTACTGCGTAAAATTTCATCTTCAAAGCGCACCATAAAATCAACGAGGAAAGTTCTTGTTCAAAAAGGTGGATTTCTTCCAATTCTAATTTCATCATTATTGGCCGGAGTATTTGGAAAAATATTAAAAAATGCATAACTCTAAAAGTAATTTAATTAAAGTTATTTTAATGCAACCAAACGAATATCAAAAGTTAATATCAAATAATAGAGGTGAAGATTTGATTAACCAAAAGTTTTTACCAATAATATGTAATGGTAGACTAAGTGATTTCGATAAATGGATTAAAATTCGTCAAGAACTAAACTACTTTCTGCACAAAAGAAAAAAACGAGTTACTTATTCTGATAACAAAAATCAGTTAAATGTTTTATCATCAAGCAGTTCAACACAGACATTTGAAGAGTGGCCTACCAGTTCAAAAAGAGAAGCAAAGACTGAAAACAAAGAGTTTATGAAAAATATAAATGTTAAAGCAGACAAGAGTATGAACATTACAAAAAAACATACAGACGAAATACCAAATAATTCTAAGGAAGACTTATTTGCTGATTCTCAAAATCAAGACGATAACCCTAAGCGGGCATTTTCTGAAATCGATGATGATATAGGTATGATTGAGCCAACTCCTAAAAGCGGATACATTGAACGTCAAATTAAATCACCAGAAAAAAAGAGAAAAAATAATCATATTATTCAATTAGAAGTCAATTTAAGAAACCTCAATTACATTGCGGGAAGGGAAAAACTAAGACGATCATCTCGACAAGCCGAAAAATCTGGGTCTAAATCAACAAGAATTAGCACAAGATCTACGAATAGAGCCAAACCATATCAAATTGGAAAAAATAAAATTAATTGGATTTCTTTAACATAAAAAACTTTTGAAAATGAGTAACTTAGAGTCATTTTATGTTACTTTATTTAGCAACAATTCTTTAAATGTTTTTCCTGATAATGTACAGTCTGCGTTTACAAACATTGTGAGTTTCTCACAAAATATAGATGAAAAGTGGGAAGTTGGAATATCTGAACTTTATTTAAACGATCTTCTCCACCATGAAGTAACGGATAAGAAACACTCAATACAAAGTATGTCAAAGGGTATAATATTTGTTTATACTGATATAATAAAGCCTAGATGCGTTGGAGACAAAAGAACGCGATGTCTAAAAGTTCTTATGCATAATGGAGTTTCGAAAATGATTCAATTCAAAAACATTGAGTACTATCCCGTTGAGAATTGTGAAGTAAGAGACATATCAATTTTAATATCTGACTCAAGAGGATATAAGGCGCCCTTTAAACCTTCAGCCACTCCCATATACATTAGTTGCATTTTAGGCAGAAACGTTGTATGCTATAAATATTGCAACTTAGTTAATACATTTTTCATAAAGATATTAACCGGCATGGAGAAACTTTACCAAGAGTATTATCTAAATCAAAGTGGAGGAGGATTAAATCACATTGGTTCCCTTTATGCAACACCTCAAATAATACAGCAAGGAAGGGGTATTGGAAACTTTTTTAGTGGACTTTTTAAGTACATTAAACCACTTTTTCTAAGTGGACTAAACGCTGTTAAAAATCAAGCAGTTGAATCAGGGAAAGCAGTCATAAGTGACTTGGGACGAAAACCTCTACAGAATATTATCCAAGAACAGAGCAAAATTGCACTCCAAAATCTATCCAATAAAGTAATAGATAAAATGACTCAGGGAGGCTCAGGTAAAAAGAATAAAAGGAAGCGTTTTACTTCTAGGAGAGCTCATTATAAAACTAAACATTCAAGTGTGCATACAAAGAAAAACATAAAAAAACGATCTAAATCAAAAAAACTATCTAAGAAAATCGCAGATATTTTTTCTACAAAACGATGACCAATCACATTGAATGCATGAAAAGTGAACTGGATTTGTTTGAGCCACATCCGACACAAAGCAGTATTTTACGCACTGAAGAAGTAACATACAATCCTATAGCATCATTGGATGGAGCCAGCTCAATTGAATTTGTATGTTTGGGAAATGGCGAATCATACAGAGATCTGTCAAGCGTATATTTAAGATTAGTAGTACAGCTAAAGGGTCAGGACAACAATAATATAACAAATGATGCTATTAGTGTTGTAAACAATATATTACACTCTATTTTTAGAAGTTCCTCAGTATATTTAAATAACACATTAGTTTCTCAGAACGACAATAATTACCACTATCGGTCTTATTTACAAACTATTTTAAATTATGGAAGTGATGCTAGTGAAAGCCATTTAGCAACCCAGGGATTTTTTGCGAGTTTAATTAAATGTTATGTTGACGAAACTTTACCTGTAAAAAACATATTTCGAAGAAGTAATAAGGTGGAGCTCTTTGGAAAAGTACATGGAGATATTTTTAATCAACCTAAGCTTCTAATAAATAATGTTGATTTAAGAATAACATTTAATATTGAAAAAACAGCATTTTATTTGATGGAAAGTCAAACTGAATCAACTTTAAAAGTTTTAGAAGCACAACTCTTTATGAATCATGTTATAGTCAATCCAAGTATTTTGTTAGCACATCATCGCGTATTGCAATCTAAAAACGCTTTATATCCATATAATAAAGTTGAAGTTAAATCTTTTACTCTATATCCAGGTAACAATACACTTTCAATTGACAATGTTGTAATTGGACAATTACCTAATTTTATCTCATTTTGCATGGTCAAAAACCGAGCATACTCAGGTAATAGAGAACTGGATCCATATAACTTTGAACATTTTAAAATACAGCGATTTAATCTTTTAGTTAATGGAGTACAAGTACCGTCTCAAGCGCTAGAGTTTGATTTTACAAACCCCGAAAACATTCAGAGCTCTCGGGGATATAATATGCTATTTAGAGCAAATGGTATAAAACATTTTGATAGGGGGTTGCAAATCACTAAGGAAATGTTTGATAAGAACTGTTTTATATTAGCGTTTGACTTAACTGCAGATCATTCGAATTCTTCCGTATGTTCAAATTTAATTAATCAAGGAACAATTCGTATTGAGGGTCGATTTGCTGAACCACTTACCGAAGCTGTCACATGCCTTATATATTGTGAATATGATTCCATGATTGATATTGACAAACATAGAAATATTAGAGTTTTACTTTAAAAATGAATACATTACAAATTGAAAAACTTATGCTTAGTAAGCGCAGCACCAAACATATATTTAAAGGTGTGTTCCCATCTGATAAATTACCTATTAAAATACGTACATATCCTACAATAATAATTGCGAATACAGACTCATCTGACAAACCTGGTTCACACTGGGTAGCATTTTATTTTAAAAATGCTTCAAATGCAGAGTTTTTTGATTCATATGGTCAATATCCTCAAAACAAATATTTTTTAAGTCTATTAAAAAATAATTCCAAAAGGTTTACATATAATAAACAGCAAGTCCAGGGTTACTTTTCAAATACCTGTGGACATTTTTGCATCCTATTTAGTATTTATAAGAGTAAAAAACAATCAACAAAATGTTTTTTAAATGTCTTTAAGAAAAATGATTATATTTATAATGATAAGCTTGTTCTGAAATTATTTAAAAAAATAAATAAAACAAAATGATTTACATATTGTTATTGTTTTTATTTGAGTACATTCGATCTCTTAACCTATAGTAATTCATCATTAGTTTTAAAGCCTCTGCTTTATAACTTGAAACGAAACAGCAGCGACAGGTGTCTGGACCTTCTTCGGTGTCATCGTTCGACCATACGCACGAGATAAAATGCTTTCCAAATTGAGAATTGACTTCCTGCTCTTGTTCAAGGTCGCTTAAAAGAGCCTTCAATTGTTTCAGACGTTCCATGTGTTCATGGAAAATCATATCTTCGAACTGAATTAAAAATATTTCAATTTGCTTTGAAAACATTTTACTTGCTTTAGTGTTGTTTTGAAACTGAGGTTTGTTTGGAAAGATTAGGAGTTTTTATATTAAATTTCATTATATACTTTTACATATAAATTGAAAATGGGGGGTATTATAGCTGTCTTTTTTTCGTCCCATTGTAAACTATATGAGTAATATTGTTGTCCTTTAACTTCTTGTATGGAGTTTTAGTAGGAAAAATCCTCACAAATGCCTTAGGTAAAAAAATCCAAAGGGGTTTGGCGTCGGCATCAGTTATGTAAAGAGCAATTTTCTCTCCGTAGACTGTTTTCTTTAGTTGACAATCTGTTATAGTATACTCATAACCAATCGTGAGGCTCCCAGTTTTTGTATATCCTTGTCCTACATGGCCTGTCACATCATTTATTGATTCGAAGAAAGCCTGAGAATGTAAACGTTATTTAGTTATAAATGATTATATGTTACTAATACATACCATGTTGCTATTTATTTTTAAACTCTTTAATGTTCACTTAGACTGAAAACTGTAAGAACTAAAGAATAGAATGGAATACGTCCGCTTTTTATGGAAATTTACACGCGATTCAATAACCAATTAGAATGAAACAGCAAATGGTGACCAATGCAGTATCCAATCAAATCATTGGATTCCATTATTCTCTCATTCTATTTTTATTCTTCTTTTTCTTACTTATGCGGCTACCCCTTAAAAACCTGATTTTTAAATAAATATAATCCTTCTTTGTCTTGTATAGGGATTTAGTAAACCTCAGTAAGCAAGATGGTTCAGTACTATTGTAGTTTATGTACCAGCTTAAAAACATTTCAAAGTAAATGTGGATTCAAGAAACACATTCTCAAGAAACACAACTTTAGTTTTGAAAAACGAAAATATAAATTTCCTTGTAAATTATGTTTATATAAAAAACTATATGTTACAAAATCCGGTTTAAAAAAGCATGTTCTTTCTAAGCATAACTTTAGCAATAAGAAAGCAAAGTAAAGTATAAATGAAAATAACTAAAAGTAAACTGAGTATTTCTTTGGGGGGTACGCTGTATACCATTGGTTCGTCAACAAGTTCAATCAGGGTTGTTTTTCAGAGGTATCCGAAAATCATTATTGGTTGACCCTAGTATTTAATTGTTATGCAGGTGACATACATTAAAGGAAAAAAAGGAAACTTTGAGAAAATGTTCGGAGAAATTAAATCACCGACAAGGGGTATCTGTTGAGCCTATCGATACCTAATTTTTGGGGGGATGGGGGCTAAAAGGATAGTAGACACAAAGCATACTAAACTAATTCTTTCTTCAACATGTTCAGACGTGTCCATCAGCAGAGGGATGGGGGTGAGGGGATCTTTACAAAATCAATTTGATTAGTATTCTCTGTAGATTATAGAAAACACATTAAATGTGACAGTAGTAATAAAATCAATGACATGGGACATACTCAGCATGTGGATCGAGAACTAAATTTGGGGTTGAATCGGGAACACCTGCAAGACATTCAACATGTTCAAACATGTTAAGACCCGATTTATAAAAGAAACTGATTTGATCAAAAGAAAGGTAATTAGTATTCAGTGTTAAAAAAGGAAAATTAGTTAAAAGTGACAGTAGTCATAAAATCAATGACATGGATATAGAATTAATTTTGGGGTTGAACAGAAGACACCTGTAACACATTCAACATGTTCAGACATGTTTAGACTCCGTTTTTAAGAAAAAGAGATTTAAGCAAACGAAAATTAATTGCCTTAGCCTCAGCTTATGCCTTAAAGTAGTTAGAATATAGGCAACCGGGATGAGACTCTGATATTAAATCGGCCAAACTGAATCACAGAATATTTGTTACGCCTGATGTTCCCCGGTTAAAAAAACTGGATCCTTACTATTTATGTAGGACACAAACCATATGTCAGTTTCTTTAATCTCCGCTAGATGTCGCTAACTATAAATTTTATTTTTGATCCCCAATGGATCCTCAAAATTTAGTTATGAAACCAGGAAACCACCCCAATTTTAATTTTGGACACAAACCATGGCGCTAATAAACTCCCAAATTTCCCTAAATTTGTGCTCACCGCTAGATGGCGCTAACAAATTTCCCTGATTTTGTGTTCACCGCTAGATGGCGCTTTACCGCCGGAGGGGGGAGGGAAATTCCCGGTTGCCTATATTCTAACTACTTGTTCTCCCTCTCTTTTTTTCTTTTTTTCCTTTTTTTCTCTCTCTTTTTTGCGCTCCGCGCGAAAATTTTTTAACAAGCGAACAGAATTAACTCTACGAAAATGAATCTAATTTCACTCTGCTTTTTATTTTCTATTGATAAATATAAATGTAATCCGGTTGCGCACACCGGTTGCGCACACCGGGAGGGTGGGTAAACCAGTTACTGTATACAGGTACTGTATACGTGCAGCCCACCTGTATTAGGGGTGAGTTTTACAAGCAGTCATACCGCTCGAATATCTGAGGACAAAACAAGTGTGCCAGTACCGATCATTTCAATTGAGTCCGCTGTCAATCGTTGTTAACACATTTTATTGCCTTTCTTTACGAAGGTCAGTTGTGATCCTTTTTTTATTGCCTTTCTTTACAAAGGTCAGTTGTGATCCTTTTGTATATCGGTCCCTTTTCTTTATCACTCATAAGTGTTCTAGGGTTAATGAGCATTTCCAAGTATCACGTCGTGAAGTCTGGTGGTCTGTGGGTTTTTTCTCATCAATGAGTTTATTGCCGGTTACACCAAAGCCGGCGCATACAAACAAGAATTCCTGGTTGCCTATATTCTAACTACTTTCTTTCTTGTTTTTTTAAGTTGACTGTATCCAAAGGAAACTCGTTGGGGACTTTGTGTCGGCTGATTCCTACTTATCCACGATCGTTTACGATTTATGTTATCGTAAGTGATCCATTTTTCATCACCAGTTACCAAACGCTTCAAAAACGGATCAATTTTGTATCGATTCACAAGCGATTCAAATACAGAAATTCGTTCCATAAGGTTTTTCTGAGTAAACTCGTGTGGTAACCATACATCGAGTATCCATCTTTATTTATATTCCAACCCGTTTTTTATGCAATATTCAGTTCCTGTGCAATTAATATTGTGCTTACATGACGGTCGGTTTCAACAATTTCCATAATTTGATCAACATTATTAACAATGGCCTACCGCTGCGTGGTTCGTCTTTAACCTCAAAATGTCCGGAAAGGAATCGACGAAACCAACATTGAGCATAGTTTGTGTTTACAGTATCGGGTCCACAAACGCTGTTCAAATTTACGGCTGCCTGACATGAATTGTCGCCTTTATCGAGGAAATTCTGTAAAATGTAACGGATTTTTTCTTTCCAGGGGGTCATGTTTATCACGTATTAGAAGAAGCTAAATACGCCGATAGTTTTGGAAGTACTTATGAATGTAGAGTTCCAATTGTAAGAGGCTTAATTTAATAACCGATGTTTAGAAAAACTTTACCATTATCGATTAAAATTAAGTATTGTTCAACGACTAAATTGTTAAATGTTGTATTTCATGTATTTTTTAAGATCTGCTGCACGCGTTGTAGCTCCTCAGAAAATATAGAAGCTGGGCACACAGGTGGTTTTTGCCGTTTTCTTTGATCGCAGACGAACTAGCAAACAGACATGTTTTGTCAATCGATTAAAATCTTAAGAAATAATCGCCATCCGGTCCAAGAATTATAATCTTCTTACACAATGGATAATACATAAAATATTATATGTAAATATAAGCTTTCGGTTGAAGTGCGTTGTTTTGTGGAGAATAAATACGCCGTTAGTTTATGTACCTAAGTGTTGAGTGCCGGTAGTGAATTTAACCAAACGGTCAATACAACCGATAGTTTATATACATTTATGACTTGCTCACAAAGTCAATGCTGGATATAGTTATCGTGAGGAAAGGAAAAATAAAGACAACAATTAATCGGCACTTGCACGACAAGAAATGGATGTGATTTTAAGCAAGTGTGGGAAGGACGAATACCACTATTCTTTTGGCAGTTGCGGTTGGACATGTGTGTGTGAAAATGCACTTGCACAATGACCACAAATAAAAATACATTAATGTCCACATTGTGCACTGGCTTGCCACTGAAAAGGCTGGAATACAAAAATGAGTGGAAATTCGCTGGATCAATAGCGGTACTTTTTCATGTAAGTAAGTTTATGTATGCCTGACGCCTTTATAAATGACTATAGATGTCAGTTCCTCCACCGCGGTGCACCGATGTACTTGCTCGGGTGAGGGGATTGCATAAGTATCCGGCTCGAAGGACCAATGTTTGGAGCAGGGCGAAGAGCGGCTGCAGTATGTCGGAGCAGTGGCATGCCAGCGTTCCAATAGTGGTTATATGTGGGGATGTGCGTGCGCTACTGCTATGGCTGCACTTTAACTAAAAGAAAAGGGGATTGAGCCCGTCGCTAACAAGAATTGAAAGTGAATACACGCGGGGGTTGTTGGTTGCAATACACGAAAACTATCGTTTTTTTTTATGATGCTACGATTCATGTTGCTCTAATTCTCGTTCACGATCGCGTTATTCTGATTCTAGACGTGCATTTTCAAGGAAGGGTCAGACTTTACTACCCAACTGTTTAATCTAGCCGTAACTGTGTTGCCAGCTATTCAAATTCTTATATATTCTTAAATTGTTAACATTGGGAGGGAGTCGATAACGGTAATATTTTACCCCTCGAAAGTGTACGTTTCGTTTGTACCTGTTTGATTTAGGTACTTTGAAGGCACTTCAAATTTGTGAAATTTTAAACTAGAAGCGTCTGAAAACTTGTCCGTGCACAAAATGCCCAAATGGTCGAGTGAGTTAATGGCCGAATGTATTGCAATATACATGGATAAAGCTGTTTCGTGTTCCTTAGCTTGCCATCCAAAAATCTCGGGGCTTTTACTTGTAATAAACTTGTGCCATTTTAAATTTTTTACATATTCCCGCGCAAAGTGATTCTCAAGTTGTGTTGTTTTTTGTTTATCAAAAACAAGTAATTTTTAACTATCTATTTAAAAATGATACTACCTAAGAGCTCTATTCTTTATTGGCATGTACTAAATGTACCTATGATTGCCAGCAACCCACGATAAAACACCACGAAGAAAAAGGGGCCGACCAGAAAATATGAGCAAAACAATTTAATTTAAGTAAGAGAAAAAATTTGATGTTACAATCTGCACTACAAAAACTTATAAATATACACATATGCACAAACTACATAAACTGGGGACAAAACAAAACAAAACTACAGCTCTCCGTGTGACACAGCTCACCACGTCCGTCCACTGTGCTAGCGCGCACGGCCGATGCTGCGTGACGTCACTGTTACTGCCGTCCTCCGGTCGCTGTTGTATTGTCGTTCTCGCTGCCTGTTGTTGTTTTCGTTGCAATTGTTATAGTTGTTGTTATTGTTGTTGTTGCGTATTAACTTTATATTTGTTGTTGCGGCTGTCGCAAATATGTTGTTTGGGTTGTTGTTGCCGTTGTATTGTTGTTTGTTGTTATTCATTTAAACGTCGTTATTTTAAATGTCTTTAAATTTGGCGTTTTGGTTTTTGGTGGTTGCGTGTCGTTGCACCGTGGTTGTCCAACAATTATTGCGATTTAAATGTTTGTGTAGTTTTGCATGTGCAATGGGTTTGACATTGTTGCACTTAAATGTTGTTGTATATTTTATTTGATTTGGTCACTTGTCTTAATTGTCGCACTGTGGTTGTTGCTGATGCATGTTCATTTTAGTTAACATGTTAGTTAACGTTTTTTCTTTGTTTAAATTTAATTTAATTCAAAAAAGTTTTTTTTTGCACGCACAAAAAGAACATTATTACTGGACTCCCAAAACTACACACCGAACGTTCACCAAACTCACAAGAAAACTTTGTTATTGATCCAGTCACGCAACTGCTCGTACCGATCTCGAAAAGCAAACTCTCTGTTGATTCTAAGGCCACCTGTTGCTAAGCAAAATTCAAAATTCTAGTCCTCCAATTCCCTCTTCCATGCAACGGTTCCCTAGAGTCAACGACCGCCCCCGCTCAGCCACTATGCTCTCTCTCTCTCTCTCTCTTTACTCTTCCTACTCTTATAACCTACTTCTTATAACCTAACTCTTATACTAATATCCCCCCGTCCCACCAAGTATGGCCACCTCCAGCTGAGCAGTGTGCGATGAATTCTCAACACTTATCGATATTCCGATTCTGCTCAGCCCCAGATGCAACATACGTAAGTACAATTGAAATTTAGTAATTGGAAGACGTATAATTGTGGCATGTGTTTTTAGGCCGAAAGAGAGCAAATGTTCAGAAAAATTGGAATAATCGCTGCAAATTGTTGTTTTGTCCATTTATGAATATTATTACATCATTAAAACAGACCATTTTATACAAAATATTGGATATAAAAGGGTGTCGATATATCGATCCTTTTCTCTTAGAATTGTTAGAAGTTTATAATTGCAATCGATGTTTACAGTAACTTTATTATTATCGATTAGAATTAAGTATTTTTAAGCGCCTTAATGTTAGTATATTTTAGTATTTTAAGACCAGCCAGACGCGTTATGGCATCCCAAGGAAAAATGGAAGCTGGGCACACTTTTTCCGGTTGTCGTTCTCTTTTTTCACCGACGCCGTGACAACCAGATGTATCGATTTGTGCTAAGAGAAATCCACCGATATAATTGCCATCCGGCAAATACATGCTTGTTTGTTATCTATTTACAACCCAGAAGTGGGATATCCACAATCCTACATCAATCTGCTGAGGAAACAAAACGATCATGACTAAGGAGGAGCTGAATAAAATTCTGTGGACACGCGGCATAGAAGTGTCAGCCTCGCCCACTGTGGTCCGTCTGCGGCGCCTCTATAATGAGGCTCTAGAACAGCCGTCGAGTGCCCAGCAGTTGGCCACGGTGGACCATTCGGAGGCGACCATGGAAACTGCGGACCACCAAAAACCAAAACAGTCTGCTGCTGCCGCCCGCGTAAAAGCGGACACTCAGGGAAAAGGCGCGAAGCCGCCAGAACAGCCAATGTCATGGAAAGAGCCTGTGGCTAATGAAGACATGCTGCTACTGTTACCGATGTTATCACTACTGCTGCTGCAACGGTTACTGCTGCTGCTACCGCTGCCGCTGCTATCGTCCCTAGTGCTGCCTCCACCGTACCCACTGCTGCTACTGCCTCTATGGCTGCTCTTGCTCCTACTGCTGCTGCTGCCGCTGTTGCTGCTGTTATTTTTAAGGCCGCTGCTACTGCTACCCCCGTAGCCGTTAACGCTCCAGACTTTAATGCTGTTGGTGCGTTTATGGCCGATACGACCGCTGTGCCCCGCGCTTTTGATGCTCGCCGAAGCGCGGATGTACCTACTGCTCTCGCGGATTACCCTGCAGCCATGCTACTGGAACCTGCTGTCGTGCCGAACGCCGAGATGGTTACGTCAACGGGCATCACCACGACCGGGGTGATACCACCGTCGGTGGGACACTATCGTCAACAGTCGGAGTAGAAGGCACAGGCGGCGCTGGATCAACAACTGTCAGAATTTCGGAAACAAAAGGAGCTACTGAAACTCCAATGTCAAATTGTGGAGCTCCAGCGACAGCTCGGGGGCAATACAAATCAAGCCTCACGGACAACTGATGTGAGGCTGATTGAAACCATGGTTTCCCGATTTTCAGGCGACAAAGCCTATGATGTGCACAAATGGATCAGCGACTTGGAAGATGGGTGCGCCATCCTCCACTTGGACGAGAGGATGCGGTTGATAGCATGCATTCTGGAAGGACCGTCACCGTACACCGGTACGAGGACATGAAGGCCGTCCTCATTCGAGGAGGTGTACGCGGCTTTACGTGACGACTGGTCCGCAAGGATTCAGGTGGACAATGGCACTGAGATACAGGTACAAGGCACGCATCTCATCACGTTCGGAGACCGAGTCGTAATTAACGGGACTCTGTTTTACAATCACAACAACGTACGCAATAGAACATGCTGAACATCACTGCCAGCCAAGACGTCCTCAGCCTCCCTTACCTTCATCGTTTGAATGAACGTAATTTGGAGGTGATACAGCAATTCAAGAAAGACGCCCGAACTGATCAAGCCTATGGTGTGGCATTCATCATCGCATCCATATGCTGTGCTTTAATCTGCATTGGCCTCACTCTTTGGCGGATCATCGACGCAAAGAAGTCTGCGAAGCAGTTACGACAAGTCGTCGCCGGGATTGGGTCGGCCGAGGACGGCCTTATACTTGAGGGGGGAGTAGTTAACACATAACACTTAATATGGGATATTAATCAACCCTCGCTATCGCGTGCTTCATAAGTTAAGGAACAGCACGCTATTAGCACGCTATAGCTGCAATGGTCAGCGGCGGTAACCGGACACTTTTGTTTTGCTGCAAGAGTTTCCGTTATTGTCTAAGATTTCTGCTGAGTCGGCTTGCCGACCATGACATTGTGGCGTGATGCGAGTTTTGGCTTAGCTTAAGTGAAATATTCTGTGTATTTAGAAATTAGTTTAGAATACAGAGCTCTTCCAGTAAGATGCTTAAATAAATAAATTGTCTGAGCTCGAGGCCATCGATAAGAGGCACAGTCGCCTCTCAACCTAATCTTCAGCCACTACAGGACTGGAAGAATATTAATATATATTTTTGATCACCATCACAAGATGAGTCGATATAGATATGTCCGTAAAAACACAGAACATTTTCATAAAATGCATGTTTAGAGCATATTTTCGACCGATCGTTCCTATGGGAGCTATACGATATAGTAGTCCGATTTGGTTCAAACTTGGTCAGTACATTATCAAAATAAAGGATCTCACAATAAGCAAAAAACGGGACACACCTCGGAAAAAATTTTAGTTTTCGGCAAATATCTCAGTAACTGTGGCACCTAGGATCACCAATTCTGGTACGGGAGTTCCTTGCGAGAGCATAGTTACATTGCCATTTAAAATTGTTGACTGCCACGCCCACTTTTCCCACAATTTATAAAATAGTTTTCAAGCTGCAATGCCGTTTTTTCCGTATCGTACAGTATTGTAGTTTATAACTGGTGTGGAGACTAACTATATTAAACTATCCTGAAAGGCGCATTAAAATCGGACTATAAACATGAAAACTAGAAGCATTACAATATTGATAGTTGAACGCAATATCAACCCTTTGGTGCAAGCGAGATAGAAACACACAAGCACATGTTCGAACGTTTTCGCTGCTTGTGTGTCGGCAGCGCTGCCAGCGGTCGCTGGCCGCACCGAAGACACGCATACATACATATATACACACGTATAATGTCAAACGTATGTGTATTCACATACAAACAAACAGATGAATGTTTGCTTATGCTTAGATTGTTTTTGTTTCAACGTGTTTTAATGCAAGTAAAACATATAGTAATATGTGGATACCGATTTTAATAATTTAATCGGGACAAATGCAGAGAGTATTATACGGTCGGGCGCGCTCGACTGTACTTTTCTTTCATGTTTTTTCGTTGTCGACTTTGAAATTTGACAGACTTGCACTAGACACTATTAAATAATTTCTGGAATGCAGATTACTATACGTATGCCTTGGACTTCTAACCAAAAGAACGCTGCATTAGCCAGAGATCTGCATGAAACCCCGGAACAGTCGCAATACTGCCAAAGTTCTGTTTGAGACTTTGACCATTGAAATCAACGATCTCCCTCGCTTTTTTGGTAAACGGTTTTAGTTTAAAGGGAACCGGCAATTGAGTGAATGTTAGCAAACAAAACAAGAAAAAACGGTTATCTTCGGCTCGCCGAAGATTAAATACCCTTGCAGTCATGAATATTGCATAATTTTGTTTCAACAACTAATTATTTCTAAGGTAGTAATAAGATACAGAAGTCCGATTTGGATGAAATTTGGTCAACAGATGGGGGACAATGAGGAATTCATTCTGCGTGAATTTCGTTGAAATCGGTCAATAGACACCGAAAATGTTCACACTAAGCATTTTCAACCGATTGTTGCTATGGTATTTATATGATTCAGAAGTCCGACTTGGATGAAATTTAGTCAACAGATGGGAGACATGGGAGAAATTCATTCTGCGTGAATTTCGTTGAAATCGGTCAAAGAACACTGAAAATGTTCAAACTGAGCATTTCCAACCGATTGTTTCTGTTGGAGCTATATCATATAGTGGTCCGATTTTAACATATGAACTGCGTGCAGAGAGAATACAGGTCTGTACCAAATTTCATCGAGATAGCTTAAAAACTGAGAGACCAGTTCGTATAGAAACAGACGGACAGACGGACATGGCTATATCAACTCGGCTGTTGATGCTGATCAAGAATATATATACTTTAAGTGGATTTTGATTTTGGCGAACCAGCACCACTACAAATATTATAGGAATGTTTGCTTATATTTGAAAATAAATAAGAATTACATATTTTGGACATGGATATTTATTTATTTATTGTTTTTTTTTTTCAATTATAATTTCAAAAGAAAATGATTTATTTAACAAAATTATTTGATAAAAATATAAGATTAATGTATGTAATTATGTGAAGGTATTTGAGAAACTCCCACAGGTAACACCTGTCGCACATTTATATTAATACGTGAATCGTTTATATGATAGTCAAACGGCTGCCAAAAGGGTTCATCTTTAACTTGGTAGTATAATGCTAAATCTATTAAACTCTTATCCACATTTACAGATTTTTCATGATTTTTTTCAAAATCATTAAGTTGTAAATTCCATGGCTTTTTATTTACCTTTACAATGCGTGGAACGCCATGATAGCACATGCGTGACTTTTCCGACATAATTAATACATCTCCGCTATGCAGATATAATGCTGTAGGTTTTTCATCTAATGACATGCCACCTATGAGGAAAATAGCAGTTTGCCCGAAACTGCAAACAAAATGATGTTTTTAATTGTATTCAAATCCGGTAATCTATGTTGATACATACCTATATGAAAACAACGGTGCTTCATGACAAAGCTCCGAATGATCCGTATGGCCTGACAGGGTAGAGCCAATCGGGTAGTAATTAACTATTCCAGCTTGTGAAGTGAATTTGGAGTAACCAAGGACACGAGAAAAATATTGACATATACTACTCAAATCACTTGGAAACTTAGTTTGCATAGTTTCACTGTAGACTTTAGTATCCCAGTTATGATGATACCCCAATGTCGTCCAACGCATTGCAGTCCTAAGGCGCTGTGCAAGAATTTCATCAGAGCATTTTTGCAACTGTACCCACCAATCTGATAAAACAGCAGATGGAAATTTATTTCCATCCAAGTTTGTACAATTTGGTTCCCGTGGGTAATCTCGGAGACTGCGTGCAATCCAATAGCGCTGTCCACTTGAAGTAAATGAATTGCGTATTACCAATAGCCCAGGGTGGTTTAACAACTTATAACAACGCCACATATTTTCTGGGCGCAAACCAGCTGGCAAATGCAGGCCATGTCTTTTGTTTATTTCCAAAACATTTACTGGTCTCACCAACTATAGTAAAAAACAAGAATAAAATAAATAAACAAGAAAAAATGGTTATCTTCGGCTCGCCGAAGATTAAATACCCTTGCAGCCATGAATATTGCATTAATTTGGTTTTAATGACCAATTATTTCTGGTATGGTAGTTATATGATTTAGATGTGATTCAGATGTGAGACAATGAAAAATCCATTCTGCGTGAATTTCGTTGAAATCGGTCAATAGACAGCGAAAATGTTCATACTAAGCATTTTCAACCGATTGTTCCTATGGGAGCTATATGATATAGTGGTCCGATCTGGCCGATTTTAACATACGAACTGCATGCAGAGAGAATACAGGTCTGTACCAAATTTCATCGAGATAGCTTTAAAATTGAGAGACTAGTTCGCATAGAAACAGACGGACAGACGGACATGGCTATATCGACTCGGCTGTTGATGCTGATAAAGAATATATATACTTTATGGGTCTGCCACGCCTCCTTCTGCCTGTTACATACTTTGCACAAACCCAATATACTCTTGCAGAGAGTATAAAAACAGACTTGTACTGCTTGGTTATTGTACCTTTTGCGACCCTTTTCACCTTTCCAGCTCCTATAGTCTCTGAGATCCTTTTGTTCATACTAGAGATGGGCATGAGCCTCTTTTTTGAGGCACGGCACGGCCCAAGCACGGCGGCTAAAATCTGAGGACCAACTCGGCCCAACACGGAATTTTTTTCTAGAGGCACGGCACGCACTGACACGGCACGGTCAAACACGGGCGCTGTCAAAAGTAACAAATAAATAAATTTTAAACCCAATTTTTTTAGACCCCGTACTCTAAAAAAGAGTATAGGGGTCTATTAGGTTTGTCAGAAGCGAAATGTGCGTAACAGGCAGAAGGAGGCGTGGCCGACCCCATAAAGTATATATATTCTAGATCAGCATCAACAGCCGAGTCGATATAGCAATGTCCGTCTGTCCGTCTGTCCGTCTGTGTGTCTGTCCGTCTGTCTGTCCGTCCGTCCGTCCGTATGAACACCTAGATCTTTTAAACTACAAGAGCTAGAGCCACCCAATTTGGAATGAAAGTCCGTCTGTATTGCAGGCAGGTTAAGTTTATTTCAAATTTTTGCCACGCCCCCTACCGCCCCCGCAAATTGTAAAAAACAGTTTTCATTGCACTACAACTTTGAAACTGTGAAAGCTATCGTAACCAAATTTACACAGTAGGTGTATGGTACAACTATAACTATCCTCACCAAGTTTCATCAAGATCGGACAACTATAGCTTATAGCTCCCATAGGACAAATCGGTCAAAAACAAAAAATTTGTATGAAGACATGTAGTATTTGCTAAGTGATCGCAACCAAACTCACACAGAATGTGTACATAATTATTAAAATTAACTTCACCAAATTTGGTTCAAATCGGACAACTACAACATGTGAAACAAATTGGTCAAAAATGTCAAAAATTGTAATTTATGTACGTGTTTGAAGAAAAGTGGTAAATCAATGTTTATCTACTTTAGCCGTCCTCATTGTCAACAGTGCTGTGGTCCAAGTGATGTGACATGCATTAGAGAAACATGAGGTCTGCGGTTCGAACCCCGGCACAGACAGGCATTTTTTTTTTTTTTTTTTTCTATAACAAAACATTATTATATGTAAATGCAGATAATCAGCAGTACATGCAAATTGAGGTATGGTGCATATGGTAGAGTGGCGACATGTGAGAATTCTGTGTCTGATACCGCGGGTTCGATTGCAGCTAGCGCATAATTTTTTTTTACTTTTTTAAATTTTAATTTAAACTATTATCTTTTTTTAAATTTGTATTTTAAAATATGAATCAGTCTACTGCTTCTTCTTTTAAGTTTGTAAGTATTTTTGTATGCGCACTACAAGGAGTACGGGGTCTTATACAGTCGGCACGTCGACTGTAGCCTTTCTTACTTGTTTTTTGTGTATTTAAGTAAATTTTATTAATGCAATTTAAAAAATTTTAACATTTTTTAAAAACGATTTTATTACAGTTTTTAATAACATTTTATTAATGAAAGTTAATAAATTTTTAATCAAAGTACATGTTTTTGTGTAAAACATGCCTACAGTGCCTGTCGTGGCAACCGTGCCTATGAACTTTGGCACGGTAAAACACGGCAATTTTTTGTAAAGCGCCCAACACGGTTTTTTTTTAAAAAGGCACGGCACGGCACGGCCCATGCCCATCTCTAGTTCATACAGACGGACGGTCAATTACTAAATTCGGTATCCAAATATTACAATGGATAGTACTTGCATTAGAACACATTTGCTTGTCTGTATGCACATACATATACGTTTAACGTTATAAGCATGCACATACATATGTAAGTATGTAAACCATTGGTCGGCAAAGCTAGCGTCCACGTGCAGTGCTGCAGCCACACCCGCAACGTAAACGAACAAACTTCGAGCATATGCTTGTATGTTTCTGTCTCATGTTTGTATACTATTGATCGGCACGGCCAACGTTCTGGCAGCGCTGCCGCCACATTTGCAGCGTAAACGTTCGAACATATGCTTGTATTTTTCTATCCCGCTTGCACACGCGCATTGACATTTGTAAGATTTGTTGTTTTCTTTTTTGTTTATAGTCGGATTTGTAAGAAACTTTAAGGATAGTTTGATATAATTTGTTCCCAAACAAATTGTAAATTACAATACTGTACGATCAGAACAACTGCCTTAAAAATGGAATCGAAGTTTAAAAATTATATTTTTTTTTGTGGGAAAAGATGGCGTTGCCACTCAAAAATTGTATTGCCATTGCATTTATGAAGTTGCTAGGTAACTTCGTCTCATAATTGGTATTCCTAAGTGCAATAGTTAATGAGATTTTTTCCGAGGTGTGTCTAGGTTTTTGCTTATTGTGAGACTTAGTTCGAACTTGTAACTCTTACCATCTCTGAAATATGTTTGTTTGGCTATATCGATTCGGCTTGTGATGCTGATCATCAGCCAATTTTTACTATGCAAAAAGAATCGCAAGCTGAGGGAAAAATTTCGGGGTATCTGTTTCTTCTAAAGGAATAGGGAATCTGGGATTAACTGATTGGATAATGAACCAAAATTCATAACTACACATTATGAAAACAAAAATTTGGATATTGGGTGGAAAAAAAGGGCACTCTTCTTGTTAAATTGACCACTCATTCTTTAAAAATTTATATGTAAACCGAATATTAAAGTAACGCTAATTTTGGGGTTCTCTCTTTTAATTAATTATAAATATTTAAGTGTTATATTTATGTAAGAAGGCGTGGCGTCGCTGCGGGGAATTGCGTCAGCTGGATAAAGCAGTCCTTACAGCTGTTAGCAAGCAGTTCACGCTCAGCAGATCACTTTCAGCAGTTCATTTTCAGCAGTTCATCTTAGCAGTTCACTAAGTAGTCCATAAGCAGACACCCTCAGCCTTTCATAAAAGAAAAGCAGGCATACACAAGTCGAACAACGTCGTCGAAAAAGAAGCAACAGCAGCAGCAGAAACAGTTTTAAATTTTAATTCACATCTTAGTTTACATAAAACTTTATAATTTCTAAATAATATTCAGTGTTAAATAAACATTAATCCTACATTTGGTGGCTCAACCAAAAGATACCAAACAGCTACATAAAACAAAATTTGCACACATCAGCTTAGTTGTGGAAAAGATCCGTTATTATTATCAGTGTTCGGTTGTACATTGCTTCGCTGTTCAGTGCACCCATAAGCAGTGAAAATGGGAGGTGGAAGAAAGACAAGTAGAGAGTGAAGTGGCGCTGGAGAACAACGAAATGTTACAACAACTGGTCGAGCTACTGGCGAAAATGACGAAAACTGCGAAATTATTTCTGGAATCAACCGTTGTCTTTGAATAAGCTAAATTGAGGGAGTTCATTTAAGGAGAGTTCCAAGCAGAACATGTGAGTGCAGATATACACACACAGTTACGAGAGCGAAAGAAGCGCAAAGGAGAGAACTTCCATGACTACATGTTGGAAATGAAAAAAGTCGCCGTTATTGGAAATGTTGATATGGAATCTGTGTTGCGATACATTGTTGACGGGCTGCAAATTAAATCAGAATTTAAGGTTAATTTGTATGGCTGTAAATCGTACAAAGAATTGCGGGAAAAATATTTGATCTACGAACAAACAGTCGAAGCATATCCAATGAGAAAAAAGCACACTGTTTTAACTGTGGTTCTGTAGAACACTTGCGAAGAGAATGCAAAGCAGAGACAAAATGTTTCAAGTGTAATGAAAGCGGGCACATGTCTAAGAATTGCACCAAAAACGTAAATGTATATTGCATACCAAACGAAAAACGCGTGAAACGAATAAAAATTAATAATTTGGAAGTTGCTGCATTGGTTGACACTGGAGCTGACGCAACACTAATTAAGAAAAGTGTGTGCCGCAAAATGTCCGAGTTGGTCATCAACAGATCCCCGATAAAACTACACGGACTTGGGGGAAAAGTAACAAGCGCCACCGGATCGTTCCAGGCAGACATCGAAGTGGATGGAATGAAGATACTCCACAGACTCGTGATCGTGGATGACGCCGCTAGAAAAGTTCAGCTTCTTCTCGTCGACGGATGGCTATAAGTTTTTTCCTTTCGTAGGGGAAAAAACTTATGCGGATACGAATCAGATAAGTATATTCAATGTGGTTGAAACTGATGCTGACAAAAATGTTCCTCCGCAGTTCAAGCTTGGTGTGCGCAGTTTGATACATGCATACGAAGGTAGAACCAATGTGAGCACGAACAACCCGGAAAACGCTGCTGAGTGTGATGTTGAATCGTCAGTGAAACTGCAAATAGTAACAGATGGAAACATCGTACCATTTCGCTTCAGCCCAAATCAGCTGTCGACTATCGAAACCGATGCAGTTAAGATCTAAATCGATGATTGGCTTAAGGAGGGAATCATACGACCATCTTCTTCAGAGTACGCCAGCCGCATTGCACTTGAGCGTAAAAATGATGGAAGTCGCCGCATCTGTATCGATTACCGCAAGCTGAATACAATGGTTGTGAAAGACGGGTTTCCAGTGCCCTTAATCGACGACATACTTGAAAAGCTGCAAGCTGCAAAATTCTTTCACGTCTCTATTGAGGAGAAAAGCAAGAAATATACAGCATTTACAACAAAGCGAGGACTTTTTGAGTTTAATCGCGCACCTTTTGGATTCAGTAACTCTCCTGCCGTTTTTATACGTTTTTTGAACAACATTTTCCGTACATTTCTGGCTAATAGCTCGTCCATTGACAGATCTTTTGAAGAAGGATGCTGAGTTTGTGATAGACAACACCGCTCTGCAAGCGTTCAATCAGCTTAAACAGGCTTTGACGACGGAACCAGTTTTGAAAATTTACGATAGACATGCAAGAACGGAAGTACATACGGATGCCTCTAAAGACGGGTTCATTGCAGTGTTGCTGCAATGGGGAAACAAGCAACTGCATCCAGTTTATTATTGGAGCAAAATCACATCTGATGCAGAAGCACGGAAACATAGCTACGTGCTGGAAGTAAAAGCGGTATATCTGGCATTACAAAAATTTCGTCCCTACTTGCTGGGGATAAAATTTACGCTAGTGACAGATTGCGCTGCATACAAACAGACGATGTCTAAAAAGGATATGCCTCGGGATGTTGCCCAATGGATTCTTTTTATGCACGACTTTACTTTTCATGTCGAGCACCAAGCTGGTGAGAGACTTAAACACGTGGATTGTCTCAGTCGATATCCGCTTCAAGTTTTGATGGTCTCACGGGAGATGTCAACTCGAATCAGAAAAGCTCAACAAAGCGGTGCAACATTAAAAGCTGTCATTGAAATACTCAAATGCAGGCCTTATGAAGGATTTCACATGAAAGGCGATCTCGTCTTCAAGTCTGTAGAAGGAAACGATATGTTAGCTGTACCGAGGATAATGGAGAGCGAAATAATTACAGTGTAGCATATCACCATCATGTTAATTAAAGGGTACAACATTCCATTAATACATTGTGACACTTTGTCATATTAAATAAACAGTACCCAAACATTCTTAAGACCACACTAAATTACATAAACATTCCAGCGCATATGTAATGCGATCAGACGCTTATGTATAAGCAGATCGCAGCGCGTGGGAAATGCTGAGCATGCACTTTGCAGCTCAAGTGGTCAGATCATTTGTATGCCTTCAGCATACATACATAAGCAACTATATAGAAATAAGAACACTATGTATTAGACTTAAGGAAACCAAAAATGATTTTGAATAAAGCAGTCTAAAAGAAACCGCCAACGAGAGCAGAAGCTCATCTCGAGTTCTACTTTGTCTTAAAACCACAATGACTTATTAAGCCGACAACAGAGGCGCACAGCGTGGGACACTACGTAGTACAGAAAACGATGCATTCCATTGAGCAGAACTATTGGATTCCGCATTTAGAATGAAAAGTTAAGCAGGTGATAAATAACTGTGTAAAATGCATAATATACAATAAAAAGCTTGAAAAAAAGGAAAGCTACTTGCACATCATCGATAAGGGAGATAAGCCACTGGATACCTTGCACATCGACCATCTTGGACCAATGGACTCCACGGGAAAAAACTACAAATATATCTTCGCGATGGTGGATGCATTCTCCAAGTTCATTTGGATGTTTCCAACAAAATCAACTGACGGTGATGAGGTGATTAAGAAGCTCGAGGAGTGGTCAGCAATATTCGGCAGTCCTATTCGGCTCATAAGCGATCGTGGTGCAGCTTTTAAATCTAAAGCATTCGAGGATTACGTTAAGGCGAACAGTATCGAGCATGTATGGAACTCAACTGGTGTACCACGTGGGAATGGACAAATAGAGAGAATGAACAGAACAATTTTAAGCATCATCTCCAATCTGTTATCCGAGGATCCCTCAAAATGGTTTAAATCAATTGGAGCAGTTCAGAGAGCAATGAACTCCCAACGTATCAACAAAGCGGTCGCCATTCGAATTGTTTTTGGGTGTCAAAATGAACAGTACAGCCGATTCTAAAATTCTTAAGTTTTTGGAGAAGAAATAATGGAAAACTTCGAAGAAAATAGAAACCGGATGCGACAGTGCGCTATGCTGAATATACAAAAAGCACAGCTGGAATACAAGAAGCAGTTTGATAAAAAGCGTAATACAGACGAAGGATATAAGGTTGAAGATCTGGTTGCAATACGTCGTACTCAATTTGTAGCTGGTCGAAAACTCGCAAGCGAGTATATTGGTCCATATGAAATAACGGACGTGAAAAGAAACGGCCGATACAACATTAGAAAAGCTGCGGATTGCGAGAGCCTAATAAACACTTCGAGCAGTGGCGCTAATATAAAGCTCTGGAAGTACGCGCAGGACAATGAGGAGTTATCATCTGGGACAGATGAATAATTCGGATGGCCGAATGAAAGAAGGCGTTGCGTCGGTGCGCGGAATTGCGTCAGCTGGATAAATCAGTCCTTACAGCTGTTAGCAAGCAGTTCACGCTCAGCAGATCACTTTCAGCAGTTCATTTTCAGCAGTTCATTTTCAGCTGTTCATCTCAGCAGTTCACTAAGCAGCATAGCTCGCAAATAACTGTCGACCGTTTCTTGTTGTCTGCAAACAAGTGTCTTTTTCTCACTCTTTACGAAAAGACTCAGCGAGCAACCGATTTATCGGTTATTAAATAAGCTCGCTCGCGCTCGGAGCGAAACCGTTTTTTTCTATTCTGTTTCGTTCAGGTTGTTCTAAGACAGTTTAGTCGTGTTCAGTGAAGCAAAGTCTTTTGTGCATGTATTGGTAAACATTCCCACGCATCGGTAAGCGTCTGTTTTGCAGACGTAATACATTGTATATTAATTGCGATTGCGAATTGAGTGCGTGAAGTGTGAAAAATTTGTTGTGCAAAATGGGAAGATACCTTCATAAAAAAGTGCACAAATTCTTTAAATTTAATTTGCAAGAGAATAAGTCAATTTGTAGTGTTTGCGGTATTAAATTGTCCGAAAATCATTCAACAAACTTCAAACGGCATTTAACAACAAAACATATGGACATTTTCAATGAGTGGAACAATTCTGGAGATTTAAAATTAACCCAAAGTGACGAAAAACGAAGAATATCGAATCAAACGAGCGAAGATGCAATTGTTTCTTCTTTGATTAAAATAGTAACAACGGACGGAAAACCATTTATATTTCTAGACAGTAAAGGGTTCAAGGAAATAATGGATCCAATACATAATGCACTTGGCATGAACCCTGTAACATCTAGAAATATTATGAATTTTGTGTAAATCAAAGAGCAGTCTGTTAAAGATAATATAAAAGCTCTCGTGAAGGGAAACCTAGTGTCGCTGAAAATCGACGTTGCCACCACAATGAATAAAGCCATTCTAGGAATAAATTTGCAAATGGTCCATGCAAGCCTAGCTAAAACCGAGATTATTGTGAATACTTTAGGCATGATTGAGCTCGTGGAATCTCACACTGGAATGTATATAAAGAACAAAATCCTAGAAATCTTAGATGATTATGGAATATCATTAGATCAAATCTACAGGTAAAAATGTAACGACATACAAAATTTAATTTGTGATTTTTTAAAGAATTTTATCAGAATTACATCTTATAATGGGCGAAACATGATAAAAGCCGTCCAGATGTTAAATGATGCCACAGAGGAGTCCCTTTTTCAAGACGATACAGAAAGTGAGAATGTTCTGAATGAACTAGATAATATTGAACTAGCTAATATACACCTTGTGAGATGTGCAGCACACACTCTGCAACTGTGCGTATTCGATGTGAACCAGACAAAGGAGATCGCCGATAAAATAAGTTCCTGTCGCACATTATGCAAATCGCTGCGCACAGATACATATAGGTAAGTAAGTATATTATATATTTGTAGATATTTAAGTATATATTTATATATACACTAGCGGGCCCGGCGCGCTTCGCGGCGTTCTTGTATTATAGATTTACCTGCTATTGAAAAATCTTTTTTGGTTGGAAAAACATTTTGTTAAAAATAATGCAGACAACAAATTTTCTAAAAAGTTTTTTAATTAAGTGCTTTTAAATAAACAACATTTTTAGTTTTTCCATCTTGACAGTATACATATAAAGCAGATGATTTTCCAACGCGAGACGATCCGACATACAGTTGACCATGGGAGAAAACTGGATTTTCTAAAATTAATGCCGCAAACTTTCAATGATTGGCCTTGTGCTTTATTTATTGTTATAGCGAAAGCGGGGCGAACAGGAAATTGAAGTCTTTTAAAATTGAACGTCAAATCGGGAGGAATCATAGGAATTCTTGGTATTAATAAATGTTCGCCTTTGTACTTGCCTATTATAATAGTGGCTTCAATAAGATTAGTCATTAATTTTCTTACTGCAAGTCTTGTTCCGTTACAAAGTTTGGGATGATTTAAATTTCTTAGCATAATGATTGATGCCCCAACTTTCAATTGCAAATTGTGGGGAGGAATTCCTGGCAAATCAAGAGAATTTAAAAATTCGGTGGGATAATTCACTACCTCATCCTGATCCATAATGGTATCAACCGATTTGTATGAAACAACTGGATTCGTAATTTTGTGTAAAATATTTGCGTTTAAATCATTGACGTCCTTATTTTTTGCTGCTAAAATTGCACGTTCACTAAGCCATGTATGATTGTGATAGTTTTCTTCAAAATTTGGAAAAACTTTTTCGACCAACACTTCTTTTGTGTCTACTAATCGACAAAAGTTGCTTGGTAGTGTGATTAATCCAGTTGCATTGTCAATAGGCATCTTGCCATTTCCCATTTCTAATAACTGCTTTGTAAAGTTAGCAGCACATGGATCGTTTTGTAATTGAACACGCATATTTGTCATCAATTTCAACGTTCTAACATATCTCCACAAATATGATGATTTCAAGCATGCATTCAATTGATCAGCTGGTGTAGCTCGCGCAAGAACCGGTAACGTTTGGCGAAAATCTCCTGACAATAATATTAAAGCGCCACCGAACAAACGTGAATTTCCTCTGATATCTTGCTTGAAACACTCTTAAATTTTTGTGGCGGTTGAAAGAGTAGCCAGACAGTTTTCCCCGACTGCCAGAAACAAAAAGAGTTGCCTGATCTCCTCTTTGAGAAGAGCATTTTTGCCATTCACATTATGCAAACATGTATGTTGTTGTTTGTGTAATTTTTCCGAATTGTTTTTTATTTTGCTTTTTCTTACATTTCCAAAAAGTTTTTCCATATTTTTTTTTCATACAAACCACGTAGATAAAAAAGCTGATCTATTAAAAAAAAAATGAAAGCAAAAGACACTAATTATCATACTGAATTTTGAGTACACACAGGAAGTGAGTTTGCTTTTTATATATATAGATATGTATATATACATACTATTTATAAAATCAATGCAGGCGTATCTTAATTGAAAAGAAGAAAAACATACCATCGCTCGACGTTGTGACAAGGTGGAATTCAACCTATTTATTTAAAATTATTGGACTTAAAGAATTTCCAGGCTACGCAGTCTTGCATTTGTGTATATGCTGATTGGGATTGGATGGAGACGTACATTGACGCTTTCAGTGATATATACCAGGCAACTCTAAAGCTACAAGATACAAATTTAGTTTATAGTGAGTTCTTCGTAGTATGGATGGAACTTAAATTGAAATGCGAGAATAGCCATAATTTAATAAAGAAAAAACTATCGACACAGATAAAATAAGAGAAAGCAAATTGTTAGAAAATGAAGCATTGTTGGCAGCGATTTACATGGATCCTCGGGTAAATTGCATGTTGACGACCTATCAGAAATCGTTAGCAAAGGCTAATTTAAAACAAGAAAGAATGCTATAGTCGCCTCGCGACTTTAGTATACCCGTTACTCAGTTTCAATTTGTTATTAACAATGGTGATGGATATAATAGCTTGGCAAACACAGAACATTTTCATAGAAATTCATGTTTAGAGCATATTGTCGACCGATCGTTCCTATGGAAGCTATACGATATAGTTGTCCGATTTGTATCAAACTTGGTCACTATATATATATTATTGACAGATGTATTCTGTGAGAGTTTGATTAATATAGCTTAGTTAATGCAAAAGTTTTTCATACTAATTCATATTTGGAGCGTATTTTTCACCGATCGGCCCTATGGGAGCTATGCGATATAGTTGTCCGATTTGTATCAAACTTGGTCAGTATATATATATTATTGGCAGATGTATTCTGTGTGAGTGTGGTTAATCTAGCTTAGTTAACGCAAAACTTTTTCATACTTATTCATATTTGGAGCGTATTTTTGACCGATCGGCCCTATGGGAGCTATACGATAAAGTTGTCCGATTTGGATCAAACTTGGTCGGTATATATATATTATTGACAGATGTATTCTGTGTGAGTTTGATTAATATAGCTTAGTTAATGCAAAAGTTTTTCATACGAATTCATATTTGGAGCGTATTTTTCACCGATCGGCCCTATGGGAGCTATGCGATATAGTTGTCTGATTTGGATCAAGCTTGGTCAGTACATGTACTTCCTAGATATGTACTTCCCGTGTAAATTTGGTTCAGATAGCATAGCTAACAAAAAAGTTTTCTATACTAAAGCATTACGTTTACCTGTACATTTACCTTTATATGCAAATAAAACGCCCTAAAGTGGGCGTGTCAAAAAACAAAAACAAACTTGTACTGCTTGGGTATTGTACCTTTCATTTGCGACCACTATCATTTTTCTAGCTCTTATATACTCTGAGATCCTTTTGTTCATACAGACGGACGGACGGACGGACAGACGGACATGGCTATATCGACTCGGCTATTGATGCTGATCAAGAATATATACACTTTATGGGGTCTGCCACGCCTCCTTCTGCCTGTTACATACATTCCAACGATTACAATATACCCTTTTACTCTACGAGTAACGGGTATAAAAACTAATACTTGTACTAAACTAAAATCCAAAAAACATTTCATACTTATTATCGCTTTATTATTTAAGGCACAAACACAAAATGTTCCAGCGCTGGAAACTCCTGTGCGTGAAGAGATGTTGGACTTATCATTCTCGTCAATTTTTTCACACCCATCCTCATCTGAAGATCTGAAGAGAAGTCGCTATTCTCGGCATTTTTGGACGATTTTCAGACGGTGTCAGATTTTATATTTTTTTTCTACTTTAATTATTAAAACCATATTTCTTTTGTTGGATTTAAGTTAAGAATGCTTTAATTAATATAAATATGAACAAAAAAATTTGAAAAAACTAATATATAAGACATAAAAAGACATTTAAAAATTAATTTTTGTTGCAATTTTTCTTTTGCAAACAATTCTTTGACATACTGTATATAAAACAAGAAAGAAAAGTACAGTCGAGCACGCCCGACCGTATAATACTCTCTGCATTATCCCGAATAAATTATTAAAATCGGTATCCAGATATTACAATGAATAGTACTTGCATTAAAACACGTTGAAACAAAAACCATCTAAGCATAATCAAACACACATCTGTTTGTTTGTATGCGAATATACATACGTTTGACAATATATGATGCATGCATGTATGTATGTGTGCATTCGGCGCGGCCAGCGTCCGAAGGCAGCGCTGCCGCCACACAGGTAGCGAAAACGTTCGAACATGTGCTTGTGTGTTTCTATCTCGCTTGCACCAATGGGTTGATATTGCGTTCAATTAACAATATTGTAACGTGTCTGGTTTTCTTCTTTATAACCCGATTTTAATGCGCCTTTCAGGATAGTTTAATATAGTTAGTCTCCACACGAATTATAAATAACCATACGAACAAAATCGCTAAAAACGGCATTGCAGTTTGAAAACTATTTTATCAAATGTGGGAAAAGGGGGCGTGGCAGTCCAAAATTTTTAATGGCAATTTAACTATGCTGTCGCTAGGAACTCCCGTACCAGAATTGGTGATCATAGGTGCCATAGTTACTGAGATATTTGCCGAAAACACCAATTTTTACCGAGGTGTGTCCAGTTTTGTGCTTTTTGTGGGCGAATGGGGCGTGACTAAATATCTGATCGTTTGACACCAAGCTCGAACTTGTAGCTCTTACCATCTCTGAAATCTGTTTGTTCATACGGACGAACAGACGGACATGGCTATATCGACTCGGCTTGTGATGCTGATCAAGAATATATATACTTTATGGGGTCTGCCACGCCTCCTTCTGCCTGTTACATAGTTTTGCACAAACCCAATATACTCTTGCAGAGAGTATAAAAATAGATATACATATATAATATAGTTAAAACTCTGGTTAAAACTCTTATTAACTTAATATAGTTTTAAATTGAATCAATATAAATTTAAATTGTTTTGTTAAACAAATTATATTATTTCTTCTTTACAACAACGAAAATAAATTTGAAGACCGTTTGCTTTGAGTTTTTCGGTCAATCGGTCTTTTGCTGAGTCTCATTGTGCGAGCGTTTCTTGTTCCGCTCTTTACGCACTGCTCACTGAAACAGCGACATGCAAAGTGCTCATTGAAAAGAGCTCAACAGAAAACATAAATGAAGACAGCAAAAGTCTCTTGCTCAGAGCGAGAGCGCAAGAAGAAAAACGGTCGACATTTATTTGCGAGCTATGCTAAGCAGTCCATAAGCAGACCAGTGTTGCCGAATCAGCTACTTTGTAGCTAAATCTGGCCACTTTTTAAGGCCGATTGCTACAATAATTTTAATACAGCTATTAGCTACAAATCTAGCTATTTTCTAAAGTTAGATTTAGCTGAAATAAAAGTGAACAAATATGGGAATTGGTTGTATATTTGTTAGTTTCGATATTTTTTTAGAGACAATTTCAACACCATTTGGCAAAGTGTATTGCATCTTTTTCAATAACAACCACTAAAAAAGTTAATATCTTTTTGCAAGCGTCACTCTTAAAGTTAAAAATGCCGAAAGAAGTATATAATAAACAAGAAAGAAAAGTACAGTCGAGCGCGCCCGACCGTATAATACTCCCTGCATTTGTCCCGATTAAATTATTAAAATCGGTATCCACATATTACTATGTGTTTTACTTGCATTAAAACACGTTGAAACAAAAACAATCTAAGCATAATCAAACACTCATCTGTTTGTTTGTTTGTATGCGAATACACATACGTTAGACATTATACGTGTGTATATATGTATGTATGCGTGTTTTCGGTGTGGCCAGCGACCGCGGGCAGCGCTGCCGACACACAGGCAGCGAAAACGTTCGAACATGTGCTTGTGTGTTTCTATCTCGCTTGCACCTATGGGTTGATATTGCGTTCAATTATCAATATTGTAAAGCTTCTAGTTTTTATGTTTATAGTCCGATTTTAATGCGCCTTTCAGGATAGTTTAATATAGTTAGTCTCCACACCAGTTATAAACTACAATACTGTACGATACGGGAAAAACGGCATTGAAGCTTGAAAACTATTTTATAAACTATGGGAAAAGTGGGCGTGGCAGTCAAAAATTTTAAATAACAATGCAACTATGCTCTCTCTAGGAGCATCCGTACCAGAATTGGTGATCCTAGGTGCCATAGTTACTGAGATATTTGCCGAAAACGCCAATTTTTCACGAGGTGTGTCCAGTTTTTTGCTTATTGTGGGCGAATGGGGCGTGGCATCGAAAAAAAAAAAAGATTCTTGTATTGACTGACTAAATATCTGATCGTTTGACACCAAGCTCGAACTTGTAGCTCTTACCATCTCTGAAATCTGTTTGTTCATACGGACAGACAGACAGACAGACGGACAGACAGACAGACGGACATGGCTATATCGACTCGGCTTGTGATGCTGATCAAGAATATATATACTTTATGGGGTCTGCCACGCCTCCTTCTGCCTGTTACATACTTTTGCACAAACCCAATATACTCTTGCAGAGAGTATAAAAATGCCGAAACGCATGTACCTTAAACAAGAAAGAAAAGTACAGTCGAGGGCGCCCGACCGTATAATACTCTTTGCATTTGTCCCGATTAAATTATTAAAATCGGTATCGAGATATTACAATGTGAATTACTTGCATTAAAACACGTTGAAACAAAAACCATCTAAGCATATTCAAACGTGCATCTGTTTGTTTGTATGCGAATACACATACGTTTGGCAATATGTATATGATGCAAATATGTATGTATGTATGTGTGTATTCGGCGCAGCCAGCGACCGCGGGCAGCGCTGCCGACACACAGGCAGCGAAAACGTTCGAACATGTGCTTGTGTGTTTCTATCTCGCTTGCACCTATGGGTTGATATTGCGTTCAATTATCAATATTGTAACGCTTCTAGTTTTCTTGTTTATAGTCCGATTTTAATGCGCCTTTCAGGATAGTTTAATATAGTTAGTCTCTACACCAGTTATAAACTACAATACTGTACGATACGGAAACAAGAAAGAAAAGTACAGTCGAGCGCGCCCGACCGTATAATACTCTCTGCATTTGTCCCGATTAAATTATTAAAATCGGTATCGAGATATTACAATGTGAATTACTTGCATTAAAACACGTTGAAACAAAAACAATCTAAGCATAATCAAACACACATCTGTTTGTTTGTATTCGAATACACATACGTTTGGCAATATGTATATGATGCAAATATGTATGCATGTATGTGTGTATTCGGCGCAGCCAGCGACCGCGGGCAGCGCTGCCGACACACAGGCAGCGAAAACGTTCGAACATGTGCTTGTGTGTTTCTGTCTCGCTTGCACCAATGGGTTGATATTGCGTTCAATTATCAATATTGTAACGCTTCTAGTTTTCTTGTTTATTGTCCGATTTTAATGCGCCTTTCAGGATAGTTTAATATAGTTAGTCTCCACACGAAATATAAATAACCATACGAAAAAAATCGCTAAAAAAGGCATTGCAGTTGGAAACCTATTTTATCAAATGTGGGAAAAGTGGGCGTGGCAGTCCAAATTTATAGATGCCAATGCAACTATGCTGTCGCTAGGAACTCACGTACCAGAATTGGTGATCCTAGGTGCCATAGTTACTGAGATATTTGCGAAAAACACCAATTTTTACCGAGGTGTGTCCAGTTTTTTGCTTTTTGTGGGCGAATGGGGCGTGGCATCGAAAAAAAAAAAGATTCTTGTATTGACTGACTAAATATCTGATCGTTTGACACCAAGCTCGAACTTGTAGCTCTTACCATCTCTGAAATCTGTTTGTTCATACGGACAGACAGACGGACAGACGGACATGGCTATATCGACTCGGCTTGTGATGCTGATCAAGAATATATATACTTTATGGGGTCTGCCACGCCTCCTTCTGCCTGTTACATACTTTGCACAAACCCAATATACTCTTGCAGAGAGTATAAAAACGGTATTGAAGCTTGAAAACTATTTTATAAATTGTGGGAAAAGTGGGCGTGGCAGTCAAAAATTTTAAATGGCAATGTAACTATGCTCTCTCTAGGAACATCCGTACCAGAATTGGTGATCCTAGGTGCCATAGTTACTGAGATATTTGCCGAAAACACCAATTTTTCACGAGGTGTGTCCAGTTTTTTGCTTATTGTGGGCGAATGGGGCGTGGCATCGAAAAACAAGAAAGAAAAGTACAGTCGAGCGCGCCCGACCGTATAATACTCTCTGCATTTGTCCCGATTAAATCATTAAAATCGGTATCGAGATATTACAATGTGATTTACTTGCATTAAAACACGTTGAAACAAAAACAATCTAAGCATAATCAAACACACATCTGTTTGTTTGTATTCGAATACACATACGTTTGGCAATATGTATATGAAGCAAATATGTATGTATGTGTGTATTCGGAGCAGCCAGCGACCGCGGGCAGCGCTGCCGACACACAGGCAGCGCTGCCGCCACACAAGCAGCGAAAACGTTCGAAAATGTGCTTGTGTGTTTCTATCTCGCTTGCACCTATGGGTTGATATTGCGTTCAATTATCAATATTGTAACGCTTCTAGTTTTCTTGTTTATGGTCCGATTTTAATGCGCCTTTCAGTATAGTTTAATATAGTTTTTGCTCCACACGAACTATACAATTTAATTACTGTACGATACGAACAAGTTCGCCAAACCCGGCATTGAAGGTTCCAGCCTTTTTTATCAAATGTGGGAAAAGTGGGCGTGGCAGTCCAAAATTTTAAATGGCAATGCAACTATGCCGTCGCTACGAACCTCCCGTTCCAAAATTGGTGATCCTAGGTGCCATAGTTACTGAGATATTTGCCGAAAACACCAATTTTTTCCGAGGTGTGTCCAGTTTTTTGCTTATTGTGGGCGAATGGGGCGTGGCATCGAAAAAAAAAAAGATTCTTGTATTGACTGACTAAATATCTGATCGTTTGACACCAAGCTCGAACTTGTAGCTCTTACCATCTCTGAAATCTGTTTGTTCATACGGACAGACGGACAGACAGACAGACGGACAGACGGACATGGCTATATCGACTCGGCTTGTGATGCTGATCAAGAATATATATACTTTATGGGGTCTGCCACGCCTCCTTCTGCCTGTTACATACTTTTGCACAAACACAATATACTCTTGCAGAGAGTATAAAAAAAAGATTCTTGTATTGACTGACTAAATATCTGATCGTTTGACACCAAGCTCGAACTTGTAGCTCTTACCATCTCTGAAATCTGTTTGTTCATACGGACAGACAGACAGACAGACGGACAGACAGACAGACGGACAGACAGACAGACGGACAGACAGACAGACGGACAGACGGACATGGCTATATCGACTCGGCTTGTGATGCTGATCAAGAATATATATACTTTATGGGGTCTGCCACGCCTCCTTCTGCCTGTTACATACATTTGCACAAACCCAATATACTCTTGCAGAGAGTATAAAAAGTACCAGCAAAGTACCTTAGAAAGGATATATAAAGGAGTTATAAAAGCAATAGCGTTGAAAATGATGAGTTGGTGGTCATCGATGAAATAATAACAATCGTGGATTAAAAAAGTGGAATTTTCATTAAAACAAAATTTTTAGATACTTTTGTCAGCTATTTTTCAAAAAGTTAGCTACTTTTAGCCCTCGATTTAGCTACTTTTTCTGAAAAAGTTTCGGCAACACTGAAGCAGACACCCTCAGCCGTTTATAAAAGAAAAGCAGGCAGACACAAGTCGAACAACGTCGTCGAAAAAGAAGCAACAGCAGCAGCAGTTTTCAATTTTAATTCACATCTTAGTTTACATAAAACTTTATAATTTCTAAATAATAATCAGTGTTAAATAAACATTAATCCTACATTTATTAACTTTATATGCGTATCAATGGAAAGGGGACATTCTGAGCTATAATAAAAAAATTTTAATTTCAAAGTTTTTGATTACGCCTAGATTTGTACGTTTTATCGATGCTTGAAGTTGAAAAAAAATAACCGAATATTAATGTGATACACTGTATGTACATACATACATATATGCTTATTTATTTATGTGGTCAACCATGTTCTCTTTTGCCTTTTACGCTTCTGACATAAATAATAGATAATTCTAATCTATTTAAAGTACTTGCTGTGCCAATAAATAACTTTGTGTCAGTGGTATGTTTTTTTTGTATGTACAATACACGTACTGCAATTCGCAGTTCATGCACTTCGTAATCGTATGTGCTTACATCATACCAAATTTTAGTACAATTATTTTCTTCATATGAGTCAAAGTCAATCACATCTTGAACATCAGATTTCAGATGTTTTTTTTTATAATGCTTAAAAACTGTCTTGAACATTTTGAATTATAAATTTATTCTTATCTTATATTATGCGTGATTGGAACTAAAACTATACCAGTTTGTTCAAAAATTGAATCATTGAACGCTACAGTTACATGGATAAATGAACTAATTCATTCACTCCTTTACATGTGTATTATTATCTTTAGTACCCATTTTAACTCTCACCTCCAACTAGGGATGGAAAAAAAAATTAATCTGATAGTTAATCATTTGATTTTTTGAACAAGAAATTAATAATTGCAATTAATAGACACAAAATAATCGATTAATTGTTGTTTTCGGTTAATTTAAAAATTTATTTTATGAATATCAAAAATGTATGCAATTACTTATTCAAAACAAAGCTTAGAAATTATGCAGCAGTTGAGAAGCATTTTTGAAGCATTACTTATGTGCCTGGCATCGTAGATTCTTCTCAGGTATGCCCTCGATGATGTTGTTAATAATTTTCTCCCTATTGAGTTCTATGCCTAAAGCTAGTAACATTTTTTGCTGATAGTACACTGAAAATTGTTTATCGGCCTGTCATTGGCGATTTTCAAATTTCGGACGTAGCAACAATACGTTTTGCATCTGCTCCAATAGCATGTTTACCGGCATCTCCAAATGGATAATATTTGAATGTAACCATACTTGCGCGTCATCTTTCAACTTCGTTATTACGAGAAGGCGCAACATCTTGTCTTCCAGCTTGTAGAGTTTGTCGATAGATTTTAAATGTGCAATCCAAAAGTTGTCTTTGATAAAGTTTAGCATTGCTATCAAAATTGTTGCTACGCTCACACTGTACTCTCTCGCTTTCAGCTTTTTTCAGCAACAACAACTCCATGCGCATTTTAAGTAGTTGTGTTTCAGCACAGTTAGTTTCGGCTTTCGCTTGTCGAGAGTTGAATTTGTTCGCCGACGGCATTATTGTTGTTTTTTGCAATTTGTTCGCCGTTGTTGTTGTTGCTTGCAAATTATTCGCCGACGTCGCCACTGTTGTTGTTGCTTGCAAATTGTCCGCCGACGTCGACACTGTTGTTACTGTCCGCATTTTGTTGCAAACCTATTTCACCAGATCCCTCAACAAGTTCAGCTCCAGGTGGACCAACTCCGCGTATTGACACTGGGACCTCGCTGAGACGAGCTGCGAGATTGTACTTATTTCCACTCGTTGATAGACCGAGACGACCAAGCCACTCCCTAAGTTGAGCGGCTGTATATTCGTCTGCGCCAATCGCTTGCATGTTTAATCGATTTATTATTAAAAACTTTTTTTATACTCTCTGCAAGAGTATATTGGGTTTGTGCAAAAGTATGTAACAGGCAGAAGGAGGCGTGGCAGACGCCATAAAGTATATATATTCTTGATCAGCATCACAGCCGAGTCGATATAGCCATGTCCGTCTGTCTGTCTGTCCGTCTGTCTGTCTGTCTGTCCGTATGAACAAACAGATTTCAGAGATGGTAAGAGCTACAAGTTCGAGCTTGGTGTCAAACGATCAGATATTTGGTCAGTCAATACAAGAATCTTTTTTTTTTTCGATGCCACGCCCCATTCGCCCACAATAAGCAAAAAACTGGACACACCTCGTGAAAAATTTGTGTTTTCGGCAAATATCTCAGTAACTATGGCACCTAGGATCACCAATTCTGGTACGGATGTTCCTTGCGAGAGCATAGTTACATTGCCATTTAAAATTTTTGACTGCCACGCCCACTTTTAACACAATTTATAAAATAGTTTTCAAGCTTCAATGCCGTTTTTTCCGTATCGTACAGTATTGTAGTTTATAACTGGTGTGGAGACTAACTATATTAAACTATCCTGAAAGGCCCATTAAAATCGGACTATAAACAAGAAAACTAGAAGCGTTACAATATTGATAATTGAACGCAATATCAACCCATAGGTGCAAGCGAGATAGAAACACACAAGCACATTTTCGAACGTTTTCGCTGCCTGTGTGTCGGCAGCGCTGCCCGCGGTCGCTGGCTGCGCCGAATACACACATACATACATACATATTTGCATCATATACATATTGCCAAACGTATGTGTATTCGCATGCAAACAAACAGATGTATGTTTGATTTATGCTTAGATTGTTTTTGTTTCAACATGTTTTAATGCAAGTAAAACATATAGTAATATGTGGATACCGATTTTAATAATTTAATCGGGACAAATGCAGAGAGTATTATATTTTTTATTTCGTTTTTGTGCAATCGGTTTCCGTTTATTAGTTTTACTTAGATTTTAAATTACTGTATTTTTGATTTTTAGGCCCTTTATCCCACTTATGAAAATTTGTACCAGCAACAATGTTTGTAGTTTAATTGTCAAACATAGAATCCCTTCATTCTTCTTCTCTCGCCTTTGCATAGGCTGTTCTTTACACTTTTATGTTAGTATTCTATAACAGTGTGTCTTATATATATATGTAAGTGTTCTAATTTACAGCTGCTTAACATGCATACATGTGAAAACGTTTGAATGCTTACATTCTATGAGTGACTTTAAGTAAACGCAATATGTTAGCGCCAATGCGTATGTAAATGAATTGATTTCCTTTCTCTAAGAATTGATGATTAGGTTGAGAGGCGACTGAGCCTCCTATTGCTGGCCTCGGGCTCAGACAATGAAACAAATTATTTAACGGCCAAGTGCCGGAGTGAATATTTATTTAAGCCACTTACTGGAAGAGCGCTGTATTCAAAACTGATTTCTTAATACAAATTATGTTGCAGTGTCGCAATTGCGAGAGCTGTTCCTTAACTTATGAAGCACGCGATAGCGAGGGTTGATTAATATCCCATATTAAGTGTTATGTGTTAACTACTCCCCCCTCAAGTATAAGGCCGTCCTCGGCCGACCCAATCCCGGCGACGACTTCTCGTAACTGCTTCGCAGACTTTTTTGCGTCGACGATCCGCCAAAGAGTGAGGCCACACGATAGGCTTGATCAGTTCGGGCGTCTTTCTTGAATTGCTGTATCACCTCCAAATTACGTTCATTCAAACGATGAAGGTAAGGGAGGCTGAGGACATCTTGGCTGGCAGTGATGTTCAGCATGTTCTATTGCGTACGTTGTTGTGATTAAAAAACAGAGACCCGTTAATTGCGACTCGGTCTCCGAGCGTGATAAGATGCGTGCCTTGTACCTGGATCTCATTGCCGTTGTCCACCTGAATCCGTGCGGACCCGTCGTTAAGGATGTTGGTTCCGTCATCTACATGGGTGATTATTTCCAGGTTGCTCGGCTGGATCTCGTGCCGTGCCACCTGCATGGAGCTCTTTGGCACATGAACTCTCTAATGCCAGACGACAAAATGTGGCTCCTGGTGAAGCGACACAACTCTGCAGTGAGTGTGTTTCTTCATCGCATTCTGCTATCACGTTGTCAAACAATCGCAATATGAAGTTCTTGTGGACGACAGGATAAATCGTAAATTTCTGCAAGCTTTTTTAATCTTTGGGAATTTAATTATAAAATGTATAGTGTTAATGGATTGAAGAACTTTTACGGACGCAACGGATATAAGATCTACTATTTGAGTGTTGGTGGGTTCCTCTAGCCAAATTCATTTCAAATCTGAGTGGTCTAAAATGTTTGGGCTAACAATGTTAGCGTTCGCGAGAGTAATAGCAAATATTAAATTTTGCAACTCCATCGTCAGCTTTCTGTTTCTAGACAGTAGTGTTTCAAATAAATGGCTAGTGTCAACTTGTGAGAATTTTATTGACAATGATTGTTAACTGGTTAAGCTGGTCTTGAACTCTAGTGTTTATTTCTATTTGTCTATTGTCGGCATTTATTAGTTGCATTTCAGTGAACCTAGTCTGCTCTAAATCACAAAAAACTGCTTCCACGGCCTTCTCAACACATAAAGGTGCGAGTTTGTTTCCGAACCGTCGGTTGGACTTGACCAAAACCTTGTCACCAATGTCGACGACCCTATTCTGCCGATTGCCGTTCTCCCTAGCTCTGAGCGTCATCTGAGCGTTTCTGTTCTTTTCTTGTATCTTTTCTTGTGGCTCATCTGGGTGCGCCTGAACCACATCAACTGGTCTTTGGTCGATGACCGAATGGATCGACTTATTGTACTCAGTTGTAGCCAGTAAAATGACTTCTACGGTGTCACTTATGCCTTTATCGATCTTTAGGCATCTGGCTAGCTGTAACAGACTGCTGTGAAAGCTCTCAACCTGTCCATTCGAGATGCTATGTAATGGTGGTGCATTTGAAATGCTGACCCCATAGTTGTTTGTGAGCATAGTCACGATGGTCTCTGAATTCAATGACAGTTCATTGTCACAGTAAATGGATCTGGCTTTTGGGAAAAAATTCATAAGTTGCATTAAAGCTGGCTTCAGATCCACAATGGTTCTTGAAGGGACCGGTTGGACAATAGCAAACTTAGAGAACTTGTCGATGCAAGTGAGAAAGTATTTCCTGTCAGTGGAGAAAATGTCTATGTGTAACATCTCTCCTACATGTGAAGGGATTGGCGTCTCCCCAAGCTCTTGTTTTTTGGGGTGTCTATCATATTTAGCCCTAGCACATGTTTTGCAATTTTGTACTATTTCATCGGCTATTTTAGCCATCTTTGGAGAGAGTACCTGCTTAACATTTTCCTGTGCAGACCTATGGGCCCTATTATGCCCATTTGTGAGGATTTCCCTTTTTTCTCCAACCGCAAATATGTCCACTACGCGATTTTTGCAGTGCCAGAACTTTGTGGTCGGGTATCTTCGAACCAATGCATCTTGTATCATTGCAAGCGTGTGTAAATTACAGTGGAGGGCATTTACGCATTTGGGTGAGACTACATCTTCGAGCTCGTCTAGCAGCGACTCGATGCAAATATAGCTGATCAAGTAGCGTTTCTTTTTTCCAAAAAGAATAAAACTTCGTTTTAAGGGGAAACGCGCCTCTTCTAGCACTCTTTGGTTTTGAAAACAGTTTAAGGATTTGTCTGTAGTCTCAATGGTGTTGGTGAGAGATACCTCACTGTGGATCGTTGCTGCGCAGGACTCAATTTCTTGTTCATGTACAGCGTGCTATTGCGGCGAAGTCCCTAATGAAATATCTGTAATAGCTTGCAAGGCCTAGAAATGATCTGACCTCGAACAGTGTTTTAGGTTCTGGATACTTCTGTATTGCCCTAACCTTTTGAGGATCCCTCGTGGCGCCAGTGCTGGTGACTAGGAAACCAAGAAAGTTCACGCGTTTCTTACAAAAACGTGACTTTTCGACGGAGACCCTCATGTTTGCTTCGAGTAAGCCCTTCTTGTCTACTACCCATATTGGATTATTGTAGGGAGAGACGGGATTTTGAATTAGATTGTTCTTTAGCAGATCTTTGATTTCTTTATTAACGAAATCAGCTGCTCCCATTGGATATGGGTAAAGCTTGGCATAGATCGGTTGTTCGGTTGTCCTAATGGTAGCCACGACTGATGTGCTATACGGCAACGCCTCGTCTGGGTCTGCAAAAGCTTTTTGTCTGGTCTTTAGCATTTTCAAAAAAGAACTCGTAGCTAATGCGGATGCCAGTCTACATTTGTGAAATTTACTTTTTTGCAAGTTGTCCTAAAGCTGGACAAAGCGAAGCAGCTGCCAGCTTTAGCAGGTCAAGGCCTATAATCCCATCAAATGTTTACAAGTCCGGCAGAACAAAAAAAGATGCCTTTAACCCAAACATTGAAACAAAGCATTTGTGTGTAATTTGGTCTCGCCGTGAATGGAATGAATTTTGAAGGGGGACTCTACCGAGCGAACGCCTTTCAACCCTTCATGTGGCCGAATGAAATTCTTGACCGCCTGTGCGGTCAGATGCTGGGTGCATCCTATTTGCGTAAGCAGGGGCCTGAGTGGGCTGCAAAACCCTTGAGAAGGATTGATCGACCTCCATGGGCACCGGTGCGCCATTATTATTGTGCTGCCTGCTGTTTCGTTGGTCAGTCTGAACTGGGGCCTTGCTTTGGTTGCTAAAGTGCGGATTCTTTGTACCGCTAGCTTGTGTTTTGGCTTGTTGCGAATTCCTCTCCTGTTGGTGACCCTGCGCTTTTGCATGCGGCTTGCGCTCTTTGTCTTCTAGACTTTTTGCGAAATTAGCCGCGAATGCGTACCTTTCATGATTCGACTCGACTTCTTGCGCGAGAACTAGCGCTGAAGGCAAATCTCTGGACTCATATGACATGTTACCTTTGTTAGTAAGAAGAGTGAGTTTCTTCTCTACCTTATCGTAATATTGAAGCCGGGACAGGCCACCTTGCCTCAAGGTACCTAATTCCTGTTCAATGACATGAATTGGTCCCTTGTCACTGTATGTGAAATCTAGGCGATTAATTATCGCATCAAAATTCAATACAGTACCAAATGAGGCCAGCACCGCGTCTGCGGGGCCCCTAATTTTGCTTTTTATGATGATAACAGCCTGATAATGACGAGAACTGCCATTATGTGGTCTGAAGATTTCGTAAGCGACTAATACTGCCTGCTTCCAAGATACACAAGATTCCTGTAGCGGCTCGTCACAGTGAATGTCGTTTCTAATTCCTATAGAAGCATATGCTACTACTTGTGGGGCGGCAACGTGTGCTGGTGCTATTTGTTCAGCTAGCTCATTAATTCTTTGAGTCAATGCTTGGTCCCTCTGCTGGTTTGCAGCAGCCTGTTCGGATAAATCATTTCTGATAGGCGTCCTTACTATTTCCCTAAACTGATCTGAATACATTTTACCTGATGGTGGGTCAACTGTAGGGAGAAGTCTTGTAACCGGGACTCTAATGCGAATGTCACAGTCGGAATCTGAGTCGCTAGACTCGCTTGCGAGGGTTTCTATATTGGTTGAACCGTGACATGCGCAGCTCTGAACCACGAGAATTTTAGACACACAGAAAGTAACACAAAGTAATTTTATTAACGACCTGGATGATAAATTGTTTCCACCAAAATTCTCAAATCAGTCACTCTAACTTGGTTCTGATTATTATTAAAAAAAAAATTTTTACATGATCTGTTGCAATATAAAATACTCACTAGTACTAACTAATTTTTATAAAATAAACTTAACAATTTGTGTGATTGAATGAAAATGTTGTCTAGATTATCCACTTTAATGATTCAACTAACACAAAAAAAACTTTCTTTATAAAATCGGTCACTTGCAGCTCCCGCGCTGCTGTCTTAATTGTTGATGTTTGTTGCAGCTCCTGTGCTGCTGTTTTTTTTGTTGTTGGTTGTTGCAGCTCCTGTGCTGCTGTTTTATTTGTTGTTGGATGTGGAGTTCCACCACTAGTTGGGCGCCAATTAATTTCCTTCCAGTCCTGTAGTGGCTGAAGATTAGGTTGAGAGGCGACTGTGCCTCTTATTGCTGGCCTCGGGCTCAGACAATAAAACAAGTTATTTAACGGCTAAGTGCCGGAGTGAATATTTATTTAAGCGACTTACTGGAAGAGCGCTGAATTCAAAACTAAAAACTAAATCAGCAGAATATTTCACTTAAACTAAGCCAAAACTCGCATCACGCCACAATGTCATGGTCGGCAAGCCGAATCAGCAAAAATTTTAGGCAATAACGGACACTCTTGCAGCAAAACAAAAGTGTCCGGTTGCTGCCGCTCACTTGCAGCTATAGCATGCTGATACAAAGTATGCAGTGTCGCAATTGCGAGGTCTGTTCCTTAACTTATGAAGTACTCGATAGCGATGGTTGATTAATATCCTATATTAAGTGTTATGTGTTAATTTATATAATGCTGTTTACCATGGAATTGACAAGATCTTGCTGTTTGACATTGACGTATACTTTTAAAAATTTTATATTTATTTTTTAATACGCCGTTAGGATGAATGAGTTCAAAGAGTATTGCGATTACGAGACATCGAATTCAAGCTATTGAGCGACAGCAAAATCAGTTGGTTTAGCTTAAGTTCAGCTGTTAAAGGAATCATCCAGAAATTTCCGTCTCTAAAAGCCTATTTTATCGAGCCAATTTTATTCTTATCGAAAACACAAGCTAAACTTAAAGAATTTTTTGAACTCGAGGGCGAGGGCTACCTTTGGTTCGTGCATTTATCACTGTCGGTTTTTTCACAAAAGTTATCCAGAAAATGGAGCGAAATACTCACTCAATAACGGACATAATAATAGTAATTGACGAAATTACTCAGATTTTAAAAAGGCGGCGAGAATGAAACTTTTTGCCTTTAAGTGTTCCTTTGATTTTAAGATTCTTAAAGAACAAGAAAGAAAAGTACCGTGGAGCACGCCCGACTGTATAATACTCTCTGCGAAAATTTAGTTCAGCGACCTAGATGCAACGGTCAACTGACGGTAACCTGATATCTTGCAAGCATCGAGAACGTTCAAACATGTGTTTGTATGCTTCTGTCTCGCTCTCGCGCTTAAGTGATATTGCAGTTAAATAACAAATTATCTAACGTAGTAGCTCTTTTGTTAAAGGTAGTATGTTGATGCCACTTTCAGAATAGTTTGATTTTATATGTCTCTATACGAATGTTGAATTACAACACTCTACTATATGAATAAATGCCTTAAATGCCTTAACAACGGCATTAAAGCGCAAGAGTTTGCTTAAAAGGGGGCGTGGCATTGCATTAAGGCTGTCTCTAGCAACCTGCTTACCAGAAATGGTGTTCCTATGTGACATAGTTACTGAGTTATTGGCCTAAATTTACATTTGTTTTCGAGGTGTGTCTGGTTTTTTGCTCTTTGCGGGGGCGGTCAGGGGCGTGGCAAAAATTTTAAATAAACTTAACCTGCCTGACTTAATAACGGACATTCATTATAAATTTCGTGGCTCTAGCTTTTGTAGTTTAAAAGATCCAGGTGCTCATACGGACTTTTTATACTTTATGGGGTCGGCCACGCCTCCTTCTGCCTGTTACGCACATTTCGCTTCTGACAAACCTAATAGACCACTCTACTCTTTTTTAGAGTACGGGGTCTAAAAAGTGGTCCTTGCTATATTATTTGAGGTGTTGCATAAAGGGAACCAATGTAATTTAATCCTCCTCCACTTTGATTTGAATAATCCTGGTAAAGTTTCTACATGCCGGTTAATATCTTTATGAAAAATGTATTAACTAATTTGCAATATTTATAGCATACAACGTTTCTGTCTAAAATGCAACGTAATGTATATGGGAGTGGCTGAAGGTTTAAAGGGCACCTTATATCCTCTTGAGTCAGATATTAAAATTGATATGTCTCTTACTTCACAATTCTCAACGGGATAGTACTCAATGTTTATACTCTCTGCAGGAGTATATTGGGTTTGTGCAAAGTATGTAACAGGCAGAAGGAGGCGTGGCAGACCCCATAAAGTATATATATTCTTGATCAGCATCACAAGCCGAGTCGATATAGCCATGTCCGTCTGTCCGTCTGTCTGTCTGTCTGTCTGTCCGTCCGTATGAACAAACAGATTTCAGAGATGGTAAGAGCTACAAGTTCGAGTTTGGTGTCAAACGATCACATATTTAGTCAGTCAATACAAGAATCTTTTTTTTTTTCGATGCCACGCCCCATTCGCCCACAATAAGCAAAAAACTGGACACACCTCGGAAAAAATTGGTGTTTTCGGCAAATATCTCAGTAACTATGGCACCTAGGATCACCAATTCTGGAACGGGAGGTTCGTAGCGACAGCATAGTTGCATTGCCATTTAAAATTTTGGACTGCCACGCCCACTTTTCCCACATTTGATAAAAAAGTCTGGAACCTTCAATACCGGGTTTGGCGAACTTGTTCGTATCGTACAGTATTGTAATTATATAATTCGTGTGGAGACTAACTATATTAAACTATACTGAAAGGCGCATTAAAATCGGACTATACTCACTCTCTCTGCAAGAGTATATTGGGTTTGTGCAAAAGTACGTAACGGGCAGAAGGAGGCGTGGCAGACCCCATAAAGTATATATATTCTTGATCAGCGTCACAAGCCGAGTCGATATAGCCATGTCCGTCTGACCGTCTGTCCGTCTGTCTGTCTGTCCGTATGAACAAACAGATTTCAGAGATGGTAAGAGCTACAAGTTCGAGCTTGGTGTCAAACGATCACATATTTAGTCAGTCAATAGAAGAATTTTTTTTTCTTTTGATGCCACGCCCCATTCGCCCACAATGAGCAAAAAACTAGACACACCTCGGGAAAAATCGATGTTTTCGGCGAATATCTCAGTCAGTCAATACAAGAATCTTTTTTTTTTTCGATGCCACGCCCCATTCGCCCACAAAAAGCAAAAAACTGGACACACCTCGTGAAAAATTGGTGTTTTCGGCAAATATCTCAGTAACTATGGCACCTAGGATCACCATTTCTGGTACGGGAGTTCCTAGCGACAGCATAGTTGCATTGCCATCTATAAATTTGGACTGCCACGCCCCCTTTTCCCACTTTTGATAAAATAGTTTTCCAACTGCAATGCCTTTTTTAGCGATTTTGTTCGTATGGTTATTTATATTTCGTGTGGAGACTAACTATATTAAACTATCCTGAAAGGCGCATTAAAATCGGACCATAAACAAGAAAACTAGAAGCGTTACAATATTGATAATTGAACGCAATATCAACCTATAGGTGCAAGCGAGACAGAAACACACAAGCACATGTTCGAACGTTTTCGCTGCCTGTGTGTCGGCAGCGCTGCCCGCGGTCGCTGGCTGCGCCGAATACACACATACATACATGCATGCATCATATATTGTCAAACGTACATTTGTATGTGTATTCGCATGCAAACAAACAGATGTGTGTTTGATTATGCTTTGATTGTTTTTGTTTCAACGTGTTTTAATGCAAGTACTATTCATTGTAATATCTGGATACCGATTTTAATAATTTAATCGGGAAAATGCAGAGAGTATTATACGGTCGGGCGCGCTCGACTGTACTTTTCTTTCTTGTTTTCTGGTGATTCTTTTGTGCAGAAAGTAGTTTAGTTCTTGACGAATTTTAATCCATTTATCAAAATCACTTAGTCTATCATTATATATTTTGATATTCGTTTGGTTGCATTAAAATAACTTTAATTAAATTACTTTTAAAGTTATGCATTTTTTAATATTTTTACAAATACTCCGGCCAATAATGATGAAATTAGAATTGGAAGAAATCCACCTTTTTGAACGAGAACTTTCCTTGTTGATTTTATGGTGCGCTTTGAAGATGCAATTTTACGCAGTACATTTTTATACCGTTTAAGTAGTGTAAGCTGTTTCCTTGTTAGTTGATGATTGCCTTGTAAGGTATTTAATACAATCTCAATTAATGATTTAACCAGATCGTCATCACTATTGCTCATAATGGCTTTTCCGAACATATAATTAATGTTTGTTCGCCATCAACCGTTTTAGACTCTTTTTGTAAACAATTTTCGTTGCAATAACAAATTGAGTATGTTGAATTAAAAATATTTGAACGAAAACGTTAATGATCGTTTATCCTTTGGGTAAGATCAATTAACAAGTAACCATGGGGTTCTTCGGTTACTTCTTTATATATGCGCATCAATTCACTAGGATTTTCAGGATAAATTTGTCGAGCCAAACAATGGAATTGAAGTTTATCTCTAGGGTTTTTAAAAACGACATTGTACTTTGTATTTAACGATATATCTCTAGTATGTGATGCTTAATGAAATATATTCTGAGTTACTTCTATTACAGATAAGTTGCGATGGAGAGAGCCTTTTGTCAATAATTCACAAACACTTTTGTTAAATGCTCCCATCATTAGATCATCTAATACAATAAGGATAGGCTCGTTAAGATAATTTTCAATTGTTTCTGGTACACCTTTATGATATTCAAGTCCTGTAAAACTAGGTTTTGCGTGTTCTTCAGCATAACACTAAATGATCCTTTTTATATCTTCATTAATAAGTGTATTTTGATTGTTTAAAAGATTTTCCAGAAACGTTTTTTTTTCCTGATCCAGAGGGTCCACATATAAGCATTGTAAATGGATGAATATATTGTACAAACATTGTTGAATTGTTTAGAAGAATTTGTTTTATTTACCATATACTTTGTAATTTAAATTTTCTAATATTACAGAAAGCATAAATAGATTATTAAGACTATTAACTCCAAGTTTTTTCTGTATTCGTCAGTTAGTAAAGTAGTTTGGATAACATGTTAAACTTTGTTCAATTTCCACATCGATTACATTTGTTGCTAAGTACTTCTATAAAAATTGTTTCTTGCCTCTCCTCGCACAATAACTGTAGCGAAACTATTTAAAGGAGTTAATATTTCACTTAGACTCAAATATGGAATGTCACCCTCAGACCAATCCAATCCATTTATATTTCTTTTTGTGGTGTGTTGAATATTCCTTATACAATCATCTAATTCTTTAACATGATATGGTGGTAGAAAATGAAAGAAGTTCGGTATAACAGAGCCCGCTTGCATAAATGCCAATTCCTTAACAAAGATTTGTCTATTATTTCCAACTATGTATTGGAAATCAACCAAAACAGAGGAATTTCTATCAATTTTGATCATTGTCGTTTGAATTTATATAAAATACTGGTTGAAGATACTATGATTTCACCGTTTATATAGCGCCACAGTTAGAATATAACAGTTAGTTTGAAAAAGATACTCAGCCAAGATGGATACATTCCAGTTAAAAAGGACAAAGGCTTTAAGAAAAATACAAGATCATGAAATTATTTTTGGCCTTGAATATTATGTATATCACAATTTAAAATTAAAGTGTGGTTTTTCAACTACTAGAAAATTTACCCCAATGATCTGGATGCAGCAAAAAAAACATAATTTCATTGGGTTTGATAAGGAGGACTGGATTCAACTGCTAACATATAAGGAATATATTCAGCTTAAGCTTGACCAGTACGAGTTTTTAATGCCTGATACTATTATTAACCACCCTTTGCTTAGTTCAGTTAAATGTCATTTTAAATATAGAAAAGTCGATAAACAGTGTATAGTTACTTTAAACCAGAATGGTAACAAAATTGAATTTGACAGTGAATCTTGGCGTGTGCTTTTACGACTTGGTATTTTTTTAACCACATTTTTGTGCTGGAACACAATTCTTAAAAAACAAATAACAAATATCTATTATAAACATATTATACCTAAGTGTGCCCAAATGAATAAATATGAAATACGACTTACAGATTTAGAAGCATCGTATGAGTCTGACGTTGAGATTGACTTAACTCGTTTGTGTTTCGAGATTTCAAAGAAGATGCGAAAAGAAATAAAAAACGACGTAACTCAATATAAACAGATAGTATTATCAAAACACTCAGGATTGTAATAATAAACATAATGAGTAAACTACAGGTTGTAACAGAAATTCATAAGCAATCTAGAAAAAATTTTAGAAGGCGTAGTTTCGTACAAAAAGAAATAAATGATACTTAGCAAATAGATTTAGTTGAAATGATTCCATTTCATAAACAAAATGGAGGTTATCGATATCTACTGACAGTGATTGATACTTTCTCAAAATATTCATAAGCAGATCATTTGGATATCATATCAAATGATTCCATTTCATAAACAAAATGGAGGTTATCGATATCTACTGACAGTGATTGATACTTTCTCAAAATATTCATATGCAGAGCCTGTGAAGAATAAATCAGCTACAGATATAGATTTAGCAGTTAAAAAAGTATTTGAAACTGCAAAAAAAATACCTAAAAATATTCAGAGTGATCAGGGTAAAGAATTTTTTAATAAGAAATTTCTTCAACTAATGAATAAATTGGAAATAAATCATTATCACACCTATACTCATTTAAAAGCATCAATTTGTGAACGATTTAATAGAACCCTTAAGAATCTAATGTGGAAAATGTTTAGCTACCATGGAAATTACATTCCAAGTTGCAGCAATTACTAAAAACTTACAACAATACATATCACCGTACTATAAAAATGAAACGCAGTGAAGTAGACAGAAAGAATGAAAAATTTATTTTAAAGTCGGTGTACAATCATCCTAAAATTTTTCCTAAACACAAATACTCTGTTAACGATTTTGTTCGAATAAGTAAATATAAAGGTGTTTTCGCTAAAAGATATGAACCAAATTGGACAACTGAAATATTTAGAATTATAAAAATTCAATCAACAGATCCAGTCACTTATTTATTAAAAGTTTATAAAAATGAACGCATAAAGGGCTCATTTTATGAAGAAGAACTTCAACGAGTTAGAGATAACAAGAAAGAAAAGTACAGTCGAGCGCGCCCGACCGTATAATACTCTCTGCATTTTCACGATTAAATTATTAAAATCGGTATCCAGATATTACAATGAATAGTACTTCCATTAAAACACGTTGAAACAAAAACCATCTAAGCATAATCAAACGTACATCTGTTTGTTTGTATGCGAATACACATACGGTTAACAATATATGATGCATGCATGTATGTATGTGTGCATTCGGCGCGGCCAGCGTCCGAAGGCAGCGCTGCCGCCACACAGGCAGCGAAAACGTTCGAACATGTGCTTGTGTGTTTCTGTCTCGCTTGCACCAATGGGTTGATATTGCGTTCAATTATCAATATTGTAACACTTCTAGTTTTCTTGTTTATAGTCCTATTTTAATGCGCCTTTCAGGATAGTTTAATATAGTTAATCTCCACACGAATTATAAATAACCATACGAACAAAATCGCTAAAAACGGCATTGCAGTTTGAAAACTATTTTATCAATTGTTGGAAAAGTGGGCGTGGCAGTCCAAAATTTTAAATGGCAATGCAACTATGCTGTCGCTAGGAACTCCCGTACCAGAATTGGTGATCCTAGGTGCCATAGTTACTGAGAAATTTGCTAAAAAACACTAATTTTTACCGAGGTGTGTCCAGTTTTTTGCTTTTTGTGGGCGAATGGGGCGTGGCATCGAAAAAAAAAAGATTCTTGTATTGACTGACTAAATATCTGATCGTTTGACACCAAGCTCGAACTTGTAGCTCTTACCATCTCTGAAATCTGTTTGTTCATACGGACAGACAGACAGACAGACGGACAGACGGACATGGCTATATCGACTCGGCTTGTGATGCTAATCAAGAATATATATACTTTATGGGGTCTGCCACGCCTCCTTCTGCCTGTTACATACTTTGCACAAACCCAATATACTCTTGCAGAGAGTATAAAAACGCATACTTGATTGAACAAATTATAAAATCTGGGAAGAATAAAGTTTTTGTATAAGGTTAGGCTTTGATGAGTCACATAATTCCTGGATTTATTAAAAAGATATAATTAAATAAAAGATTTTTTTTTTTTTTTATTTTTATTATTTATTTAGAATATTTTTGTTTATTAGTTATACATATTTACAAGCACTATATATATTTACAAGTGTTATATAATAAGTCTTATCTTTGAATAAAATGTTTTTACATATGTTACAAATTTTCTCTGTTCAAACTTATTTTATTATGCCCCCAAGCCAGTGTGGTTATTAAATTTGATGTTACAAATCTTTATAATTTAAAGAAATGTTGTTAACAATTTCTGTAAACAGCTCATGGTGTCTACTTCTTATTACCCTCTGTTCACCATAATAAGTTTTTCGTTTTCGGATACATTCAATATAGTCCGAGTGGGAGAGTTTTTTAGCAACGCTTTCTTTGACACCTTTAATTTTCTTAATTTCTTTGTCGGTGGTCCCTTCACTGCTTTCCACCTTGTAGGAATAAGCTTTTGCTTTTAAGCCTGCAAAAGATTTCATAATTTTTCCTGCATTTTCATCTTTAAATAAACCTAACTCTTTATTGTTTGCTGGAATTATGTTATATGGATTCAAAGAGTTATAATTGGAGGTATCAAAACGTTCTGGATTTGTTTTTATAAGGTTATATACATCTTCAACCGAGGATGTAATAAACGAATCAGTGTCCATATAAATAATCTTAGTCGAGGGACTTTTTATGCTTAAGAAATTATAATAATAATCATACATAAGCCATTTTGACAATTCTAAGACAGTTACTCCTATATATATATATTGGTTTATCATAATGAATGAGCGATGTTGTATGCTAGGTCATTACCGAAAATGTTAATGCTATGGAAATTGTTCATTGCGACTAACTGTATGAAGTCAGGAGAATTTTGCTTTGAATGGTAATCAGTAACTAGTCGTATTGAACGTCTTTTCTCTACATTTTCCATAGTTTTGCCGTAAACGTCATTATTCATCAACTTTTTTTGAATCTCATTTTTTGCTGATTTTCTATGAGAGTTGTTCAGGTTAATGTATGGCTCAAGCCAACGTCGCGACGCGTCGTTGCGTAAAAGACAAAACTCTATGAATTTTTAATAATTTTAATCCGTGTTGCATGCAGAGTTGCAATTGATATTTGTCAATTATGTTTGTCATGAATCTTGTTAGGGTATTGCAAATCTACTTCTAAAATATATCCGACATCATCATCAACTGTCATATTTGCCAAAGAGAGTTTTGATATTTCATCTTCAGATAAGAATTTAAAATTTTCTAATGGCAGCACTTGACACATTGCCCACCCATATAAATTGTTTGCATCTATATATGAAAGATAGTTTGTGTCAAGGTTAGGATTAAAATCTTTTTGATGAGGATTATTGGCAACTGAAATACGTTGACTACATTGTGTCAAACCGCCACAAACAGCTAATTTAAGAAAATTATTGGTGTCAGGGTCACTAATCAGCTCGAGTTTAACTTTGGTAAACTTAAGCATTGCATCCCAAGAGATTGAAGGAGCCGTTACGTAATTAATTGGGTCTAACTTATAAATTTTATAACAGATGGCTCTAAAATTTTCAAAAACATCTGCCAGAATAATTACATCACTTTCGAGGTATAGTTTTAAGTAGTCTGACAATGTTTGACACTTAAAACTACCTACTAAAAATACCTGTTGTGCAAAATCATAGTTTTTAATGCTACACTCCTCATCGTTTAGAGCGTTATAAAAAAGTTCTCTACATGGGAGTTGTCTCGCGGCTAGTTTAGAAAAACTATCTAGATGGTCATAAGGAAAAACTCCCTTACGACGCATTTGCTTAAATTGTACACCTTCAAACTTTCTACTTTAAAGCTTGAAGTCTTCATCGTTAAGATAGCTAGAAAGTTTTTCTAAACTAGAGTTTAAAAATCTATTAGAGTCAATAAACTGAATATTGTATAAATATTTTCTTATCTAGATAGTCATAAGGGAAAACTCCCTTCCGACGCATTTGCTTAAATTGTACACCTTCAAACTTTCTACTTAAAAGCTTGAAGTCTTCATCGTTAAGATAGCTAGAAAGTTTTTCTAAACTAGAGTTTAAAAATCTATTAGAGTCAATAAACTGAATATTGTATAAATATTTTTTTTCTATTGTGACTTTTTTAGTAATGGATATATATAATTCCTTATTGCAAGGAATTATACTTAAGTCCCCACCGAGCCCCGTTATAAATAAATGTACGTCATAATTTGTTAAGTTATGGAACACAACAGGTATCACTGGAAATCTAAGTTAATAAATTAACTTACATTTCTTATGTATTGGACCCTCATATTTTCCGGTAAAGAAATTAAAGAATTTCTCCTTTTCAGCATCATCGATCACGTCTTCAGAGGCCGTACATTTGTTGTATTCCTGCATGCACTCTTCGTCAATGTCCAGCAAATGGTTGGGTGCTTTGAGGACTTTCCAATATTTATTGTAAAGCATTCTTGTTTTCTCATCAAGGGCTTGACAAAACTTTTTGATGCAATCGATCCCTATTAGCAAAAGTAATGAAAAATAATTAGTATGAATTTTAAACAAGAAAGTCGCCTCGCGACTTTAGGATACCCGTTACTCAGTTTCAATTTGTTATTAACAATGGTGATGGATATAATAGCTTGGCAAACACAGAACATTTTCATACTAATTCATATTTGGAGTGTATTTTTGACCGATCGGCCCTATGGGAGCTATACGATATAGTTGTCCGATTTGGATCAAACTTGGTCAGTACATGTACTTCATTTGCACTTCCATGCAAATTTGGTTCAGATAGCATGGCTATTAAAAAAGTTTTCTGTACTAAAACATTCTACTTTTGCCTGTACATTTACCTTTATATGCAAATAAAACGCCCTAAAGTGGGCGTGTCAAAAAACAAACACAAACTTGTACTGCTTGGGTATTGTACCTTTCATTTGCGACCTATAATCTTTCTAGCTCTTATAGTCTCTGAGATCCTTTTGTTCATACAGACGGACGGACGGACGGACGGACAGACGGACAGACGAACATGGCTATATCGACTCGGCTATTGATGCTGATCAAGAATATATATACTTTATGGGGTCTGCCACGCCTCCTTCTGCCTGTTACATACATTCCAACGCTTACAATATACCCTTTTACTCTACGAGTAACGGGTATAAAAATTAAACGCATAATGCTAATTTACCTTCGTAAGTCCACATTTCGTTTAGCTCAGGACTATATGTATGTGCAACGTAAAATGAAACTGCACAAGCGGTATGTTTTTGAGTCTTCCTAGTTGACGACATCTTTGGGTCATTTTGTGATCGATGAAACATTTTCAAGACAGCTTCAATATCAGCGTATATGGTTACCGGTGGAGACAGTTTTTGAAGCTGGCATATGAAGCCACTTTAATAAAAGTAGATACAACTTTGCCGCAACTTTTGGTATGCATTTTACTATTGCAAGTATACAATTGCAAACAGTTATGACAAAAGTCTCCTGGCGTATGGCTCTTAGTAAATTGCGATTTAGCCAATGTAGACATATTTGTTATGTGGGCGTAATGCATTATCATTTCAGCCTCATTGTATATACCCATGAGACTTAAATGTTTTTCCTGTAGACTATCTGCTCGAGTTGTGGGTCCAACAATCATTTCTTGCTTCTTTCTGCTACAATCAATTTCGTATACATTTGTACTAAATTGGGGATTTAGTTTTTCAAAAAGGTTAACGCCTTTTGAGTTGACTGGGAATTCTATATCTGTGAAGTTAAGTCGCTACCTGCTATAAGTAATAAATTGAGCAGCGATGTTGCTTATGTTATAGCAAAAAGTATTTTTGAGATTCCTCCTGCTCTTTTCAAGACTCTAGCAGATGTCGTTGGTTCGGCGTCTAAAGTTGACGATAATGAGGGATGATCACGCGAAAATCATTATTGGTTGACCCTAGTATTTAATTGTTATGCAGGTGACATACATTAAAGGAAAAAGGGAAAGGATGAGAAAATGTTCGGAGAAATTAAGTCACCGACAAGGGTTATCTGTTCGGGTTAATCGGTACTTCATTTTTGAGGGTGGGAGTAAAAAGGATAGTGAAAAATATAAAACTAATTAAAAAAAGTAAGAAAGGCTACAGTCGATCGAGCCGACTGTAAAAGACTCCGTACTGCCATAGTAGTGCGCATTTGTATTCAACTTGAATTTAAGTTTTCCAATGAAATTTAAAAATTTTAATTTTATATGTACATATATTTTGAATTGAAATTTAAAAAAAAATTAAATTAACAATTCTCATTGCCAGCATTCGAACCTACAAACTCAAACCAACGCGATGCAACTCTACCAGTAGCACCGCGCGCCACTTCCAAGAATTCTCCGATTATCAGCATTTACATATTATTCATACAAACACACATTTGTTTGCGGCCAGCGTCTGCCGGCAGCGCTGTCGCCACACAAGCATCGATAACGTTCGAACATGTGTTTGTATGTTTCTGTCTCTCTTTCGCGCGTAAGTGATATTGCAGTTAAGCAACTAAATTTGTAACGTGATAGCTCTTTTGCTAAAAGTATGATTTTGATGCCGCTTTCAGGATAGTTTGATATCATGTCTTCAAACAAATGTTCAATTACAATACTGTACTATTTGAATAAATGCCTTAAAAACGGCATTAAAGTTTGAACGTTTTTTAGCTCTTATGAGAAAAGGGGGCGTGGCAGCTCAAAATTTTTAATGTCTTTGCATTAAGGCTGTCTCTCGGAACCTGCATACCAGAAATGGTGCTTCTATGTACCATAGTTACTGACATATTTGTCTAAAACATAATATTTGCAGAGATGTTTCTGGTTTTATACTCATTGCGGGGGCGGCAGGAGGCAACAATTTGAAATAAACTTGATCTGCCTGATATAAAAACGGACTTTCAATCCGAATTTGGTGGTTCTAGCTTTTGTAGTTTAAAAGATCCAGGTGTTCATACGGACAGACGGACATCAATAATATATATAATTTATGGGGTCTGCGAAGCCTCCTTCTGCCTGTTACGCACATTTCGCTTCACACAAACTTAATGGACCCCTCTACTCTTTTTTAGAGTACGGGTTCTAAAAATAGTAGTTGTTATATAGGCAATCGGGGTGAGACTCCGACATTTAATCGGCCTCTCTTTTTTTAACGTTTGAAAAGATAACTTACAAACGGTTCATCCAAAATAAAAATTTCTGTTAAAAAATGCTTGAATAAATAAAAAATAAAATATGTTGCAATTTGGATTTTTTAGAGTTCTGAACTCAAAATGTTTTTTTTTTTTTGACGAAAATTTGAGCGCAAAATTTCCTTAAAAAATACTTCAAGTTGATAAATCAAAAATCATTCGTTCAAGTTTGAGATAATAAAATGTAAAATAATTGTTAAGCAATCGGCCCAAAACTTTAAGAGAAATCGTGTTAAACGACTTCAAAAAACTACGCTTTTAAGAAAAAAGTGATTAACTGCGACGCGCAAGGAAAAAATTCTAAAACCCACTTAACCCCTTAAAGAATTTCCCAATTAAAAAAGTAATGTTTGGGATCATAAATTGTATATTAACTTAAGCACCTGCATCTATAACAGTGCTTACGGTAATTATACATATATAATCATTTTATAATGCACAAGTATATAGTTATTATATTACGCATCACAAACTTTGACCAATTTACATTAAGAAATCTATATTGAATTACTTTGATGAAAAGCTGCGAATAATAAGATTGAAATGAATATGTGGCCATTAGCATGATCTCCAGGATAATTTACTTTGTCGTCACATATCTCATGCAGTGATGAATCCTGCGTTGGCTTATCCATACAATCGCAACAGTGTCACTCCGTAGCAAGCAGTAAAAAATTCTCTAAATTCATCTTACCTTGAATAGATTCATCGTCCAAATCATCAGTGCTACTATTCATTCGGGCTGCAATATCTGAAATTCATTAAAAGTGAATACAAATATGATTATAACAAATCACCTACCTCTAGAACCTTTTGTGGAGCCCATTACAACAGAACTAGTCAAATTTCCACCATTGCGATTATAAAGGATGTTTTCCAAATAAGATAATCCATTGTTATTAACAATGTTTAATCCCAAACATGTTTCTATTTGTTTCCATCGATGAAGTCTTTCTTGTAATTCATTGGTTACTTCCCCAAGAGCGTTGCGTGCTTCAACAATTGAGCGATCAACGTCATCAATGCTCTTGCCATGTGTAGAAACAAATGCCCCAACTAAACTAGATCGTTTTTTTCTAAGTTTTTCACAGGCTTCACGAGCTGTTTGCAATTGTTTTTCTGCGGAGATACGCTTTTTTTGATGATTTTTGCTTTCTAATTCATATGTATATTGTAACCACGATTGCAATTGTTGAGGAGGCGCCCAACAATTATCCACCAGCTCAAACTCTGCACGTGTAAGTTCATTACGAAGTATTTCAATTTCTTTTTTTAACTGTTGTACCTCCAAGTCTGAGCTGGATGAACATATTGAAGGTACCTCTTTCAAACGCCGCTCTAGATCCATTTTTTCTGTTGCAACGTTTTCTTGTTCCATGCGAGCAAGTTCTAATTCCTGAATTTTGTAAATAAACATTAAAATAATTTGGCCATTGAATATAATGAGCAGAAATACCTTTTGCATTTCCTGAAGACTTTGTTCAGCACGTTGCAATCCTTCCATATCTTGTGCCATGCGCCTTAAGTGTCGCTTAGCATTCTTGTTTTGCTGGTATGCATACCAACATCCTATAATAGCGCTAAGTAGAAGTGTCACCAGAATATAGTCTTTCCAGCGCGTACCAGTTTCTGAAAATAATATTTAAGAGCAGAATAAACCACTAGTAAGAAAGGTTACATTCGAGTCAGTCTGTAGAAGGCCGTACTCATTAAAATTTCCGGTATATAAACTACCTTTCTTCATATACATACATATGTACATAAAAGTCAGACAACACTTATATGTATGCGTGTAAGAGCATGCTTATGTTGACAAAGCAATGTTGCACAACTTAATATATGTATGTATATTTTCAACACTCCTCAACGTTGCTTGTTATTTCCATACATTTCATCAAGCAACAAGCAATTGCATACCGATCATGTTTACAAATTTTTCATGTTTAATCATACTCAAGATTTAGTCAAGACATCAGCAATCATATTCTCTGTGTCAAAATTTATTATACCCGTTACTCGTAGAGTAAAAGGGTATATTGTAATCGTTGGAATGTATGTAACAGGCAGAAGGAGGCGTGGCAGACCCCATAAAGTATATATATTCTTGATCAGCATCAATAGCCGAGTCGATATAGTCATGTCCGTCTGTCCGTTCGTCCGTCCGTCCGTCCGTCTGTATGAACAAAAGGATCTCAGAGACTATAAGAGCTAGAAAAATGATAGTGGTCGCAAATGAAAAGTACAATACCAAAGCAGTACAAGTTTGTTTTTGTTTTTTGACACGCCCACTTTAGGGCGTTTTATTTGCATATAAAGGTAAATGTACAGGTTAACGTAGAATGTTTTAGTTAGAAAACTTTTTTGTTAGCTATGCTATCTGAACCAAATTTACACGGAAAGTACATTACTAGGAAGTACATGTACTGATCCAAATCTGACATCTATATCGTATAACTCCCATAGGGCCGATCGGTCAAAAATACGCTCCAAATATGAATTAGTATGAAAAACTTTTTCGTTAACTAAGCTAGATTAACCAAACTCACACAGAATACATGCCAATAATATGTATATATATATACTGACCAAGTTTGATCTACATCGGACAACTATATCGTATAGCTCCCATAGGGCCGATCGGTCGAACATATGCTCTAAACATGAATTTGTATGAAAATGTTCTGTGTTTGCAAAGCTATTATATCCATCACCATTGTTAATAACAAATTGAAACTGAGTAACGGGTATCCTAAAGTCGCGAGGCGACTATAGCATTCTTTCTTGTTTTTATACTCGTTACTCGTAGAATTAAAGGGTATATTGCAATCTTTGGAATGTATGTAACAGGGAGAAACAGGCGTTTCAGACCCCATAAAGTATAGATATTCTTGATCAGCATCAATAGCCGAGTCGATATAGCCATGTCAGTCTGTCCGTCTGTCCGTTCGTCCGTCTGCAGGGGCGGTAAGGGACAATTTGAAATAAACTTGATCTGCTCGCGAAGATAATGAACTTTTATTCCAAATTTAATGTTTCTAGCTTATGTAAATTAAAAGATCCCGGCGTTCATACGGACGGACGGACAGACGGACATTACTATATCAACTTGGATGTTGATGCTGATCAAGAATATATATACTTTATGGGGTCGGCCACGCCTCCTTGTGCCTGTTAAGAACATTTCGCTTCTGACAAACTTAATAGACCCCTCTACTCATTTTTAGAGTACGGGGTCTTAAAATTAAAATTAAATTTAAAAACAAAAAAAATAGTTTTTAAATAGACATTAAAATTAAAATTTAAAAAATTAACTAATAGCAGATTTCGCAAAAAAAAGTCCCAAATGTGTTTCCATTACAACCCGCATTAGCCTGACATTTGAGTTTGACAATCAAGTACAAAATATATATAACAAAGAAATTTTTAAGCAACATAACGATTGTAAAAACGCATTTAAAATACATTCAGCGGATTGCGAAAACAGCTGAAACTCTTGGAAGCTTTTCAAATGGAAAAGAATTTATTTGATATATTGGTCGGGAGGTTGGAAAAGTTAGCAAAGCAAGACACTAATTTTCGGGAAGCCATTCCATTCTATACACTGGGTTCATCCGCTGAGTATCAGACAATTGCTGGGCTATTCGGCGTATATAAAACAATGGTATGAATTTTGTGGGATAGTTATTTCTGAAAAATTACTATTAAAAAAACCAGACCAAAAAATTAGAATTTAGGTTTAGTAACGCGGCGATCAACGATAGGCGATGTTACTACGCTATAACATTTAAAGGAGAACAATACTATGTAGATTGATTAGATAGGTAAGAGAGAAGTGACATGCTAAGTGAAGACAAAGATTTGGCTCCACACACTACACGAGAAAGACTATTATAGTTACTACATAAGATACGAAACGGATTATGTAAAGCATAATTAGTGGTACAGTCTTGAAGGAACAAAGGAAGAAAGTTTCTAGTATTCCGGATAGGAACCGCAAAACTAATTTGGCTAATTAGATAACAGAAATCTATTTCGCCATTAATTAGTTTCTGTAAGAAAATTACACCAACCATGGTCCTGCGATCCGAAAGGGAAGGGAGGTTAATTAACAAAAGTCTACTACGATACGAAGGTAAACGAATATTAGTATTCCAGCTAAGGCCCCTAAGGGCAATTAGAAGAAATTGTTTTTGTACAGCTTCCTTTCTGTCCTGATGTATCATGTATTGGGGAGACCATACACACGATTCATATTCAAGAATAGGGCGTACAAGTGATGTATAATGAATTTTTGTTTGGTAGGTATCGTCAAATTCCTTAGAACACCGCTTTATGAAACCGAAGACACCAAAAGCTCGATTAGCACCAGAAGAGATGTGCTTATCAAATTGTTGTTTTGGATCGAAAAGGATACCCAAATCATTGACCGACTCTATTCTCTGAAGAGGCTTGACGTTGTAGTAGTTATTATAGTTATTATAGGTAGGTATTCGCCTACTATAGGACATTACGTTACATTTACTAAAGTTGAGATGTAGAAAGTTAACTTTACACTAAGCTTGAAAGGTGTCGAGATCATTTTGTACACCGTGACTAAGGCAAGACTCAGTTCGTGACAAACAAAGTTTTACATCATCAGCACAGATCAAAACTCAGGAATAAGATATTACTGAAGGCAAATCATTAATAAATAACGAAAAAAGTAAATGCCCAAGATGGCTTCCTTGAGGAACACCAGAGGTAACTCGCACATACTTAGATAACGTACCATTAAAATTCACTTTTTGAGTTCTTGAGCGTAAGTAGTTCTCAATCCAAAGTATTAATTTATCTGGGAATCCTAGTAAATTACGTTTATGTAGTAAGAGAGAATGATTCACAGTATCAATAGCCTTGCTAAAATCAGTGTAAATGACATCTGTTTGCAATTTATTTTGAAACCCCTGTATTACAATGGAAGAAAATTTTAATAAGTTAGTGGTGGTAGATCTATTTTTCATAAACCCATACTGGAAAGGTGAAACAATAGATATACAAAGATGTTGCAATTGAGAAGTTATTAATTTCTCAAAAGATTTAGGAATAGCAGACAATTTAAAGATACCCCTATAGTTACAAGTGTGATTTAGTACCCTTTTTGTGAAGAGGAATAATAAAAGATTCTTTCCAAATGTTAGCAAAGCAGCACGACTCAACAGACAATTTAAATAAAGTATACAAAGGTTTTAAGAGGCCATTGGCACAGTTTTTGAGCACGCAACCAGGAACTCCATCCGGACCCGGGGAAAAGCGATTTTTCAGTGATCAATGGCCGAAAATTACAATTAGAAGCGTTTACACGATAGACATAAGACAAATTTAGATTAGTTTGATGAATACAATAAGTTGATTAGAAAAAAACTGCAAATAAATCGGCTATAGCGTGATCAGAGTTAGCAGTCTTATTTTCAATGACCATTGAGGAAGTGATGATTTGCGCTTTGCATTAACGAAGTTATAAAAAAGTTTAGGATTATTTCGAAACTGCTGACCACAGCTTCTAAGGTAATTCCGATAGCACAGGCTATTCAATGCAGATAAATCAGATCGAGTAATGATATAACGAGAGAGATCCCGGGAAGAGCCCGTTTCCCGGAATTTCTTATAAAATTTAGATTAAACGTTTTTAACTGTGTTAATTCACGTGTAAACAAATACGCATACTAGGTCTCGAGCTGGACTTTCCCATTTGGGTAGGTAATTACATCAACAATTAAAAAGTCGGGTGATATGAATTTTCAGGATAAGAAAGATAAGCAATACGGGAAACAGACGGAAATGATGGATCTAAGACAAAAATAAGATCAAGCATCTTACTTAATGAATTAGAAATGTCATTTATTTCAGATACAGAAATACCAAATAAATGATCAAGGAAATCATTCTGCGTCGTGGGAGTTAATACAGCAGAGCCAGGAATGGGGATCCAAGTAGTTCCCTTAATGTTAAAATCACCCACAACCACTAGGGTATCCCAATCGGAAGTTAAGGAAGAAACAGATTTAATAGCTGAGAAATGTTCAAGATAAACAGAACTATCAGAAGTAGGAGGGATAAATGAGCTACTAATAAAATAATTATGATTAACTATTTCAGAGGAAAGATCAGCATCAACAGCAATCAGAACACCACCACCACGACAATCCTTCCTAAAAAGGGAAAATTTAACGCATAATATTTCTGTATTAAATGTCAGGCCTTAACCAAGTTACTTTAAAGGCATTGACATGAAAATGAAAAGAAACGCTAGATAAGCAAAGGTTGCTAAGTTTGCTACAAAGATAGGCAAATGAGAGGGAGGAGTTTCGTTTTTAGACCCCATACTCTAAAAAAGAGTAGAGGGGTCTATTAGGTTTGTTAGAAGCGAAATGTGCGTAACAGGCAGAAGGAGGCGTGGCCGACCCCTGACAATGATAATTGTTAATTTAATTTTTTTTTTAAATTTCAATTCAAAATGTATATATAAAATTCTTCTATGGGAGTATGGGGTCTTTTACAGTCGGCTCGATCGACTGTAGCTTTTCTTACTTTTTTTTATATTAGTAGCAGATTGATTAATAGATATTTGCTTAGAAGAAGATAGAGAAGGTAGAGAAATTGGAGTCCAATTTCGTTTTTTAGCAGTATATTCTTTCACCACTAGGTGGTCCGGCCCGAACTCTTTAGAACATATTTTGTTAAATTGTTCGGCCGGAACACTTATTTTAAATGAACAAATCTCCCAAGCATAAGAAAATTTGATTTTTTCAACCGTGATGTTGGCTATAGATTTGGCCTGTATAAAAGCCTTGACATCATCAGATGTAGTATCAGGAGCTAGCCGTGAAACAAAGATTTGTTTTTTCGGTGGAATACCTATGAGAGTCAAGTTATTATCTACCACTGTCATAACGTCTTTTGAACTAACAACACTGGTAGATTGACTAGTAGACCCAGTCGGAATGTCATCACTGGTATGCTGGTCAACAACAACTGTATTGACAGCGACTGAATCAGGGACTGGCTCGGTGTCCGTAGGAGTAACTTCTGTGGGGGAAGTAAAGTACTCATTCTTACTGACAATACTAGTTGGAGATGGGGAAGAAAGATTCATTAAAGCCGGATCAGAATTTATGGAAAATGAGGATGAACAAAAAGTTAATTTGGACCAATTGACAACCTAAAATTGGCCTTTTTCCTCTTTGGAGAATCATTCATACTCTTGAAATCTTTATCCAAAGAGATGAAACTATCAAACAGGTTCTTAAATCTGTAAATAGTTACCCAAATCCTCTTTTACTTTGCCTCGTGAAGCCCATCATCTCCCTTTCAACTTCCCTGCAAGACTCACATGACCATTTTATACCTGAATTGGAGTTAATCAGGTCGATAATACGGCCAGCACATTTTTCGTGTGATACATTATCACATGGCCAGCAGCAAACATAACCCACTTTTACATTTGTTCGCACCTGGCAGTTTTTATTGTAACAGACGTACATAATGGTACACATTTTAAATATTATACTGAGAAACAAAACAACAAAAAATAAATAAAAAATTTAACAAATTTGCAATTTGAAAGTGTTAAAAAGAATTACGGATATAGACAAGGGTTAAGTAAACTGATGCTAAACTAGAGCAGAAATACAGTGTACTTACAAAAACAAAATTGTTTTCGCGGAAAACGAAAAGTTTACCGTCGGAGATCAAGTAGCCAACACCAACAACACTTAGATCGCAGGATAGCAAGGGGGTGAAGCAAAGTGCGGCTTGGCGCGAGAGAGTAAGAATCTATTTATAGATTGCGCTCGAGACGATTCAAGCGGAGAGTAGCAAGCAAGCTTGTAGCTAGACAACAAAGCAAGTGCACAAATAAACAAATAACTTGTTTTGACTAAACTTTGTTTTAGTAAATAGTGCAAGGAAATTATAAAATATGTTTGTTAGTATATTTTAAACCTTGAGTTTGCACAGCCGGTGTATGACACAAAGTATTAACAATGATTTAATTGATTTAAAATATGAAAAAAGCGAGGAAAAGCGACTTTTAAACACGGAAGAAAAAAGACACGTCCTTTTGCAAAGCGAGTGCGAAGCGAATTGACCATCAATACCATTTTTCTCAAACAAGTCTCTTATATGATGGTATTTTGTATCGATGTGCTTACTACGTGCATGGAATCTTGCATCCTTGACCAAACATGGACACTCTGATTATTGCTAAAATTCTTCAGTGGTACCGTCACATTCGCTGACTTCATACAGTAACCCCTGGATGTATACTGCCTTTGTCGCTGCGGTTGAAAGTGCGATATACTCGGCCTCTATCGTACTGAGGGCACCGCGACTTGTGCAAATGAGGATTTGCGTTGTGTCGCGCTAGCTTAAATAGGGAATGGAGGATGTCAGACCGTGTTGTCGTTGCCAGACACTGGAGCGAGCTGATCAAGGATTGGTGACTGGTCTGGTTCACTTGCTCGCAGTTATCGTTGATGCATTTCGTCTGAAAGCCTGCTTTCAAAGGGGTTACATTGGTCTTACGGCTAGACATGCCACACGAGGAACTACTGGTAACCTATGTAAACATCACCTGTAGCGCAAATGCGCTACATGTGAATTATCTTTTGACGTCCAGGGCCCTTCTTGCTGCTGGTGCTAATCTCGTCTCCAACGTCGATTGCTCCTTCTGAAGCTTCGCTGCTATTGTCTTGTTCATCTTGCCACTCGTCTTCTTCGCACTGTTTGAAGTATCAAACCTCCGTGCTAAACATGTCCATAGGAACATCTTTCCTTTCGTGATGATTTTGAGGATACTCCTTCTCGACGAATATAACATCAAGGGCCTCAATAAACTTTCCTGACTCTGGCTTGTACAACCGGTATGTTTTTGCAATATCCGAGTAGCCTACCATAATATGTTCAACTCCCTTCGGTTGAAATTTTCGTTTCTGTGTCTTGTTCAAAACAATTGCTTTTAAGCCAAACACACGAAAATGCGACACCGTTGGCTTCACTCCAGACAAAGACTCTATTGGGGTCATGTTTTTCAACGTTGACGTTTCTGATGTATTCCTCAGGTATGCCGCTGTATTAATAACCTCCGCCTTTATCCACCATCATGCTCGGAGCCATCTCCACTAGCGTTCGATTAGCTCGCTCGGCCACTGCGTTTTTTATTCCATTGTCTTTCAAGAATTTTTCAAACGCGCCGCTCAAGTATTCGCGCCCATTATCGCTCCGCAGAATCTTTATTTGTTTTCCAGTTTGCTTCTCTACGAACGCTTTAAAGTCTTTGAATTTTTCAAAAATCTCGTCACGCATTCTAAGAAAACATACATGAACGTGAAGCGAGCTGACATCTATAAATGTAGCAAAATGCTTGGCGCCTCATTGAGACGCGATACTCATTGGACCACAAATATCAGACTTTCGCAAATGTCTATCCAGAACAACCTTGGTGCGATTCTCTGAAGTGTTTGGGAATTTCACAGAATATCACTTGCATTTGTATACTAGGCAATTTTTAGTCCATGCACCGGTCAACCTTGACCATCTTGCTTATGCTTGCAAAATTCAGATGCCCGAATCGGCTGTGCCACTTCATAACTTCTGACGTTCTCTTCTGTCCTGTAAACAATTTCTATTCGGTATTTCTGCAGAGAACAAATCGTTCCGCCTTCTTACAACAAAAATCACCTCACCGTCCCGACCTATTATGGATGCCTTTATATTCTCGAATTTGACTGGAAATCCCTTTGGTACTTTTGCAACCGAAACAAAATTATACTGCAAATCTTTGACATATAACACGTTGTTTAATTGAATCGGACTTCCGCAAATGTTTATCTCTGCATCCATCGGCAATCAAATGGCTATTTCCAGCTGAAGCAATTTTTTACAGCAGTGTGACCAACTAGGCCACACGTCCAGCATGCGCCTTTTACTGCTGTTTATTTGATTTTTCGCTACCGCTGCTGCAAGTCACGCAACTGTTATCATGCTGCCTTTGCGCTCGAGACGAGAAAATTCTTGCTTCGCCGTTATTTTCGATGCCCGCCGACTGGTGCCTCTCGCCTTTTTTCAGCAATTTTAATTTCAACTTCAGAAGACATATCACATCGCTGCAGCATGCCTTCAGAAACAAAGCAGCTAAAATGTCATGGCTGCTTTCATCGCGGAACAAGCTGTCTCTGGAGAATAAGGTGAGGATCTACAACTGCATATTAGCGCCTGGACTCTTCTATGCCATCCAGGTATATGGAATCTGTGCAAAAACGCACCCAAAAAAATTGAGAGTTCTCCAGGCAAAAACTCTTAGAAGAATCACTGGATCGCCATGGTACATGAGAACGAGAGATATTGAGCGTGACCTGAAAGTGCCTAAAATTGGGGACAAAATCCAGGAAGTTCCTAAAAAATACTTTGAGAGACTGGACTCTCATCCAAACAGCCTGGCAAGGCGACTAGGCATTGCTGCTCAGCGAGTTGCTAGCCCCCGGAATAGTATCAGGAGAAGATTAAAACGTCACCACCCTCAAGAGTTTATAAATAGGATCTTGACATAAAAAGAAAAATTAAACAAAATGTCCTCCCAAAACTCAACTGTTATAGTTACATCCATCCTAAAAAATCTGTACATCCCCAAAACTATATATATACACTATTGTAAATATTTTGCATAGTCTTCAAAATAATTAATGCTGAAATTCTGACTAGATTAAGTTGCCAATTAGGTAGCAGTACACTAGCCTGTGATCCAAATTTCTATAATAATAATAATAATAATAAAAAAAAAAAAACAATTTTAATTTCAATGCGCTAAGCGTTGGAAGGGTATCGCGAATTTCGATCGCCACCACATAACTATCATCCTCAGACAAGCTCGACAACAGCAGTATCGATGAACACTCATCTGGGATTGAAAATCCAACCCCATTTAATTTCTCCAAATCGTCAGTAAAATTTCATCCGCATAGGGAGTAACTGTTTCAACAAACTGACGCGGCGCGTGGGGTTCATCGGCATTTGAATTTCCTTTAACTTTATCCATTTACACGACGTCACACAATTTTTAATGTTAATGCATGTATCATTAAACTATTTATTTGTAATACCCAAGCACTATAATTCTAATCCAGTCCAGTTTTTCAATCGATAGCATTGCTGAATTCACTTTGTGACTTTATTTTTTCGAGTTCTTTCACCTCCGCAGAGATGGGCCAATAACCTTTTCGGTGCGTGGTTTATTAAGAATTATAACTTAAAGAGCCGCGCGCAGCCAGGCTAGATCATACAATTAAGTCTGATGCTCGCAGGTAACACTTATATGCGTATAAGAGTATGCTTATGTTGACAAGGAAATGTTCCACAACTAAACATATATTTCCAACAAATGAATTTGGTCGGTTATAAAATTAGTTTTTTACAGTTTGCGGCGGCGTTGAGGAGCATGGTAACAATTTGAAATAAATTTGATTAACCTGACGTTTAGACGGACTATCATCTTACATTTAATTTATCTAACTCTTATATAGGAACCACGTGTTCAGACGGACAGGCCGACGGACAGATTACCAAATGTAATATACCATTGTATTACTTTGAGTACGGGTTCTAATAACTGACCTGAGTCAACCATTAATGGTGAAATATTTCATAATGCTTAGATTATATAAGCCGGCTACTTACCACGAGGTGGACCAAATAACACAACGTCCATCGCTTTAAGTGATATCTTCTGTTTATGTATTGGATCTTTAATACCGAGCACATTACTAACATAATGGAGATTATTAACAGCTAGTCTAAAAAAAAAGAAATATAAAAATTAAATATTACTGTTTCAGCTTTTTATTCTTTCTGAAAGAGTATATGGGGTTTATGCAAAAGTATGTAACAGGCAGAGGGAGGCATAGCAGAGACCATAAAGTATATATAATCTTGATCACCATCACAAGTCGAGTCGATATAGCTATGTCCGTCTGTCCGTATGAACAAACAGACTTTAGTTCGATTACAATTTGAACTTGGTGTCAAACGTACATATGTACAAGTTAACACATAGCACTTAATATAGAATATTAAGCAACCATCGCTTTAGAGGGCTTCGTAAGTTAAGGAACAGCCCTCGCAATAGCGACACTGCATACTTTGTATCAGCGCGCTATAGCTGCAATGGTCAGCGGCGGTAACCGGACACTTTTGTTTTGCTGCAAGAGTTTCCGTTATTGCCCAAGATTGCTGAGTCGACCATGATATTGTGGGGTGATGCGAGTTTTGGCTTAGGTTAAATGAAACATAATTTGTATTAAGAAATCAGTTTTGAATACAGCGCTCTTCCAGTAAGTCGTTTAAATAAATATTCTCTCCGGCACTTGGCCGTTAAATAATTTGTTTCATTGTCTGAGCCCGAGGCCAGCAATAGGAGGCTCAGTCGCCTCTTAACCTAATCATCAATCCTTAGAGAAAGGAAATCAATTAATTTGCGCCCAACGTGGGGCCGGACCATTACCAACAACAATTAAAACAGCAGCACAGGAGCTGCCACAACCAACAACAAGTAAAACAGCAGCACAGGAGCTGCAACAACCAACAACAATTAAGACAGCAGCGCGGAGCTGCAAGTGACAGAGTTTACTACGAGATTTTTTTTGTGTTAGTTGAATCATGTAAGTGGATACTCTAGCCAAAATTTTTTTCATCAAATACAAAAAGTGTTAAGTTTATTTTGTAAAAAATTAATTAGTACTAGTGAGTATTTTATATTGCAAGAGATCATGTAATAAAATTTTTTTGTTTAATAATAATCAGAACCAAGTGAGAGTGACTGTTTGAGAATTTTAGTTTACTTTGTGTTATTTTTAGTGTGTCTTAAATTGTGCATAAAGTTCTCGTGGCTCAGAGCTGCGATGTAATTCGACCCATCTTTTGACTTCCCGTTTTATTTTTCGCGGCCACTGGCCTGCGCATGTCACGGTTCAACCAATATATAAACCCTCGCAAGCACTCTAGCGACTCAGATTCCGACTGTGACATTCGCATCAGAGTCCCGGCTACAAGACTTTTCCTGCAGTTCACCCACCATCAGGTAAAATGGATCCTGATCATCTTAAGGAAGTAGTAAGGACGGCTATCAGCAATGCCTTAGCCGAACAGGCCGCTGCAAACCAGCAGAGGGACCAAGCATTGACTCAAAGAATTAATGATTTAGCTGAACAAATAGCACCAGCAAACGTTGCCGCCCCACAAGTAGTAGCATATGCTGCTATAGGAATTAGAAACGACATTCACTGTGACGAGCCGCTAGATGCCGTAAAGTGCTTACCTGAGTTTGCAGGAGTACTGGAATCTTATGTATCTTGGAGGCAGGCAGCATTAGCCGCTTACGAGATCTTCAGACCACATAATGGCAGTTCTCGTTATTATCAGGCTGTTATCATCATAAGAAGCAAGATTAGGGTCCCCGCCGACGCGGTGCTGGCCTCATTTGGTACTGTATTGAATTTTGATGCAATAATAAATCGCTTAGATTTCACATACAGTGACAAGCGACCAATTCATGACATTGATCAGGAATTAGGTACCTTGAGGCAAAGAGAAGAAACTCACTCTTCTCACTAACAAAGTTAACATGTCATATGAGCCGGCTTTAGCCAAGTGCCTATTTGAAAAATTCCGCGACGATGCGTTGCGTGTGTTCATATCGGGTCTCAAGCGCAGTCTTACAGATGTGCTCTTGGCAGCAAAGCCCAGAGATTTCCCTTCAGCGCTAGCTCTCGCGCAAGAAGTCGAGTCGAATCATGAAAGGTACGCATTCGCGGCTAATTTCGCAAGAAGTCTAGAAGACAAAGAGCGCAAGCAGCATGCAAAAGGTCAGGGGCACCAATAGGAGTGGCATTCGCAACAAGCCGAAACACAAGCTAGCGGTACAAAGAATCCGCACTTTAGTAAGCAAAGCAGGGCCCCAGTTCAGACTGACCAACGAAGCAGCAGGCAGCACAATAATAATGGCGCACCGGTGCCCATGGAGGTCGATCCTTCCTTCTCAAGGGTTTTGCAGCCCACTCAGGCCCCTGCTTACGCGAATAGGAAGCACTCAGCATCTGACCGCACATGCGGTCAGAGAAATCAGCAGAGGTTGAATCACGTCACGCAAGACTCGGAACAGGGGGCAGATGCGTATGCTGGTGCCGCCTCCAGCGCAGCGGCACAAATTAATGACGATGCTAGTTATGACTCTGATGCCCTCAATTTTTTAGAAGCAAATCCCTGCTACCCGGCGTCAGACAGCAGTGACTCGCATGCGATTCCTCATAGACACGGGGGCGGCCAAGAATTTCATTCGGCCACATGAAGGATTGAAAGGTGTTCAAGCACGAACATATTATATTAACAGAAATTAACAACGCAGCGATTATTTTAAGAAACGATGTAAACCCTAAATTTCTAATCTATGAATATACTTGTCTATGCTTGCGACCCGTTTCCATGCTTGGCAACGAAGCCTAAGATAAAAATACTTCTAAATATAAAACCACGCTCTGTCCTGTGCGTGGGGTACAACACCAAATTCTTAGAGGAGAGCTGTACTCCGCTGTAATTTGTAGCTATATAAGACCTAGGATTTTAAGAAATAAAGTTAGTTCAATTTTTGTGCTCAACCAAACAAGTCTTGATGTCCATTTATTCAAAAGGCGTCCGCTCGGTAGAGTCCCCTTCAAAATTCACTCCATTCACTGCGTGACACAAATTACACACAAATGCTTTGTTTCAATGTTTGGGTTAAAGGCAACTTTTTTTATTCTGTCGGACTTGTCAACTTTTGATGGGATTGTACGGCTTGACCTGCTAAAGCAGGCAGCTGCTTCGCTTTGCCTAGCCTCAGGACAATTTAATTGGGGCACGGAGGTCGAACAAATCACCTTCCACACAGGCAAAAATGTAAATTTCACAAATGTAGACTGTGCAGAGACATCCCTATTAGCTGGAAGTTCCTTTTTGAAAATGCTAAAGATCGGACAAAAGGCCTTTGCAGACTCAGACGAGGCGTTGCCGTATAACACATCAGTCGTGGCTACCATTAGGACCACAGATGAGCAACCGATCTATGCCAAGCTTTACCCATATCCAATGGGAGCAGCTGATTTCGTTAATAAAGAAATTAAAAATCTGCTAAAGAATGATATAATTCAAAAGTCCGTCTCTCCCTACAATAACCCAGTATGGGTAGTAGACAAGAAGGGCACTGATGAAGCACTGAAGAATAGGAAAATGAGGTTTGTAATGAGGTTCGTAAACTTAACGAAAGAACCGTGCCTGACAAATATCCTATACCAAATATATCAATGATATTGGGGAATTTGGGGAGAGCCAAATTCTTTTCAACATTAGACCTCAAGTCTGGTTATCACCAGATCATATTCGCTGAACGCGACCGTGAAAAAACCTCTTTCTCTGTGAACGCGGGGAAATACGAGTTCATACGACTCCCCTTTGGATTAAAGAATGCAGCCAGCATCTTCCAAAGAACCATCGACGACATTCTGCGAGAGCAAATAGGCAAATTTTGCTATGTTTATGTCGATGACGTAATCGTCTTTTCAGAAGATGAGAAATCCCACATTAAACACGTGGATTGGGTCCTAAAAAGCTTACACGAAGCAAACATGAGGGTCTCCGTCGAAAAGTCACGTTTTTTTAAGAAAAGCGTGAACTTTCTTGGTTTCATAGTCACCAGCACTGGCGCCACGACGGATCCTGAAAAGGTTAGGGCAATACAGGAGTATTCAGAACCTAAAACACTGTTCGAGGTCAGATCATTTCTAGGCCTCGCAAGCTATTACAGATGTTTCATTAAGGACTTCGCAGCAATAGCAAGACCCATCTCGAATATATTGAAGGGTGAAAATGGAACAGTCAGTAAGCATAGGTCCAGAAATATAAAGGTTCAATTCTCTGAAGTGCGTTTCAGAAGTTGCGCGACATTTTGTCATCCGAGAATGTAATGCTCAGGTACCCCGATTTTAAGAAGCCATTTGATCTAACGACCGATGCTTCGGCTCACGGCATAGGAGCAGTTTTGTTCCAAGACGGTCGTCCTCTGACAATGATTTCAAGAACATTGAAGGACAGCGAGGTTAACTACGCAACAAATAAGAGAGAGTTATTGGCCATCGTATGGTCACTTGCAAATTAAGGCACTATTTGTATGGGGTGAAAGACATTAATATCTTCACTGACAATCAAACCCTGACCATCGCAGTTTCGGAATCTAATCCAAATGCGAAGATGAAAAGGTGGAAATCGCGCATTGACGACTCTAATGCACGTATCTTCAATAAACCTGGCAAGGACAATCTGGTTGCGGATGCCTTGTCAAGACAGCAGGTCAACGCTGTAAATGAATAAGAAATTGAGTCCTGCACAGCAACGATTCACAGTGAGGTATCTCTCACCAACACCATTGAGACAACAGAGAAACCCTTGAATTGTTTTAAAACCAATTAGTGCTAGAAGAGGCGCGTTCCCCTTAAAACGAAGTTTTATTCATTTTGGAAATAAGAAACGCTACTTGATCAGCTATATTTGCATCGAATCGCTGCTAGACGAGCTCGAAGATGTAGTCTCACCCAAATGCGTAAATGCCCTCCACTGTAATTTGCACACGCTTGCAATGATACAAGATGCATTGGTTCGAAGATACCCGGCCACAAAGTTCTGGCACTGCAAAAATCGCGTAGTGGACATATTTGCGTTTGGAGAAAGTAGGGAAATCCTCACAAACGAGCATAATAGCGCCCATAGGTCTGCACAGGAAAATGTTAAGTAGGTTCTCTCAGAATACTACTTTGCAAAGATGGCAAAAATAGCCGATGAATTAGTACAAAATTGCAAAACATGTGCTAGGGGTAAATACGATAGACACCCAAAAAACAAGAGCTTGGGGAGACGCCGATCCCTTCACATGTAGGAGAGATGTTACACATAGACATTTTCTCCACTGACAGGAAATACTTTCTCACTTGCATCGACAAGTTCACTAAGTTTGCTATTGTCTAACCGGTCCCTTCAAGAACCATTGTGGATCTGAAGCCAGCTTTAATGCAACTTATGAATTTTTTCCCAAAAGCCAGATCCATTTACTGTGACAATGAACTGTCATTGAATTCAGAGACCATCGTGACAAACAACTATGGGGTCAGCATTTGAAATGCATCACCATTGCATAGCATCTCGAATGGACAGGTTGAGAGCTTTCACAGCAGTCTGTTACAGCTAGCCAGATGCCTAAAGATCGATAAAGGCATAAGTGACACCGTAGAAGTCATTTTACTGGCTACAACTGAGTACAATAAGTCGATCCATTCGGTCATCGACCAAAGACCAGTTGATGTGGTTCAGGCGCACCCAGATGAGCCACAAGAAAAGATACAAGAAAAGAACAGAAACGCTCAGATGACGCTCAGAGCTAGGGAGAACGGCAATCGGCAGAATAGGGTCTTCGACATTGGTGACAAGGTTTTGGTCAAGTCCAACCGACGGTTCGGAAACAAACTCGCACCTTTATGTGTTGAGAAGGCCGTGGAAGCAGTTTTATGTGATTTAGAGCAGACTAGGTTCACTAAAATGCAACTAATAAATGCCGACAATAGACAAATAGAAATCAACACTAGAGTTCAAGACCAGCTTAACCAGTTAACAATCATTGTCAATAAAATTCTCACAAGTTAACACTAGCCATTTATTTGAAACACTACTGTCTAGAAACAGAAAGCTGACGATGGAGTTGCAAAATTTAATATTTGCTATTACTCTCGCGAACGCTAACATTTTACCCAAACATTTTGGACCACTCAGATTTGAAATGAATTTGGCTAGAGGAACCCACCAACACTCAAATATTAGATCTTATATCCGTTGCGTCCGTAAAAGTTCTTCAATCCATTAACACTATACATTTTATAATCAAATTCCCAAAGATTAAAAAAGCTGCAGGTGGCACGGCACGAGATCCAGCCGAGCAACCTGGAAATAATCACCCATGTAGATGACGGAACCAACATCCTCAACGACGGGTCCGCAAGGATTCAGGTGGACAACGGCACTGAGATCCAGGTTCAAGGCACGCATCTCATCACGTTCGGAGACCGAGTCGCAACTAACGGGACTCTGTTTTACAATCACAACAACGCACGCTATAGAGTCCCGGGTATTGCCAATTCTACCTTGCTGAACATCATTGCAAGCAAGATGTCCTCCCTTACCTTCATCGTTTGAATGAATGTAATTTGGAGGTGATACAGCAATTCAAGAAGGACACCGGAACTGATCAAGCCTATCGTGTGGCATTTATCATTGGAGCCATATGCTGTGCTTTAATCTGCATTGGCCTCACTCTTTGGCGGATCATCGACGCAAAGAAGTCTGCGAAGCAGTTACGAGAAGTTGTCGCCGGGATTGGGTCGGCCGAGGACGGCCTTAGAATATTAAGCAAACCTCGCTATAGCGGGCTTCGTAAGTTAAGGAACAGCCCTCGCAATAGCGACACTGCATACTTTGTATCAGCGAGCTATAACTGCAATGGTCAGCGGCGGTAACCGGGCACTTTTGTTTTGCTGCAAGAGTTTCCGTTTTTGCCTAAGACTGCTGAGTTGGTTTGCCGACAATGAAATTGTGGGGTGATGCGAGTTTTGGCTTAGGTTAAATGAAACATAATTTGTATTAAGAAATCAGTTTTGAATGCAGCGCTCTTCCAGTAAGTCGTTTAAATAAATATTCACTCCGGCACTTGGCCGTTAAATAATTTGTTTCATTGTCTGAGCTCGTCATTCCTTAGAGAAAGGAAATCAATTAATTTACATATATGCATCATATATTGTCAATCGTATGTGTATTCGTATATGTATGTATGTTTCAATATGCATAGATTATTTTTGTTTCAACGTGTCTTAATGCAAGTAATTCACATTGTAATATCTCGATACCGATTTTAATGATTTAATCGGGACAAATGCAGAGAGTATTATACGGTCGGGCGCGCTCGACTGTACTTTTCTTTCTTGTTTATTCTTCAACTGTCAAAATATTTAAATTATTGAACGGTGGATTTAAAAAAAAGTCCTACATTGTGAAACGTATTTGGCTCACATTTATTTGGCATACATACAAATGATTACTTAATTTTTTAAACCACAATGCATATTTATGTATTGTTGGATCCTTTTCGCACTCCAACACTCTGAACAGTATTTAAAAATTGACAAACATTGTACAACATCTTTTAAAAAATTAAAGTCAATATTAGATATTTTTTTAAACTAGTCAGAATTTCTAAGAAAGATTCGAGAATGCTATCAAACATAATGTATGTATATAGAACTCCATCTAGTTTTAACGTGTTGTTTAAGTGATTTCGATAGTTGACTATTTAGCTTTATATGCTTAAAACGCCCAAATAGCGACTTGCAAGCATCCAACAATGCATCCAATTCACTAATATTTCACTAATATAGGTCAGACATTACAAAAATTAAATTATTGCATGCACAAGCAATGCGCCTACAATGTTTAAATGCTGCCTTAACATTGGCACCATTTTTGGGTACAATGTTACACCTTACCGGCCGATTGTTGCGTCTTCGGGCGCTTCGGACGAATTTCATCAGGCAACAACCACTCAGCAGACTGTCGATTGGATTCAGGTGTATAATGGTGAATCCATGTTTCATCCATGGTCACATATTGGTGTAAAAACTCTTTCTTATTGCATTGGGATAGGGCCAGATTTAGCTGCCTTAACATTGGCACCATTTTCGGGTACAATGTTGCTATTTTGAAAATTTGTTTCCAAATCGTATTCTTTTGCTACGTCTGAAACACAGTTCAATATTTTCGCACTATCCTTTTTGCCAAGTAAAAACATGCAATTATCGAGGATATTTGTATTTAATACTCCGGACATATATATAATGTGCTGTCATGGTTAAGAAACTTCGCTGTGTGTGCTGGTCCGCCCACATGTCTGTCGTATAAGCGATTGACTGATCAAACAGTTTTCTTTTGAGATCGTCTTTAACCTTATTGTAAGCTTTCGACAACACGTTTGTTATTGTTTTTCTACTCTTCAGTAGTTAAGAAACATCCTGTTACTTTTCCGTGCTTTCTAATTTATCAAGTTTTCCAAACATCACCTTTAGAATTAGAGTTAACCATCACTAATTTGGTTGATTTTTAGGCAATCAATTTTAAAATTTCCTCTAGTTTGTATGTTTTAGTCTCGCTTTCACTTAAGCATTGTTATTGCGCTAAAATGTAAACTTTGTAACAATTTTTTTTTCTTGTTTATAATCGAATTTTTTGCAACTTCTAGGATAGTTTGCTATGATATGTCCGCAAACGAAATTCAAATATCAATACTCTATGATAAGAACTAATGCCTTTAAACCGGTATGCAAGTTTGAAATGTTTTTTATTTCTTATGAAAAAAGGGGGCGTGGCAGCAAAATTTTGGAGCGCACTGCATTTACAGTGTATCACTTTAATATTCGGTTTTTTTTTTAACTTTAAGCAACGATAAAACTTACAAATCTAAGCATAATCAAAAAATTTAAAAATTTTTTATTATAGCTCAGAATTTAACATTTTTTATTATAGCTCAGAATCTTTCCATACTTAAAGTTTTTAAGTATGGCTTTTAAATATTTATAATTAATTAAAAGAGAGAACCTCAAAAATTAGCGTTACTTTAATATTCGGTTTACATATAAATTTTTAAAGACTGAGTGTTCAATTTAACAAGAAGAGTGCCCTTTTTATCCAACCCACTAACAACATTTTTTTTTTCATAATGTGTAGGTATGAATTTTGGTTCATTATCCAATTAATTAATACCAGATTTCGTATTCCTTTGAAGGAAACGCATACCCCGAAATTTCGCTAATATTGCAATATTGCTACTTTCCATAGCAATTTTGGTTCATTATCCAATTAATTAATACCAGATTTCGTATTCCTTTGAAGGAAACGCATACCCCGAAATTTCGCCAATATTGCAATATTGCTACTTTCCATAGCAATTTTGCTACTTTGCCATGGAAATAGAATCTCTAAAATCGTGAAGCATTTCGAAAGCAATCTTTAAGCAGCCCCATATTGGGGTGCCAACTATATATGTACCTTTTTAAACGGGAGTTGACGTTACACTGCTTGACTTTCTGAGGGTTAACGAAAATAAAATCTTAACAATTCAGCGAGCAAGAAATGTAATATGGAGATGATGTTACTGGGCTATCGGGCTATTGAGAGACAGGCGGTGGAATCCTCTGGTACCCATAGCTCAGTTCGGGATGTGTTGCCTTTACCCAATAGCTCTGCAATAAACTTTTATATTTTTTAGGATTCCTATCTGAAACTAATTCGTATTATATTTACTCAAATATAGAAACAATAAATAAAAAATCAAACCATTCAAAAGTCTCACAAAAGTATCATGAAAAGAAGCGAAGTATAAGCTAGTAATCGACACCCGCGTTCTTTACCCTTCTCGACCATATTCTGTATTGCTTAATGTTTGTAAAGATTCCCTAAATCAAAAGACTGTTACTCTTACTCCACTTCAAACACCATGTCTTTTAGAACACAAAAATAACAAGAAAGAAAAGTACAGTCGAGAACGCCCGACTGTATAATACTCTCTGCACTTTTCCCGATTAAATTATTAAAATCGGTATCCAGATATTACAATGTGTAGCACTTGCATTAAAACACATTGAAACAAAAACAATCTAAGCATAATCAAACATCCATCTGTTTGTTTGCATGCGAATACACATACAATATATGATGCATATATGTATATATGTGTGTATTCGGCGCTGTTTCGCTTGCACCAATGGGTTGATATTGCGTTCAATTATCAATATTGTAACGCTTCTAGTTTTCTTGTTTATAGTCCGATTTTAATGCGCCTTTCAGGATAGCTTAATATAGTTAATCTCCACACGAATTATATAATTACAATACTGTATGATACGAACAAGTTCGCAAAAAACGGCATTTGAAGTCCAAAATTTTAAATGGCAATGCAACTATGCTGTCGCTAGGAACCTCCGTACCAGAATTGGTGATCCTAGATGCCATAGTTATTGAGATATTCGCCGAAAACATCGATTTTTCCCGAGGTGTGTCTAGTTTTTTGCTCATTGTGGGCGAATGGGGCGTGGCATCGAAAAAAAAAAAAATTCTTGTATTGACTGACTAAATATGTGATCGTTTGACACCAAGCTCGAACTTGTAGCTCTTACCATCTCTGAAATCAGTTTGTTCATACGGACAGACAGACAGACAGACGGACAGACGGTCAGACGGACATGGCTGTATCGACTCGGCTTGTGACGCTGATCAAGAATATATATACTTTATTGGGTCTGCCACGCCTCCTTCTGCCTGTTACATACTTTTGCACAAAACCAATATACTCTTGCAGAGAGTATAATAAAATTAAAAACAAAAAAAAAAACAAGTAAGAAAGGCTACAGTCGACGTGCCGACTGTATAAGACCCCGTACTCCTTGTAGTGCGCATACAAAAATACTTACAAACTTAAAAGAAGAAGCAGTAGACTGAAACAGAAAACAAATGCCTGTCTGCGCTGGGGTTCGAACCGCAGACCTCATGTTTCTCTAATGCATGTCACATCACTTGGACCACAGCACTGTTGACAATCAGGACGGCTAAAGTAGATAAACATTGATTTACCACTTTTCTTGAAACACGTACATAAATTACAATTTTTGACATTTTTGACCAATTTGTTTCAAATGTTGTAGTTGTCCGATTTGGACCAAATTTGGTGAAGTTAGTTTCAATAATTATGTACACATTCTGTGTGAGTTTGGTTGCGATCACTTAGCAAATACTACATGTCTTCATACAAATTTTTTGTTTTTGACCGATTTGTCCTATGGGAGCTATAAGCTATAGTTGTCCGATCTTGATGAAACTTGGTGAGGATAGGTATAGTTGTGCCTTACACCTACTGTGTAAATTTACGATAGCTTTCATAGTTTCAAAGTTGTAGTGGAATGAAAACTGTTTTTTACAATTTGAGGGGGCGGTAGTGGGCGTGGCAAAAATTTGAAATAAACTTAACCTGCCTGACATATAGACGGACTTTCATTCAAAATTTGGTGGCTTTAGCTCTTGTAGTTTAAAAGATCTAGGTGTTCATACGTACGGACGGACAGACGGACGGACAGACAGACGGACAGACAGACAGACGGACAGACAGACAGACAGACAGACAAACAGACAGACAGACAGACAGACAGACAGACAGACAGACAGACAGACAGACAGAGAGAGAGAGTACGGGCTCTAAATATGTCAAAACATATAAAAGAGTACGTACGTAGATGTCATAAATGACAGATGTCAAAAACAATGCCACATACAAAAACTACTATGACCCTTACTGAAACACCAGTAAACGCTTTCGACATAGTGATAGTGGACACAGTTGGTCCACTACCAAAATCGGATAATGGCAATGAATATATAGTCACATTAATATGTGACCTAACAAAATATTTAGTTACCATACCAATTGCAAACAAAAGTGCAAATAGTGTCGCAAAAGCAATATTTGAAAAATTCATACTTCAGTACGGTCCAATGAAGACGTGCATTTCGGACATGGGAACTGAGTATAAAAATCAAATAATAACAGACTTATGAAAGTATATGAAGATCAAGAATCTTACATCCACTGCATACCATCACCAGACATTAGGGACAATATAACGACATACATAGTTCATACATCTTTGCAGACAAAACTGATTGGGATGATTGGATTCAATATTTCACTTATTGTTACAATACAACACCATCAGCAACGCATGAGTATTGTCCCATATGAATTATTATTTGGCAGATTACCAAAACAATTCATAGATTTTAACAAAATAGATAGAATAGATCCTTTATATAACATAGATGATTACTTTAAGGAAATAAGGTTTAGATTAGAAATAGCATATACAAGAGCTAGAATTATGTTAGAAAAAGCTAAGGCTTATACAAAATTATGATAAGAAAGTTTCAGATTTTGAATTAAATATAGGAGATAAGGTTCTTCTTAGAAATGAAGCAGGGCATAAATTAGACCCAGTATATTCAGGACCATATATAGTAGAGAAAATAGAGGATAATGATAACATTTTTATAAAAGATAACAAAATTTAGAAGAAACAAGAAAGGATATCCGTTACTCAGTTTCAATTTGTTATTAACAATGGTGATGGATATAATAGCTTGGCAAACACAGAACATTTTCATAGAAATTCATGTTTAGAGCATATTTTCGACCGATCGGCCCTATGGGAGCTATACGATATAGTTGTCCGATTTGGATCAAACTTGGTCAGTATATATATATGATATTATTGGCAGATGTATTCTGTGTGAGTTTGATTAATATAGCTTAGTTAACGAAAAAGTTTTCCATACTAACTCATATTTGGAGCGTATTTTTCACCGATCGGCCCTATGGGAGCTATACGATATAGTTGTCCGATTTGGATTAAACTTGGTCAGTACATGTACTTGTATGTATATTCCGTGTAAATTTGGTTTAGATAGCGAAACTAACAAAAAAGTTTTCTATACTCTACGAGTAACGGGTATAAAAACTGGACACACCTCGGGAAAAATCGGTGTTGTCGGCAAATATCTCAGTAAATATGGCACCTAGGACCACCAATTCTGGTACGGGAGTTCCTAGCGATAGCAGTGTTGCATTGCCATTTAAAATTTTTGACTACCACTCCTCCATTTCCCACAATTAATAAACTAATTTTCTAAATTCGAATTCGATTCGATTCGTTTCGCTTTCGCTGACGGACGTGTTTTACATCGCTTCTATTTCATTTCAAGTTTTCCTCGATTAAAAGCTCTAATTCATATCATATTTTTGGCTTAATTCCTTTGCTACATTGCTACATCGGTTGTGTTGATACACATTGTTTTAATAAACTTTAAAGCCAATTTTTATACTCTCTGCAAGAGTATATTGGGTTTGTGCAAAAGTATGTAACAGGCAGAAGGAGGCGTGGCAGACCCCATAAAGTATATATGTATATTCTTGATCAGCGTCACAAGCCGAGTCGATATAGCCATGTCCGTCTGTCCGTCTGTGTGTCTGTGTGTCTGTCCGTCTGTGTGTCTGTCTGTCTGTCTGTCTGTCTGTCTGTCTGTCTGTCTGTCCGTCTGTCTGTCCGTCTGTCCGTCCGTACGTATGAACACCTAGATCTTTTAAACTACAAGAGCTAAAGCCACCAAATTTGAATGAAAGTCCGTCTATATGTCAGGCAGGTTAAGTTTATTTCAAATTTTTGCCACGCCCCCTACCGCCCCCGCAAATTGTAAAAAACAGTTTTCATTCCACTACAACTTTGAAACTATGAAAGCTATCGTAAATTTACACAGTAGGTGTAAGGCACAACTATACCTATCCTCGCCAAGTTTCATCAAGATCGGACAACTATAGCTTATAGCTCCCATAGGACAAATCGGTCAAAAACAAACAATTTGTATGAAGACATGTAGTATTTGCTAAGTGATCGCAACCAAACTCACACAGAATGTGTACATAATTATTGAAACTAACTTCACCAAATTTGGTCCAAATCGGACAACTACAACATTTGAAACAAATTGGTCAAAAATGTCAAAAATTGTAATTTATGTACGTGTTTCAAGAAAAGTGGTAAATCAATGTTTATCTACTTTAGCCGTCCTGATTGTCAACAGTGCTGTGGTCCAAGTGATGTGACATGCATTAGAGAAACATGAGGTCTGCGGTTCGAACCCCAGCGCAGACAGGCATTTGTTTTCTGTTTCAGTCTACTGCTTCTTCTTTTAAGTTTGTAAGTATTTTTGTATGCGCACTACAAGGAGTACGGGGTCTTATACAGTCGGCACGTCGACTGTAGCCTTTCTTACTTGTTTTTTTTTTTTTTTTTAATTTTATTATACTCTCTGCAAGAGTATATTGGTTTTGTGCAAAAGTATGTAACAGGCAGAAGGAGGCGTGGCAGACCCAATAAAGTATATATATTCTTGATCAGCGTCACAAGCCGAGTCGATATAGCCATGTCCGTCTGTCCGTCTGTCTGTCTGTCTGTCCGTATGAACAAACAGATTTCAGAGATGGTAAGAGCTACAAGTTTGAGCTTGGTGTCAAACGATCAGATATTTAGTCAGTCAATACAAGAATCTTTTTTTTTCGATGCCACGCCCCAGTCGCCCACAATAAACAAAAAACTGGACAAACCTCGGAAAAAATTGGTGTTTTCGGCAAATATCTCAGTAACTATGGCACCTAGGATCACCAATTCTGGTACGGGAGGTTCCTAGCGACGGTATAGTTGCATTGGCATTTAAAATTTTTGACTGCCACGCCCACTTTTCCCACATTTGATAAAAAAAGTCATCAATGTTCAATGCCGTTTTTAGCAAACTTGTTCTTATCGTACAGTATTGTGGTTTATAACTAACTATATTAAACTATCTATATTAAACTATCCTGAAAGGCGCATTAAAATCGGACTATAAATAAGAAAACTAGAAGCGTTACAATATTGATAATTGAACGCAATATCAACCCATTGGTGCAAGCGAGATAGAAACACACAAGCATATGTTCGAACGTTTTCGCTGCTTGTGTGTCGGCAGAGCTGCCTTCGGACGCTGGCCGCGCCGAAAGCACATACATACATATATGCATCATATATTGTCAAATGTACATATGTATGTGTATTCGCATGCAAACAAACAGATGTGTTTTTGATTATGCTTAGATTGTTTTTGTTTCAACATATTTTAATTCAAGTACTACGCATTGTAATATCTGGATACCGATTTTAATAATTAAATCGGGAACAAATGCAGAGAGTATTATACGCTCGGGCGCGCTCGACTGTACTTTTCTTTCTTGTTAATAATTTTGTTTTCTAAGCAGCAACAATTCCACAGCTAAACATTCTGTTTACTTATTTCTGCGTTTGTTTGTCGCTGTGTAATTTGTTCTTGTAATTTTACGCCGTTGCTTGTGCTAACACTTTGTTTGTGTAACCATTCTTTCGGCGCTATCTTCTTGCTCTCTTCGTGCTCTCTGCTATATTTACGCTCCCGTCGCGCTCTCATCTGTTTTACCGCGCTTATCTTATTTTTGGTGTTGGCCGGTAATTCCGTTTTTCTTGTTTTCCATTTTATTACATTCATTGCTTATACTAATTACCTCCATTATGTACGTCTGTTATAGTTCAAATTGCCAGGTGCGAACAAATGTTAAGATGGGTTTTGTTTGCTGCTGGCTATGTGAAAATGTTTCATATGAAAAATGAGCAGGCCTCAACGGCCGAGTTATTGACCTGATTGAGTCTAAATAAGGTTTAAAGTGGACATGTGAAGCTTGTAGGGATGTCGAAAGGAACATGATGAGCTTCATGAGACATACTAGGAGAGACTTTGGGAACCTATTTGGCAGATTTAAAAGTCTGTCTGATAGTTTTGCAGCTTTGGATAAGGAGTTTAAAGGCCTAAAAGTCTTAAATGATTCTCCAAAGCGTAAAAATGCTAATTTCAGATTGTCGATTGGCCCTAACGAACTTTCAGTCCCTCATCACATACCCACAACGTCCGCACCTTCTCTAATAAATGTTTCATCCCCATCTCCAAATATAATTGTTAGTAGTGATGACAACTTTATCTTACCCACAGAAGTTGTCCCCACTACTCCCGAAGTAATTGTTCCTGATTCGTTAGTTGTCTATACTGTTGCAGTTGGTGAATCAAGCAATTTAGTTGTTCCTGATTCGTTAGTAGTCAATACTGTTGCAGTTGGTGAATCAAGCAATGAGTCTATCAGAGCTGTTGCGGAAGCTATTACAGTGTCCGATAAAAAGACTCTCGTAGGTGTTCCACCAAAGAAACAATTATTTGTTTCTAGGCTTGCCCCTGATACCACATCGGATGATGTCAAGGCCTTTATTCAGGAGAAATTTAAGTTCTTATATCATCGGGAAATTTCTTCCTGCCAAAATATTTTAGTTTGGAATTTCATTGCTTCAAATCAATGCTATTCCAAACTCTTTAAATAGAATGCCTGATCTGATTTTTGTTTTGGATCCTTCCTGTGTTTCTGTTTCCCGCATAAAACCCTTATCGAATCTTGAAGATCCTTATCACCCGACTTTGGAAGTGTTGATTGATTTACCTGACCGGGTGACCCGTACTAGTAGTATATCTACTAAACGGTCTCGTCAGTTTCGGAAAGCCGACTTTAATAATTTAAATGTACTGCTATCCCAGACTGACTGGTCCCGACTGTTCATGTGTAGAGATATGGATAGTGCAATCACAACCTTTTATGATACCTTGAATTCCTTAATTGATGTCTGTGTTCCGCTCTGTGTTCCAACCAGGTCTAGCAAGCCTATTTGGTTTACCCGTGAGTTAACATTACTCAAAAATAGAAAGTCGAAATTCTATAAGAGATTCAGAGAAACTCGCTCTATCTCTCGCGATATCTGATTGCTCGATCTGATTTCTATGTTTTGAATGACCGTCGTTATAAGGAATACTTTACTGACTGTGGTCAACAGTTCAGAAGGAATCCGAGACGGTTTTATAACTTCGGTAATTCGAAGCGTAAATCATCAACGCTTCCATCTAGTGTGTTCTTTGAAAGAGAGTCTGCTAATTCGGATAAGGCTATCGCCGACTTATTTGCCGATTTTTTTCAAACAACTTATAGTAAGCACGAGTATAACTGTGACTCACCCTATCCTTATAATTTAAATTCCTTCAATAGTAATTTTACACCAGTCATCACCGAAAGCTCTCTCTTATGTAATTTAAAGGCTACTAAATCTGTTTTTTCACCTGGTCCAGACAGAGTCCCTGGCTGTGTACTTAAAAACTGTGCAGACGGCCTTTTAAAGCCCTTGTATAAACTATTTATGGAAATCATCCTACATTATTCCTCTTCACAAAAAAGGAAATAAATCCGATGTTTACAACTATAGGGGTATTTCCAAGTTGTCTGCTATTCCCAAGGCTTTTGAGAAATTAATAACTTCTCAACTGCAACATTTCTGTACATCCATGATTTCACCCTGCCAGCATGGGTTTGTGAAATATAGATCCACTACCACTAACCTGTTAGAGTTTAAATCATTCGCACTGAAGGGCTTTGAGAGAAATTGCAAACTGAGGTCATTTACACAGATTTCAGTAAGGCTTTCGACTCCGTTAATCACAGCCTATTAATACATAAGCTCAATCTTTTGGGTCTTTCCTATAACTTTACTATTTTGATTTCAAATTACTTGTGTTCTAGAACACAATATGTTTATTTTAAAGACACTTTGTCCAAATCTGTTCAAGTAACTTCGGGTGTTCCACAAGGAAGCCATCTCGGTCCCTTGTTATTTATATTGTTCATAAATGATTTTCCATCTGCGATCAGTTACTCTCGTATGCTCATGTATGCCGACGACGTTAAACTCTGTGTTTCGGCTGCTGAGTCTTTTCTTGGGTCCACGTTACAATCTGATCTATGTAGTTTTCAAATCTGGTGTGAAGCTAATTTATTAAACCTTAACTTTAGTAAGTGTAACGTAATGTCCTTCAGTAGGCGCCTCCCATTTCAAAACATTTACATTCTGAATGGCAACTCTCTTAAAAGAATTGAGTCGGTCACTGATTTGGGTATCCTTATGGATCCTAAACTAAAGTTCGATAGGCATGTATTGTCAATTACTAATCGTGCTTTTAGTGTCCTGGGCTTCAAAAAGCGCTGGTCGAAAGAATTTAACGATCCCTATTTAACGAAAACACTTTTTACTCCCTTGGTACGGCCTATTGTTGAATATGAATCATGTATTTTGTCACCCCAATACAGAATTCATCAGGATTGAATAGAATTTGTACAAAAACAATTTCTTCTTTTTGCACTAAGGGCTCTCAACTGGAATACTTACATACGCTTACCTTCCTATCGTAGTAGACTTTTACTAATTAATCTTCCTTCTTTGTCTCATCGTAGAATAGTGCTCGGTGTAATTTTTTTTACACAAACTAATCAATGGTTAAATCGATTCTTCAGAATTACTCAGCCAGATTAGTTTTACTGTCCCGATTAGACGAACTAGAAACTTTCTTCCGCTCTCTCTTCAACCTTGTTCTACCAACTTTGCTATCCATAATCCTTTCCGTGTCCTATGTAGTAACTACAACAAACCTTCTCGAGTTGTAGGTAGTTCTACTTTGATCCCCTTAATTAGAACTTCTCTTCTCTGTCACATGTCTAGATCTTAATTATCTTAGCTTAATAATTTAAGATGTTTTTAGTTATTTTATATTTTATGTTCTAAATAATAAATTCAATTCGCGTTTATCGCTAGCCGTACGTTATGCGGTGTGCCACTCGGTCGGTTGGGCGGGAAGTGGCTGCATTATTTGCAGGGTTCCGCGCGCTAACAAGCACGTTGCTTGGTGTTGCTGGGCCACTTGAATGTACTGTCCCGTTAGTACATCAACGTCCATATATATATACATATATATATATATATATATATATATACATATATAAAAACAAGAAAGAAAAGTACAGTCGAGCGCGCCCGACCGTATAATAGTCTCTGCATTTGTCCCGATTAAATTATTAAAATCGGTATCGAGATATTACAATGTGAATTACTTGCATTAAAACACGTTGAAACAAAAACAATCTAAGCATAATCAAACACACATCTGTTTGTTTGTATTCGAATACACATACATATGTACGTTTGACAATATATGATGCATATATGTATGTATGTGCTTTCGGCGCGGCCAGCGTCCGAAGGCAGCTCTGCCGCCACGCAGGCAGCGAAAACGTTCGAACATGTGCTTGTGTGTTTCTGTCTCACTTGCAATGGGTTGATATTGCGTTCAATTATCAATATTGTAACGCTTCTAGTTTTCTTGTTTATAACCCGATTTTTAATATAGTTAGAGTCCACACGAATTATATATAACAATACTGTACGATACGAACAAAATCGCCAAAAATGGCATTGAAGTTTGAAAACTATTTTATCAAATGTGGGAAAAGGGGTCGTGGCAGTCCAAATTTTTAAATGGCAATGCAACTATGCTGTCACTATTAACTTCCGTACCCAAATTGTATTGTAGTGCCCACTCGCTATAGTTACTGAGATATTGGCTGAAAACACAAATTTTTCCCGAGGTGTGTCCAGTTTTCTGCTTATTGTGGGCAAATGGAGCGTGGCATCGAACAAAAAAAGATTCTTGTATTGACTGACTAAATATGATGTGATGCTGATCAAGAATATATATTCTTTATGGGGTCTGCCACGCCTCCTTCTGCCTGTTACATACTTTGCACAAACCCAATATACTCTTGCAGAAAGTATAACAAGAAAGAATGCTATAGTCGCCTAGCGACTTTAGGATACCTGTTACTCAGTTTCAATTTGTTATTAACAATGGTGATGGATATAATAGCTTGGCAAACACAGAACATTTTTATACAAATTCATGTTTAGAGCATATTTTCGACCGATCGTTCCAATGGGAGCCATATGATATAGTAGTCCGATTTGGAGCAAACTTGGTCAGTATATATATATTATTGGCAGATGTATTCTGTGTGAGTTTGATTAATATAGCTTAGTTAACGAAAAAGTTTTTCATACTAATTCATATTTGGAGCATATTTTTGACCGATCGGCCCTATGGGAGCTATACGATATAGTAGTCCGATTTGGATCAAACTTTCTCAGTATATATACATTATTGGGCACCGCTGCCGACACACAGGCAGCGAACACATTCGACCATGTGCTTGTGTGTTTCTGTCTCGCTTGCACCAATGGGTTGATATTGCGTTCAATTATCAATATTGTAACGCTTCTAGTTTTCTTGTTTATGGTCCGATTTTAATGCGCCTTTCAGGATAATTTAATACTGTTAGACTATATACGAATTATTAATTACAATACATGTTCGAACGTTTTCGCTGCTTGTGTGTCGGCAGCGCTGCCCGCGTAAGCTGGCTGCGCCCAATACACACATACATATATGCATCATATATTGTCGAACGTATGTTTATTCGCATACAAACAAACAGATGTATGTTTGATTATGCTTAGATTCTTTTTCTTTCAACGTGTTTTAATGCAAGTACTACACATTGATATATCTGGAGACCGATTTTAATAATTTAATCGGAAACAAATGCAGAGTGTAGTATACGGTCGGGCGCGCTCGACTGTACTTTTCTTTCTTGTTTCTTACTAGATATGTACGTTAACCTCGTTCGACGCTATTATAGGCTTTGACTTGCTAACGCAGGCTGGAGTACATTGGATTTTGCAGAACAACATTATAAAGTAATTAGATCAGCAGGAAGAGATTGAGTACTATGTGTGTCCTCACGTTGTAAGGCGGGGTTTTCCCCCGTCTTACATAGTTTATAAGCAAATGAATTGTTAGATTTAATTTTGAATTATTAGATATAAGCAAATTTATTATTAGGTTAATTCCAGGAAGGAAATTATCATGTAAGTTATCGAATAACTAGCCGATAGGAGTTTAGGATGCTGGCAGCGCCCTCTGTCGGGAGCGCGGAGAGCGGTCGGGAGCAACCCTGCACGAAAGCTCTGTGGTGAAGAGAGAGCTTTCGTGGTGGAGTTGTGCCAGGACAGCTTCCGCGCTACTCGATCGAGAACGCTGCCGGCACTTTGCGATCGAGAGCTGAGATACGCAGACGTGAGCAGCAAGCAGCGACATGAAGCATACAACTGTAAGTAGAACCGTTAGGGCGAGTGCGACAGCAAGGCGAGACAGCCAAAAGAAAAGAACGGCGAAAAGAATAAAACGCATTAAGAGAAACGAAACGAACAGCGCGTTGTTTCATAAAGTGATTTCTAGTGCTGGTTAGGTTTCACTCAACACATCCCTACTCCCACTTGCTTCCGTTTCGTTGGAGAATAGTCGTGACTCTACGGTGCCCCTAGAGTCACACTCAATTCTCACGAATCAATGCCGTCTTTCGCTGAGAACCATCGTTCCCTTGAGCCACGATCGGAGACTCGCAAGACGTTCTCTCACCCTGTACCCAGCTACTCGCTGAGATCAACGGGTGCGCTCCCCGTTTATATCTCGCATTCGCATCGTCCCAATCCTTATAGCACTCCTCGCCTGAGAACAGCGGCAGCCGTCTCGATCTCGCGGAGCAGCGCGTGAAATTGCTGATTAGATCTCGCGTCTCGCTTCCCCCCTCCCCACGCAGTGCTCTCCCGCATGAGAACAGCGGTGGCTGCCAGAGTACCTCGTCACCACGCTTCGATCTCGCAGGGCATCGCGACGGCTCGCGGAAAACGACGGCAGTTTCCCTGCCTCGATTTCGCATTCCGCCTCCCCCTTCCTACGCCATCGTCCACTCTCAGACCGGTCATTTTTCCCCGTCTACAGCGTCTCCGCGAATATTACAAATTTCTTGTAAGATTCGAGTCCTGGACAGACTGAGATCTGTACCCCGGCTAGAACGCTTCTTTACAACGTCAGTTTCACCAATGTCGATGACATTTTGTTTCCACCTGCGGTAAAAAAACAATTCAAGGACATTGTCCTGAAAAGGAAAAAGGCTTTCTCGACCTCTAACGGTTAATGCTACTGTGTAAGCAATGAACCGGTGTACTCAAAATGGTACCCACTCCCAATGGGAGTATCGGATTTCGTGAATAAAGAGATACAAAATCGACTAAAAGACGGCATAATCCGACAGTCTAGGTCGCCTTACAATAGCCCGGCTTGGGTAGTTGACAAAAAAGGAACCGATGAAAATGGGAATAGAATGAAGAGCCTGGTAATCGACTTTAGGAAGCTAAATGAGCAGACTACAGCCGATTGGTATCTAATGCCCAATATTCCCATGATTCTTACGAACCTGGGAAAAGCAAAGTACTTTACAACACTCGATTTAAAGTCAGGATATCACCTAATTTATCTTGCAGAGCAAGACCACGAAAAGACAGCTTTCTCGGTTAACTTCGGAAAATATGAGTTCTGTCGCATACCCTTCGCAACGTACTAAGAGAAAGAATAGGGAAAACATGTTTCGTCTATGTAGACGATGTGTTAATCTTCTCAGAAAATGAATTCGATCATGTAAAACATGTTGACGAGATCTTAAAAGGTCTTTGCAATGCCAGCTCCCTTAACGGGTATACTTAAAGGTGAAAACGGTAAAGTCAGCAAATATATTTAAAAAAAATTAAAATTGAGTTAGATGAAACTCAACGCAATGCTTTCACCGTTTGCGAAATAATTTGGCATCGGGAGATGTCATTCTTATGTATCCAGATTTCAGTCAGTCATTTGACCTGACCACGGATGCTTCAATGGACGGCATTGGTGCGGTTCTGTCTCAAGGAGCCAGTTCGATAACAATGACTTCACCAACTCTCAAGGTGAGCGAATCACTTTACGGGACAAATGAGAGAGAACTGTTGGCCATTGTGTGGGCCTGTGGAAAATTACGAAACTACTTATATGGTGCCAATGATATCAAAATCTTCACGGACCATAAACCTCTCACCTGTGCGGTGTCTGAAAAGCACAATAATGCTAAGATTAAAAGGTGGAAAGCGTTTACTGATGAATATAACGCAACAATTTTCTACAAGCCGGGAACAGAAAATCTCGTGGCTGATGCCTTATCCAGGCAAAACTTAAACGCGTTACAAGATTAACCTCAGTCAGACGCTGCGACCATCCACAGCGAACTGTCACTCACTTACATGGTGGAAACAACTGATAGACCAGTTAACTGCTTTAAAAACCCAATAATTTTGGAAGAAGCTAGTTTTCCCTTGCATCTAAAAATAATTCAGTTTTACTGATAAAAATTCTCTGATTGAAATTATAAAACCACTGATAATTTCAAATGCGGTAAACGCGAATCATTGCAGCCTGCCCACACTGGCTAGTTTTCAGCATGACTAATAACAAGCTTCCCATCAACCAAGTTTTGGCATTGCAAACACTAACAGAGGTGAACAAGTGGAAATAGTTACTGCCGAACACAATCGCGCACACAGGCCGCCCAGGAAAATGTAAACCAAGTCTTTAATGACTATTACCTTTCCAAGATGCAGACTTTAGCGAAAGAAAGTCAAAACACAACAGGCACCCCCAGAAACAGGAGATTGGCACTACACCAATTCCGTCGAATGCTGGCGAAATGCTGCATATAGACATTTTTCAGTTAAAAAACATGCATCGATAAAATTCGCCGTCGTCCAACCGCTCCAGTCTCGAACAATTACTGATATAAAGATACCCATAATTCAGCTGTTAAATTTGTTTTCTCAAACAAATACACTGTAGGGGTGCGCCCTAACGTATGCAACACAACATTTATTTTTTTTGTATGCATTATTTTGGACGCGACTGTTTCACGATAGCAACAGCTGTTATGTTAACGCACTGTTAACTATCGATCGATGGCAGGACTCAACCATGCATGCGATCAATCGATAATGCTTGCAGATCACCTTTAGGTATGCGACATTTCAAGTAGGTTGTCGACTTCCTCGATCGGCCTATTTCCTGTTCGAAATGAATGAATGAATGAGTCGCGAAAGTGTTAAAAAAAATAATCGTGACGCATCCAAGCTGCCTTGCAACTTATAAATATTTTGTGGTACTAAAAGTGCGTGAAAACCCGTTTGACGTGCGTCCGCACACATATTTAAGGAATTTAGAAAAATATTTTTCTACCCAAAGGTATGTTGATCAACCAGTGTCAGACTCGCGCCTCATAAGTTCCTTTTTTTTGGTGTAGAAGTGAAGATTTTGCCTCTCCAAACAATCACTGGCGACGAGGCCAAGCCTGTGCTTGCGAATTAAAAGACGCTTTGGCCAATACGGCGCAAGTCGCAGTACCGGCGCTTCGTGTGGCACTCTTGGGTCGGCAACGAACGTTGCGCGCACACATTTTGTTTGCGACACGGCTGGCCGCTCAAGCGCGCACCCATTTTGCTTGCGACACGGCTGTCCGCTCAAAAGCGCACAGCCAATGAATAGTCGCCGACGCCGCGATAAAACTGCTGGGAGACCATTTCTACGCAAAAACCTTGTTGGTTTTAAATTGAGTTGCGCACATTGTTTTAAGAAAAGCAAAAAGGGACTGGAGATAATGATCTACTAACCACTTCGGAAAAAATAAAATAACAAAATAAAACAAAAAAAAGAAAGGGGAATGAATAGAAAAACGTCATTCCGCAAACGCAACTTGTGTCCAAGATTGTATATCTGGAGAATTTCTTTCGTTCGGAGTCTCATACCCTTTTGATGCGATAATTAATTTTTATATAATTAATAAGACTTTTTAAAGTCAGCCTTTATTTTTTAATTCCATTATTCACGTAAGACTTTTGTAAATTTTCTTGGTATGGTATGTATAAAATAATATCCAATGTTAGCTGTTATATATTCTAATCCGTTTGAAGTCCCCCACAGCATATCGTCGTCTTCAGGCCTGTCGACTACCATAAAGTATTGTCAGCTGTATCAACGTATGTAAGAATAACATAAAACAGAGTGAGTTAAAACAAAACACTAAATTATATATGGCAGCTATCCAACATTAATAATATTGAAAAGTAATATATAATACATACCAAACCAAACAAATCTAAAAGCAAACATACACTGCTGCGCCTTTCTGCGCTTAAATTTATAAATTCCTGAAACATGTATGTTCGCTTTTGAAAACCTTTTGTCACTGGTAAGCTGATCTCAGTAGCCTTTTTGTAAAGACAGCTTATCCAGGAAAATGAATTTGGAAACCAGCGATTGGTTATCTTTCTAGTTTGTATCTGAAGAATCATTATGAATTAAAAATCTCCGCTATAATGGGCTCCTAAAGTAAACGTTGTTGCATTGATACTAGGGTAAAGACATGAGGCTTCAAAAGTCTTTACAGGTTGGGAGGGTAAAGAAGGAGGACCTTAACATCATAGTCCTTCCTTAAAGATTGTCATTCTGGCCGTTGTGCTGTGCGCTTATGGTTATCATCCTTGTCCTAATCCAACTCTGTCTACAATTTTAGTTATGTGACACAGCAGCTAACTAGGAGGTAAAGTACCCACCCCACTTTCCCTGAGCTCTAGTCGACCCCGTAGGCACAGTACGTCTCCAGTATGCTGCACACATCATGTGTTCGTTACAACACTTAAATGTGACAATGAGGCTGCGTTTAACTCGGAGACAATAACTTCGTTTTTGAAAAATACCTACAACATAGATGTTGTAAATGCTCCTCCACTTCACAGTACCTCAAATGGACAGGTAGAGCCATTGCCAGGAGCTCAAGAATGGACAGAAGAGCTAGCGCCACACATATGAATTAATTATGCCAGCACTGGAGTACAATAGGTCGATCCACTCAGTAACAGACCAAAATCCTATAGACATCATTCATGCCACGCCAATTGAATTAAAAGAATCTATTAGGAACAGAATTGAAAAGGCACAACAGGCCATGCTTAATAGGTTTAACTAAAACAGGCAGAACAGGGTATTTCAAGTAGGCAAAAAGGTAAGGACACCTTCGTTAGTAAGTAAGAATAAAAATTAATTAAGATACAAAAGTTAAATTTTTATCATTTATCTATTGCAGGCTTGCACATGTGCTTTTATTCATGATAGCGACACTCGGATCACCGATTACTCACATTCAAAGTATATACCTATTTTAGATGGGAACGTATTAATTTGGGAAGAACAGGGCTCTTCTAGGCATTCCAGCAACTTAACAGAATTGTCAAACATGGTAGATGAAGCAGACAAGTTGTCCAAATTATTCCCCCAATCGCATATGCGAAAGCTTTTAGATGTCGATATAGATCACATCAAAAGCGTTTGTTCGTAGTAAAAGTACACCACAGGATGGCCAGAAGTTTACACTTTTAAGGCACCGCGTTGAAGGTAGTTGCGGGTACACCAGATGCGTCCGATTTCAAAAGAATCAAGTCGTCCGAATCAAAACTCATTGAGTCGAATAATAGGCAGGTGGTCATCAATTCTGAAACACAGAAACAAATCAACTTGCTAACAGTTACAATAAATGAGATCATTAATGCAAAAAAAAATCCAATTTGTTAGATGTACCCCATCTGTATGAAACGCTTTTAGCAAGAAACATGATGCTAATAACCGAAATGCAAAACTGAATGCTCAGGATCACTCTCGCAAAAGTTGGTATAATTAACCCCTCCTTGTTTAATCACAATGACTTGGAATCAATTCTTTGAGAACATCCATTTGAAGTCCCAATAGTTACTATAATTGAGGTCTCTTCAGTCCGAAAATATTGTCCATGTAATTATCCTTTATCCTATGATTAAATTTATTTGTAAGAAAATAGCCGTGTACCCGGTAGACCATCAAAATGTAATGCTGCAATTAGAAGACAACACCATAGCTGAATGTGAAAACGACATCTTGGCGACCAAAGAATGCACCACAATCACGAATGGAGCAATTTGCAAAATGGCAAAGGGCGAAACCTGCGCTCGAGGTCTGTATGCTGGTGCGAGAGCAAAATGTCGATCACAACCCAGCAACCTTAAGTCTATCACCAACGTAGACGATGACGTTGTTATCGTAAATGAGAGTCCGGCGATGGTTGAACAACCAAAACCTGCAGATCATCCTTGAGTTTGAGGGGAAGTTAGAATCAGCCGCATCACAAGCAAATTGGTTCATAAGCGGAATTGTAGCAAGCGTCGTCTTCAGCAGCTTCATCGCCACCTGTAATCTTCTTAAGCGAAGAAATGCATTGAAGGAATTCCAGAATGCGCTTATTAAATATAATGTAACCGAGGGCGGTCACAAATTTAGCGTAGTTAGGAGTTAGTTAACAAGTAACCCTAGCACGCTAGTTAAATAGTTTATAAGCTACCGTCGCGCTACGAACAACCCTCATTCAAGTTCAGTTTGTAATCGACATTCAAGAGAAATAAAGATTCCTGCTCCGGCCTTTGACGAATTTAAATACTTATAATTTTATAACTTCTGAGTCTCTAGGCCAGTCGTAAGGGAGTAAAGTCAAACTTCTCAACGTAAACTTCATAAATTGGAACAACTAAACGATCCAACTGAAGTAATCCTCGAAGTCTAATTCATCTGTGTCACAACGCAAACTATGTGGGACAATAAACGATTAGCGTAATTTCTACATAGCAAATACCATAACAACCCAAAATGCATTCAAAAGAATGCTTAATACAACAAATAAAGATCAGTTAATCAATATAAATAATTTAGAGTACCATTTTCTAACTACGATGTAGTTAAAACATACTTGGAAAATAGATAATAAATATAAAAATAAATAGAAATACGGCTATGTATTCGGACTAGAAACCGAACCAAAGACCACAAATAACTTTTACAAACAAAAATTGAGATTGAAAGATAATGAAAAAATATATATTAAAAACAAAAAAGGAAAGTACAGTCGAGCACGCCCAACCGCATTTGTTCCCGATTAAATTATTAAAATCGGTCTCCAGATATATCAATGTGTAGTACTTGCATTAAAACACGTTGAAAGAAAAAGAATCTAAGAATAATCAAACATACATCTGTTTGTTTGTATGCGAATAAACATACGTTCGACAATATATGATGCTTATTTGTAAGTGTGTATTGGGCGCAGCCAGCTTACACGGGCAGCGCTGCCGGCACACAGGCAGCGAAAACGTTCGAACATGTGCTTGTGTTTTTCTGTCTCGCTTGCACCAATGGATTGATATTGCGTTCAACTATCAATATTGTAACGCTTCTAGTTTTCTTGTTTATAGTTCGATTTTAATGCGATAAGGATAGTTTAACATAGTTAATCTCCACACGAATTATAAATAACAGTACTGTACGATACAAACAAGTTTGCTAAAAACGGCATTGAAGCTTGAAAACTATTTTATCAATTAAGAGAAAAGTGGGCGTGACAGTCCAAAAATTTAAATGGCAATGATACTGTATTTCAACTATTCTGTCGCTGGGAACCTTCATACCCAAATTGGTGATCCTAGGTGCCATAGTTACTGAGATATTTGCCGAAAATACCGATTTTTCACGAGGTGTGTCCAGTTTTTGGCTTATTGTGGGCGAATATGGCGTGGCATTGAAAAAAAAAAGATTTTTGTATTGACTGACTAAATATCTGATCGTTTGACACCAAGCTCGAACTTGTAGCTCTTACCATCTCTGAAATCTGTTTGTTCATACGGACAGACAGACGGACAGACGGTTTGTGACTTCGGCTTGTGACGCTGATCAAGAATATAAATACTTTATGGGGTCGGAAACGCCTCCTTCAATATACCCTCTGCAAGGGTATAAAAATCAAGCTATACACATTGACACGTACATAATAAACAAGAAAAAACGGTTATCTTCGGCTCGCCGAAGATTAAATACCCTTGCAGTCGTGAATATTGCATTAATTTGATTTTAATAACCGATTGTTCTAAGCATTTTCAACCGATTGGTCCTATGGAAGCTATATGATATAGTGGTCCGATTTGGATGAAATTTGGTCAACAGATGGTGGACAATGAGAAATACATTCTGCGTGAATTTCGTTGAAATCGGTCAATGGACACCGAAAATGTTCATACTAAGCATTTTCAACCGATTGGTCCTATGGGAGCTATATGATATAGTGGTCCGATCTGGCCAATACATACATATACATATGAACTGCGTGCAGAGAGAATACAGGTCTGTACCAAATTTCATTAAGATAGCTTTAAAACTGAGAGACTAGTTCGCATAGAAACAGACGGACAGACAGACGGACAGACAGACGGACTGACGGTCATGGCTATATCGACTCAGCTGTTGATGCTGATCAAGAATATATATACTTTATGTGGTCGGAAACGTTTCCTTCAATGCGTTACAAACTTCGTGACAAAAACAATATACCCTCTGCAAGGGTATAAAAATACTTACTTTATGACCACAATAGATAAATTTTCAAAATTTGCAACAGCAAGCCCACTTAATGTCAGAAACAATATAGCGATAGTAGAACAATTAGAAGACTACTTTACAAAAATGGGAAAACCGGACAAAATCATAGCAGACAATGAATTCAACTCCATTAGAATCAAAGGATTACTAGACAATAAAGGAATAGAATTACACCTTACAAAGCCCAACAGTCATACAGGAAACGCAGATGTTGAGAGACTACACAATTCAATTGCAGAGAGAAATTAAGAGTTATATACAAAACTGAAAAACAAAACCTGTCAATAAAGCAAATTATGCAAAATTGCATCAGAAACTATAACGAAAGATATCATTCATCAACAAAATTTACACCAATAGAAATAGAAAACAATAAGGTAGAATAAGATAGAGTGAAAGAAAATAAAAGAAAAATGAGAGAAAAACTAAATTAAAACAGAGAAGATTATAAGAAAACACGGAAAATAGGCTATATTAAGAATTAAAAAGCAGTTAGACACAAGGAAGCCCCAAAGTATAAGAAAGTGCAGTTAGAAAATATTGACCCGACGAATATTAAAATACCTTATAAATTTACAGAAACTATGGATACTGATACTGACAATAATGACATTGTTAACAACAACAACGGAAACACTGACAATACAACAAATAACTGACCAAGACGGATTTACACAAATAGGAATGAAGACACAAGAAATAGTAACATCAACTGACATCGTAGTACATATCATCAATTTAGAAGAAATTGATAAAATTCTACAAAGTATAGAAGGTAATATACAACGATCGAAAACCGCTCAATCAGCATATTTTTGCTCACAGGCACAAGCTGAGAAATCGCACAATTCTTGGTTTCCAACTTTTAGCGATCACCCGAAATTGTCAACATTTAAATCCCTGTAAACAGAACCTTCATTATTATCTATTAAGCAGATATCAGTTAGTGTTATGTTGATCATCAATAAAGCAAGTTTTTGGCAAAAGCCACGGATGTTCAAAACTTGAAAATAATTCAAGAAGACGCGATAGAATTCGGAGAGGACATAATTCCAGACATACCTGGTTATCTCAATAAAATTCGAAAAAGCTATCTGTGCAAACAAACAAAAAACAAACTCAATCGTAATTAAGCTAATAAAGTGAATTATAAGAAAAACTAAGAAACTAAACTAAGTGAAGCTTTTTAACGTACATTTAAAATATTGGTTAAGGGGAAAAAAAAAATATATATATAAGTTAACACATAGCACTTAATATAGAATATTAAGCAACCCTCGCAATAGCGACACTGCATACTTTGTATCAGCGCGCTATAGATGCAGTGGTCAGCAGCGATAACCGGGCACATCTGTTTAGCTGCAAGAGTTTCCGTTATTGCCTAAGATTGCTGAGTCGGCTTGCCGACCATGACGTTGTGGCGTGATGCGAGTTTTGGCTTATGTTAAATGAAACATAATTTGTATTAAGAAATCAGTTTTTTGAATACAGCTCTCTTCCAGTAAGTCGTTTAAATAAATATTCACTCCGGCACTTGGCCGTTAAATAATTTGTTCCATTGTCTGAGCCCGAGGCCAGCAATAGGAGGCTCAGTCGCCTCTCAACCTAATTATCAATCCTTAGAGAAATGAAAATAATTAATTGGCGCCCAACTAGTGGTCGGACTCCACTACCAACAATTAAAACAGCAGCACAGGAGCTGCCACAACCAACAACAAGTAAAACAGCAGCACAGGAGCTGCAACAACCAACAACAAGTAAATCAGCAGCACAGGAGCTGCAACAATCAACAACAATTAAGACAGCAGCGCGGAGCTGCAAGTGACAGAGTTTACTACGAGATTTTTTTTTGTTAGTTGAATCATTTAAGTGGATACTCTAGCCAAAATTTTTTTTTCATCAAATACAAAAAGTGTTAAGTTTATTTTGTAAAAAATCAATTAGTACTAGTGAGCATTTCATATTGCAACAGATAATGTACAAAATTTTTTCGTTTAATAATAATCAGAACCAAGTGAGAGTGACTGCGTTGAGAATTTTAGTTTACTTTGTGTTGCTTTCTGGTACGGGAGTTCCTAGCGACAGCAAAGTTGCGTTGCCATTTAAAATTTTCGACTGCCACGCCCACTTTTCCCACATTTGATTAAATAGTCTTCAAACTTCAATGCCGTTTTTATCGAACTTGTTCTTATCGTACAGTGTTGTAGTTTATAATTCGTGTGGAGACTAACTATATTAAACTATCCTGAACGGCACATTAAAATCGGACTATAAACAAGAAAACTAGAAGCGTTACAATATTGATAATTGAACGCAATATCAACCCATAGGTGCAATCGAGATAGAAACACACAAGCACATGTTCGAACGTTTTCGCTGCCTGTGAGTCGGCAGCGCAACCCGCGGTCGCTGGCTCCGCCGAATACATACATACATACATATTTCCATCATATACAAACAGATGTATGTTTGATGCAAGTACTACACATTTTAATATTTGAATACCGATTTTAATCATTTAATCGGGAAAAAATGCAGAGAGTGTTATACGGTCGGCTGTGCTCGACTGTACTTTTCTTTCTTGTTTAAAATTGCAATTATATAAATGCGAATTTATGTAAAAAGTAACTGAATTCCTAGGACACATAATAACAACAGAAGGAATAAAACCAAACCCAACAAAAAATTTATGCCATACTACATTTTCCAATACCACAAACACCCAAAGAAATAAAAATCATTTTTAGGTCTTTGTGGTTATTACAGAAAATTCATTCCTAATTTTGCACACGTTGTAAAGCCAACGACTTGAAAATTAAAGAAAGGTGCAACTATAAATATAAAAGAACCAAATTACATTTCTGCTTCTCAAAAATTAAAAGTACTTATAACGTCCGATCCAATATTAGTTTATCCAAAATTCTAAAAACCATTTTTTCTCACAACTGATGCCAGTAACAAGATATTGGAGCTGTTCTGTCTCAAAATCAAAAACCAATTTGTTTCGCAAGTAGAACCCTAAACGAACATGAAATTAATTACGCAGCAATTGAAAAATAACTTTTAGCCATCTTTGGGCAACTAAATATTTCCGATCTTATCTTTACGGTACAGAATTTGCAGATGCTTTATTCAGAATTAAAATTGAAGAAAACTTGTTAGGAGAAACTTCCGATGTAACAATATTTCATTTCACTCACAGAAAGACCAATCATTTAATTTAAAAGACAAATAGAATTTGTAAAAAATAACTCAAATAACGTAAACGTCACTAATTACTTTTATAAAACAAAAATCTTAATAAATTATGTCGAAATGACACACAATCATGCAAAAGAATTAATTAAAGAATACTTATGTTCAAAGAAGAGTGTTATATAGTTCAGCAACAAAGACGATTTTCTTACATTCCAGAACGCTTTCGTTGAAATAATTAGTCTCTATAACATTACAAAAGTAATGAGATCAACTAAAAAACTAACAGACCTCCAAACGTGCCGCATTCAAAGAATACATTATTAATACACACGAAAAGCTACTACATCCAAAAAGAGAAAAAATGACACTATTATTTAAAGAAAAATATTATTACCCAGATTATCAAATCTTAATTAAAAAAAAAATAAATAAATAAAAAACAGAATAAAACAAGAAAGAAAAGTACAGTCGAGCGTGCCCGACCGTATAATACTCTCTGCATTTGTCCCGATTAAATTATTAAAATCGGTATCGAGATATTACAATGTGAATTACTTGCATTAAAACACGTTGAAACAAAAACAATCTAAGCATAATCAAACACACATCTGTTTGTTTGTATTCGAATACACATACATATGTACGTTTGACAATATATGATGCATATATGTATGTATGTGTGTATTCGGCGCAGCCAGCGACCGCGGGCAGCGCTGCCGACACACACGCAGCGAAAACGTTCGAACATGTGCTTGTGTGTTTCTGCGAGAGCGAATTGGCAAGTTTTGCTATGTTTATGTCGACGACGTAATCATCTTTTCAGAAGATGAGGAATCCCACATTAAACACGTGGATTGGGTCCTAAAAAGCTTACACGAAGCAAACATGAGGGTCTCCGTCGAAAAGTCACGTTTTTTTAAGAAAAACGTTAACCTTCTAGGCTTCATAGTCACCAGTACTGGCGCCACGACGGATCCTGAAAAGGCTAGGGCAATACGGAAATATCCAGAACCTAAAACACTGTTCGAGGTCAGATCATTTCTAGGCCTCGCAAGTTATTACAGCTGTTTCATTAGGGACTTCGCTGCAATAGCAAGACCCATCTCGAATATCTTGAAGGGTGAAAATGGAACAGTTAGTAAGCATAGGTCCAGAAATTTAAAGGTTCAATTCTCTGAAGTGCAGCAAAGAGCGTTTCAGAAGTTGCGCGATATTTTGTCATCCGAGAATGTAATGCTCAGGTACCCCGATTTTAAGAAGCCATTCGATCTAACGACCGATGCTTCGGTTCACGGCATAGGTGCAGTTTTGTCTTAAGAGGGTCGTCCCATAACAATGATTTCAACAACATTGAAGAACAGCGAGGTTAACTATGCAACAAATGAGAGAGAGTTATTGGATATCGTATTGTAGCATATCTACCCTACCATTATATTAATTAAAGGGTATAACATTCCATTAATACATTGTGACACTTTGTCATATTAAATAAACAGTACCCAAACGTTCTTAAGACCACACTGAATTACGTAAACATTCCAGCGCATATGTAATGCGATCAGACGCTTATGTATAAGCAGATCGCAGCGCGTGGGAAATGCTGAGCATGCACTTTGCAGCTCAAGTGGTCAGATCATAGGCATGCCTTCAGCATCCTAATATACACAAATACACACATAAGCAACTATATAGAAATAAGAACACTATGTATTAGACTTAAGCAAACCAAAATGATTTTGAACAAAAACAGTTGCAAAGAAACCGCCAACAAGAGCAAAAGCTCTTCTCGTTTATAAAATGAATAAAACAAGAATACTTTGCAAACCACATGGCGACCGTGACAAAGTGACAAAGTCACACGGAGTGTTATAATATTAATAAAACAAGAAAGAATGCTATAGTCGCCTAGCGACTTTAAGATACCCGTTACTCAGTTTCAATTTGTTATTAACAATGGTGATGGATATAATAACTTGGCAAACACAGAACATTTTCATACAAATTCATGTTTAGAGCATATTTTTGACCGATCGTTCCTATGGGAGCTATACGATATAGTAGTCCGATTTGGATTAAACTTGGTCAGTATATATATATTATTGGCAGATGTATTCTGTGTGAGTTTGATTAATATAACTTAGTTAAGCAAAAGTTTTTCATACTAATTCATATTTGGAGCGTATTTTTGACCGATCGGCCCTATGAGAGCTATACGATATAGTAGTCCGATTTGGATCAAACTTAGTCAGTATATATATATATTATTGGCAGATGTATTCTGTGTGAGTTTGATTAATATAGCTTAGTTAATGCAAAAGTTTTTCATACTAATTCATATTTGGAGCGTATTTTTGACCGATCGTTCCTATGGGAGCTATACGATATAGTAGTCCGATTTGGATCAAACTTGGTCAGTATATATATATTATTGGCAGATGTATTCTGTGTGAGTTTGATTAATATAGCTTAGTTAACGCAAAAGTTTTTCATACTAATTCATATTTGGAGCGTATTTTTGACCGATCGGCCCTATGGGAGCTATACGATATAGTTGTCCGATTTGGATCAAACTTGGTTAGAACATGTACTTCATAGACATGTACTGTAAATTCAGGGTCAGATAGAACAGCTAATAAAAAAGTTTCCTATACTAAAACATTCTAGTTTTACCTGTACATTTACCTTTATATGGAAATAAAACGCCCTAAAAAACACAACAGACATACATTAAAGTGTACAAAACAAAATAATATACACAAAATCGCTCAATCATTTAAGCTGAAAACAAAAACTAAACAAGCCAGTGCGAAGACCAGCACCGGCACCGCTAGACGCGCCAAGTCTAGCCAATGAGTGACAACGACAGCCCCGATACTGCTCCTATTGAGCAAAGGGAAGCATCTTCACTTCAGGAGTACCTGTTTCCAAACGATGGACCACGCCCACTCACAATAGCTGAGTACCGGTCACGCCAGGAAAAAAAGGTTAAGAAGAAAACAAAACGCGGAGGACGAGTGAGGAAACTTCTTCAAACAAAGAGGTTTGAAGAAGAGTCCCTCAAATTCGCTACAACACCAGAAGACCGACAACACTGCCTAGAGCGTATAAAAAAAAATAATTTTTCCACGTCTCCAGCGCTGAGTATTTATACTCAGCTGCAAACAAATTTTTATGATTAATTGATAAATCTGTAATAATTTCATTACACTTAGATTATCATTCAACTTTTCACTTTGAAAAAAAAAGAGAAAATATCTTTCTTCTTTAAATAGACCCCAAAAATAATGATAAAATTTTCATAATTAAAATTTTTTTCCATAAGCGCTATTGAATATATATAGTTATATATATAAAAAAAAGGGTTTTTTCAAACTACAATGGGATGATTTAGTGACTCTAGGTAGGCAGATAATACTGCCAACGTTATAAACAACGTTAAAATAGTTGATCATACTGACGATATAAAATCGTTGTGGATCCTTGTATTAGTTATAACAATCATACTTATTTTACAATTTTTGCTTACACTTTATGTTAAGCACAACAAGATATTTAAGAAAACATACATGAGTAGAGCAAATAACCTAGACGGAATTTAAGTAATGAATAAGGAAAAGATTAACCTCGTTTATGATAACTGTCCAAACTTCCCATAAATGCAATTAAACTTTTGCATTCTTATAGCGAATACGTATCCATTAATCAGTTCGAAAATAACAGCCCACTAATATATTGTGACAAAGTAGAAAAGGCAATGGTATTAACAACACTACCATATGTCAAAGTAAAATCAGTAAAAGAAGAGCATTCATTATTAGGTATAACAACAATATGGTTAGTTCGTTTACATAAGTAATAATTCCAGAAAGAATAGAATGGAACGAGATTGCAAATCATATAAACGCATCTCGTAATAAATTTGACAAATCTTATAAATGCATAAATAAAGATGCAATTATAAAGGCAGAAACGTTAACGAACCATATTGAAATATTAGTTAAGGAATATAATAATATCGTAGATATAGTTAATAGGTACGAAACTAAACTAATACCTGAGCACAGAGAAAAATGTTTAAGGGTTATAAAATCCCTAAACACAAGATTAATTTCTGTCACCAATAGACGACATATTCAAATCAATGTGCCAGGAAGTCTAAACCAATTGGCGGATTTCAATCCCAGTCAATTAAAAGAATTAGACGAATCAATACAAACGAGTGATGTTGAATCTGAAAGTGATATAGAATTACTAGAAGAAACATCAAGTGATTTAAACGATTCAAAACAAAAGCTAATAGCAAAAACCAAAATGGCTCAAACAAAAGTAGAATTTATTAAGCTAGCCACAGCTATGATACCAGAGTTTGATGGCAAACCTAATAATCTACAAGGTTTTATAGATGCTTTGAATCTATTGGAAACCGTAAAAGGCGAGCATGAGCTAACAGCCGTAAGCCTTATAAAAACAAAATTAAACAAGAAAGAATGCTATAGTCGCCTCGCGACCTTAGGATACCCGTTACTCAGTTTCAATTTGTTATTAACAATGGTGATAGATAAGATAGCTTGCAAACACACAACATTTTCATACAAATTCATGGTTAGAGCATATTTTTGACCGATCGTCCCTATTGGAGCTATACGATATAGTATTCCGATTTGGATTAAACTTGGTCAGTATATATAGTGACATATTCATACTGAATATGTCTACATTATACATAACAATAGTACATAGCAGCCTAAACGTCGAATTCTACATCAATAGCGATTCTCCAACTATAAACATTCCCAAGCTGCACTTGTAAACAATTTCGGCAATCGTAAATAAAGAGCAGCCTAGCCGGAGCATCTTCCCCAATCGATCAGCAACGATCGAAAACCGCTCAATCAGCATATTTTTGCTCACAGGCACAAGCTGAGAAATCGCACAATTCTTGGTTTCCAACTTTTAGCGATCACCCCAAATTGTCAACATTTAAATCCCTGTAAACAGAACCTTCATTATTATCTATTAAGCAGATATCAGTTAGTGTTATGTTGATCATCAATAAAGCAAGTTGTCGTGAATTTAAACGCGAAGGCAACCCAAGCGACGGTCAATATCGCGTCAACCAACAATTCGCATTTTTTGGCAAAAGCCACGGATGTTCAAAACTTGAAAATAATTCAAGAAGATGCGATAGAATTCGGAGAGGACATAATTCCAGACATACCTGGTTATCTCAATAAAATTCGAAAAAGCTATCTGTGCAAACAAACAAAAAACAAACTCAATCGTAATTAAGCTAATAAAGTGAATTATAAGAAAAACTAAGAAACTAAACTAAGTGAAGCTTTTTAACGTACATTTAAAATATTGGTTAAGGGGAAAAAAAAAAATATATATATATAAGTTAACACATAGCACTTAATATAGAATATTAAGCAACCCTCGCAATAGCGACACTGCATACTTTGTATCAGCGCGCTATAGATGCAGTGGTCAGCAGCGATAACCGGGCACTTCTGTTTAGCTGCACGAGTTTCCGTTATTGCCTAAGATTGCTGAGTCGGCTTGCCGACCATGACGTTGTGGCGTGATGCGAGTTTTGGCTTATGTTAAATGAAACATAATTTGTATTAAGAAATCAGTTTTTTGAATACAGCTCTCTTCCAGTAAGTCGCTTAAATAAATATTCACTCCGGCACTTGGCCGTTAAATAATTTGTTCCATTGTCTGAGCCCGAGGCCAGCAATAGGAGGCTCAGTCGCCTCTCAACCTAATTATCAATCCTCAGAGAAATGAAAATAATTAATTGGCGCCCAACTAGTGGTCGGACTCCACTACCAACAATTAAAACAGCAGTACAGGAGCTGCCACAACCAACAACAAGTAAAACAGCAGCACAGGAGCTGCAACAACCAACAACAATTAAGACAGCAGCGCGGGAGCTGCAAGTGACAGAGTTTACTACGAGATTTTTTTTTTGTTAGTTGAATCATGTAAGTGGATACTCTAGCCAACATTTTTTTTTCATCAAATACAAAAAGTGTTAAGTTTATTTTGTAAAAAATCAATTAGTACTAGTGAGCATTTCATATTGCAACAGATAATGTACAAAATTTTTTCGTTTAATAATAATCAGAACCAAGTGAGAGTGACTGCGTTGAGAATTTTAGTTTACTTTGTGTTGCTTTCTGCGTGTCCAAAATTGTGCATACAGTTCTCGTGGCTCAGAGCTGCGATGTAATTCGACCCATCTTTTGACGGCCCGTTTTGTTTTTCGCGGCCACTGGCCTGCGCATGTCACGCTTCAACCCATATAGAAACCCTCGCAGTCTAGTGACTCAGATTCCGACTGTGACACTCGCATCAGAGTCCCGGCTACAAGACTTCTCCCTGCAGTTCCCCCACCATCAGGTAAAATGGATCCAGATCATCTTAGGGAAGTGATAAAGTCGGCTATAAGCAGTGTTTTAGCCGAACAGGCCGCTGCAAATCAGCAGAGGGAGCAAGCATTGACTAAAAAAATTAATGAGTTAGCTGAACAAATAGCAGCAGCAAACGTTGCCGCCCCACAAGTAGTAGCGTATGCTGCTATAGAAATTAGAAACGACATTCACTGTGACGAGCCGCTAGATGCCGTCAAGTGATTTCCTGAGTTTGCAGGTGTACAAGAATCTTATGTATCTTGGAGGCAGGCAGCATTAGCAGCTTACGAGATTACCACATAATGGCAGTTCTCGTCATTATCAGGTTGTTATCATCATAAGAATCAAAATTAGGGGCCCCGCATGTCATTGAACAGGAATTAGGTACCTTGAGGCAAGGTGGCCTGTCCCTGCTTCAATATTACGATGAGGTAGAGGAGAAACTCACTCTTCTCACTAACAAAGTTATCCTGTCATATGAGCCGGCTTTAGCAAAGGGCTTATGTGAAAAACTCCGCGACGCTGCGTTGCGTGTGTTCATATTGGTTCTCAAGCGCAGTCTTACAGATGTGCTCTTGGCAGCAAAGCCCAGAGATTTGCCTTCAGCGCTAGCTCTCGCGCAAGAAGTCGAGTCAAATCATGAAAGGTACGCATTCGCGGCTAATTTCGCAATAAGTCTAGAAGACAAAGAGCGCAAGCCGCATGCAAAAGGTCAGGGGCACCAATAGGAGTGGCATTCGCAACAAGCCGAAACACAAGCTAGCGGTACAAAGAATCCGCATTTTAGTAAGCAAAGCAGGGCCACAGTTCAGACTGACCAACGAAGCAGCAGGCAGCACACTAATAATGACGCACCGGTGCCCATGGAGGTCGATCCTTTCTTCTCGAGGGTTTTGCAGCCCACTCAGGCCCCTGCTTACGCGAATAGGAAGCACCCCGCATCTGACCGCACAGGTGGTCAGAGAAATCAGCAGAGGTTGAATCACTTCACACAAGACGCGGGACAGGGGCAGAGGTGTATGCTGGTGCCGCCTCCAGCGCAGCGGCACAAATCAATGACGATTGTAGTTATGACTCTGATGCCCTCAATTTTTTAGGAGCAAATCCCTGCTACCCGTCATCAGATGAAGAGTAGCAGGGACTCACATGCGATTCCTCATAGACAAGGGCGCGCTCAAGAATTTCATTCGGCCACATGAAGGGTTGAAAGGCGTCCGCTCGGTAGAGTGCCCCTTCAAAATTCACTCCATTCACGGCGAGACACAAATTACACACAAATGCTTTGTTTCAATGTTTGGTTTAAAGGCAACTTTTTTTATTCTGCCGGACTTGTCAACTTGTTAACTTGCAATACGAGTTCAAAAGACTCCCCTTTGGATTAAAGAATGCAGCAAGCATCTTCCAAAGAACCATCGACGACATACTGCGAGAGCCAATTGGCAAATTTTGCTATGTTTATGTCGATCACGTAATCATCTTTTCAGAAGATGAGGAATCCCACGTTAAACACGTGGATTGGGTCCTAAAAAGCTTACACGAAGCAAACATGAGGGTCTCCGTCGAAGTCACGTTTTTTTAAGAAAAACGTTAACCTTCTAGGCTTCATAGTCACCAGCACTGGCGCCACGACGGATCCTGAAAAGGTTAGGGCAATACAGGAGTATCTAGAATCTAAAACACTGTTCGAGGTCAGATCATTTCTAGGCCTCGCAAGTTATTACAGATGTTTCATTAGGGACTTCGCCGCAATAGGAGGATCCATCTCGAACATATTGAAGGGTGAAAATGGAACAGTCAGTAAGCATAGGTCCAGAAATATAAAGGTTCAATTCTCTGAAGTGCAGCAAAGGGCGTTTCAGAAGTTGCGCGATATTTTGTCATCCGAGAATGTAATGCTCAGGTACCCCGACTTTAAGAAGCCATTCGATCTAACGACCGATGCTTCGGCTCACGGCATAGGTGCAGTTTTGTCTCAAGAGTGTCGTCCTATAACAACAACGCTGTAAATGAACAAGAAATTGAGTCCTGCGCAGCAACGATCCACAGTGAGGTATCTCTCACCAACACCATTGAGACAACAGACAAATCGTTCAACTGTTTTCAAAACCAAATATTGCTAGAAGAGGCGCGTTTCCCCTTAAAACGAAGTTTTATTCTTTTTATACTCTCTGCAAGAGTATATTGGGTTTGTGAAAAAGTATGTAACATGCAGAAGGAGGCGTGGCCGACCCCATAAAGTATATATATTCTTGATCGGCGTCACAAGCCGAGTCGATATAGCCATGTCCGTCTGTCCGTCTGTCTGTCTCTGTCTATCCGTATGAACAAACAGATTTCAGAGATGGTTAGAGCTGCAAGTTCGAGTTTGGTGTCAAACGATTACATATTTAGTCAGTCAATACAAGAATCTTTTTTTTTCGATGACACGTCCCATTCGCCCACAATAAGCCAAAAACTGGACACACTTCGGTGTTTTCGGCAAATATCTCAGTAACTATGGCACCTAGGATCACCAATTCTGGTACGGGAGTTCCTAGCGATAGCATAGTTGCGTTGCCATTTAAAATTTTCGACTGCCACGCCCACTTTTCCCACATTTGATTAAATAGTCTTCAAACTTCAATGCCGTTTTTATCGAACTTGTTCTTATCGTACAGTGTTGTAGTTTATAATTCGTGTGGAGACTAACTATATTAAACTATCCTGAACGGCACATAAAAATCGGACTATAAACAAGAAAACTAGAGATAGAAACACACAAGCACATGTTCGAACGTTTTCGCTGCCTGTGAGTCGGCAGCGCAACCCGCGGTCGCTGGCTCCGCCGAATACATACATACATACATATTTCCATCATATACAAACAGATGTATGTTTGATGCAAGTACTTCACATTTTAATATTTGAATACCGATTTTAATCATTTAATCGGGAAAAAATGCAGAGAGTGTTATACGGTCGGCTGTGCTCGACTGTACTTTTCTTTCTTGTTGGGAATAAGAAACGCTACTTGATGAGCTATATCGCTGCTAGACGGGCTCGAAGATATAGTCTCACCCAAATGCGTAAATGCCCTCCACTGTAATTTACACACGCTTGCAATGATACAAGATACCTTTGTTCGAAGATACCCAGCCACAAAGTTCTGGCACTGCAAAAATCGCGTAGTGGACATATTTGCGGTTGGAGAAAGGAGGGAAATCCTCACAAAGGGGCATAATAGGGCCCATAGGTCTGCACAGCAAAATGTTAAGCAGGTACTCTCGGAGTACTACTTTCCAAAGATGGCAAAAATAGCCAATGAAATAGTACAAAATTGGAAAACATGGAAACTAGGGGTAAATACGATAGACACCCCAAAAAACAAGAGTTTGGGGAGACGCCGATCCCTTCACATGTAGGAGAGATGTTACACATAGACAATTTCTCCACTGACAGGAAATACTTTCTCACTTGCATCGACAAGTTCTCCAAGTTTGCTATTGTCCAACCGGTCCCTTCAAGAACCATTGTAGATCTGAAGCCAGCCTTAATGCAACTAATGAATTTTTTTCCAAAAGCCAGATCCATTTACTGTGACAATGAACCGTCATTGAATTCAGAGACCATCGTGACTATGCTAACAAACAACTATGGGGTCAGCATTTCAAATGCACCACCATTACATAGCATCTCGAATGGACAGGTTGAGCGCTTTTACAGCACTCTATTAGAGCTAGCCAGATCCAACATAGTCATTTCGAGGCTTTGGTGTGTTTGCCTGCTGGTTCTCGGTTATTGTTGTGCGCTTTGTTGGAGTTTGGTCTCCTTGGAACTGGAGTTGGATCTTGACCTTTGCTTTGCCGCTGTTTCTTAAATTTGCACATAAGCGCGGTTCGTTTGATATACATATACAGTTGCGAAATTCGGTTGTGTTAGTGCCAACGCTGCTTGAAAATAACCAAGCACACATACAGTAAGTGCTAGCACATACATACATACGTGCGCAGTTACTCAGCGGTTGTCAGTTTTTGGTCGTTCGCATCGTTTTCGTTTGCTTATATCTACATAAGCACTAGCAACATACATACATACATACGTGTGCTGATTAATTGCAAGCTGTTTAAGTTTTCGTTGGTCTGTCGCTGCGTTACCTAAATACGTATGTGCTGCTGTTGTTGCCTGCATATGTAAGTTAACACATCCGGTCAGACAAAGTCAACGACTGCAGTTCTGCACGATCAGCAAAGCTGCAATAATGCCTAATGCCAATTATGCCAAACTCCACAATACGTTGCCGTCAACATTCCATGCGCCGTCGCGACGTTGAAACATAATCCATTCAGCATAATTGCTGACACAGCGATTATAGGTCAGGGCTAGCTTATGTTAAGAATATTTTGTCATTTATATTTCAGTACGGATTTGACCAATAAACGCTGATTTAACTTCGTGCAGAGATCACAAGTAAACAGTCTGAGTATATTAATTATTAACTGGCGCCCAACTGGCAGAACCTGCTCATCAAAGAAATTTTAAGCAAGGAGACAACATCTTTGGATCGACATCGTTGGACTTGATAAACAGACGGAAAAGGAGATTTACAATAACATATAAAAACCATAGTTTTAAAAGAATGTGAGTAGAGTGCTTATTTAAAGTAAATAAATACAAAAATTTAAACAAAAAGTGTTTGTAAAGTGTCTTTGCGAGGGAAAATTTTTGAATTAAATTGAAAATCTTATGAGTAAAGAAGAAGTATATGACTTAGAACTAGAAGAACTAATAAAAGATATAAAAAACAAACTAGTGCCGGAACAAAGAAAAAATAAAATGGCAGTGAGTGAAGAAAATTTGAAAGCGCTGCTCGACCCTACCATTATATTAATTAAAGGGTACAACAGTTCATTAATACATTGTGACACTTTGTCATATTAAATAAACAGTACCCAAACATTCTAAAGACCACACTAAATTACGTAAACATTCCAGCGCATATGTAATGCGATCAGACGCTTATGTATAAGCAGAGCGCAGCGCGTGGGAAATGCTGAGCGTGCACTTTGCAGCTCAAGTGGTCAGATCATATGTATGCCTTCAGCATACATACATAAGCAACCATATAGCAATAAGAACTTTATGTATTAGACTTAAGGAACCTAAAAATGATTTTGAATAAAGCAGTCTCTACCGAATCACAAATGAGAGCAGAAGCTCTACTCGAGTCGACTATTTTAATAAACTTAACACATGGCGACCGTGACAGTGAACTATGTCAGAGTTCGAATTAAGAAAATAATGTGAACAAAACAAACACATAATATTGCATATATATATGTATATGATTGAGTGATAAAGAAAGAGAAAAGACATAGTTTCAACTGCAGAAAAGAACTGACAGCTACAGTCCGTAATAAGTGCTGAGGTTTTGAGCGCCACAAGCAAAACAAACAAACAAAACAAAGAAAAAACAAACCATAAAACAAAAACAATGGATTTATTTCTATGAAATAAAAATCTGCAGCGTTACCAACCAATGACACAATAAAAAAAAAAATTAAATACAAAACAAAAAAATAAAATAATTTTTGGCAATGGATGCAGCCTGTGCGAAGACCAGCACCGGCACCGCTTGACACGCCAAGTCTTGCCCATGAATGACGACAGCTCCGATACTGCTCCTATTGAGCAAAGGGAAGCACCTTCACTTCAGGAGTACCTGGAAGTGTTTCCAAACGATGGACCACGCCCACTCACAATAGCTGAGTACCGGGCACGCCAGGAGAAAAGGACTAAGAAGAAAACTAAACGCGGAGGACAAGTGAGGAGACTTCTTCAAACAAAAAGGTTTGAAGAGGAGTCCCTCAAATTCACCACAACGCCAGAAGACCGACAACGCTGCCTAGAGCGTATACAAGAGTTAAAAAAGGAACTTCGTGGGAGATCCAAGCAGAGCAAGAGGGCCGCAGAAATGCGAAAGCCTTAACTTGCTAATAAATTAAGACTCTAAAAGAATTGATGCACGAAAGTGCAATTCAAAATTACTAATTTCTGTTAGGCTATTTACTAACAATGTGGTTGGAGAATTTTTTTTTATATCTATGATTTGTTGTGAATTGTGAGCCAACCACATATATGTATATATATAAAACAAAAAAAAAAAACTTTTCCACGTCTCAGGCGCTGAGTATTTATACCCAGCTGCATACAAATTTAAAAAAAAAAAAAATTTTTTTCATAATTAAAATTTTTCATAGTTAAAATTTTTTCATAATTAAATTTTTTTTTCCTTCTCCATAAGCGCATTATTGAGTATATAGTAAAAAAAAAAAAAGTTTTATTTTCAAACCACAATGGGTTGGTTTAGTGACTCAAGTGAGGCAGATGATAATACTGCCAACGTTGTAAACAACGTTAAAATTGTTGATCATACTGACGATATAAAATCGTTGTGGATCCTTCTCTTAGTTATAACAATTATACTCATTTTACAATTTTTGCTTACACTTTATGTTAAGCACAACAGGATTCTAAAGAAAAGATACATGAGTAGGGCAAATAACCTAAACGGTATTTAAGTAATGAATGAGGAAAAGATTAACCTCGTTCATAATAACTGTCCAAACTTTCGGTGGAACTAACAGTCCACTAATATATTGTGACAAAGCAGAAAAGGCAATGGTATTAACAACACTACCATATGTCAATATAAAATCAGTAAAGGAAGATAATTTAATATTAGGAATAAAAACAATATGATTGGTTCGTTTACATAAGTAATAATTCCAAAAAGAATGGAATGGAACGAGATTGCAAATAATATAAACGCATCTCGTAATAAATTTGACAAGTCTTACAAATGCATAAATAAAGATGCAATTATTAAAGCAGAAACGTTAACCAACCATATTGAAATATTAGTTAAGGAATATAATAATATCGTAGATATAGTTAATAGATACGAAACTAAACTAATACCTGAGCATAAGGAAAAATGTTTAAGGGTTATAAAATCCCTAAACACAAGATTAATTTCCGTCACCAATAGGCGACATATTCAAATCAATGTGCCAGGAAGTCTAAACAAATTGGCAGATTTCAATCCGAGTCAATTAAAAGAATTAGACGAATCAATACAATCAAGTGATGTTGAATCTGAAAGTGATATAGAATCACTAGAAGAAACAACAAGTAAATCAATCGATTCAAAATAAAAACTAATAACAAAAACTAAAATGGCTCAAACAAAAATAGAATTTATTAAGCTAGCCACAGCTATGATTCCCGACTTTGATGGCAAACCTAATAATCTACAAGGTTTTATAGATGCTTTGAATCTATTGGAAACCGTAAAAGGCGAACATGAGCTAACAGCCGTAAGCCTCATAAAAACAAAATTAAAAAATGAGGCAAGAAATTTAATAAGTAATGAGCAAACAATTGCGGAAATCATTACACAATTAACAAAAGAAGTACAAGGAGAATCGGCAGAAGTAATAGCTGCTAAGCTACTTAACCTTCAACAAAAAAATAAAACGGCCAACCAATACACTCAAGAAATAGAAAAAATGACTCGAGCTCTTAAAGGAGCTTATATCACTGAAGGGGTTACCCCATCTGTTGCGAGTAAACTTAGCACTGTAGAAGCTGTAAAAGCTATGATCAAAAACTGTCAAAATGATAAAGTAAAAATTATAATGCGAGCATGCATTTTTTCAAATATGAACGAAGCCATATCAAAATTTATCAGTACTTACACTGAAGAAACAGGTCAAAGCAACGCTGTCTTATATTATAGACAGGGTTCAAATCAAAACAATAGAGGAGGCCGAGGTTATAATCGTGGAAGAAATAACTACCACAACAATAACAACCGAGGCAACAACAACAATTATAACAACAATAACCGTGGAGGAAGACGAGGCCAAAATCGAGGAAGAGGCCGAGGTAACTCCAACCAAGGTTATAATAACAACAATGTCCGACTTGCCCAAACTAATTCGGGAAACGGCCAGAACCCTTCAGATACTCAGAGCAACTAGAAAATAATATATATACACTCAATCTCAGTTTCAGCATTATTCAGCAAAAATTATACCTTATTAATAGACACTGGTGCAGATATTTCGATATTAAAGGAAAATATAGACATATTTGATAATGTAAATACATACATTTCAACACAAATAACAGGCATTGGTAAAGGTTCAGTTTTTTCGAAAGGTTTAGCATTCGTAGAATTATCTACAGGAAAACATGTAATACCACATGGTTTCCATATAGTCAATCAAAACTTTCCAATACCAAGCGATGGTATTATTGGAATAGATTTCATAAAAAAATACAATTGCCAATTAGACTTCACACAATTAAGTGATTCTCTAATACTACGGCCAAATAATCTAAACTATACAATACATATACCAATTATTCACACTTGTGATAATAATGCCACAATACTTCCAGCTCGTGCTGAAGTTGTCCGTCAAATTAACATAGTTTCAAAAGAACAAAATGTTCTTATTCCCAATCAAGAAATTGAGGAAGGAATTTTCATTGGAAATACAATTTCCAACCAACAGAATACATTTGTCCGAATATTAAACACTACTGATTCAATAAAAATATTAAACCTTAACAAAATAAAAATTGAAACTCTAAGTGACTACGAGATAGTCCAAGAAACTAACAAAGAAAGACAAAATACTGTCATGAAAAAACTAATTCAGAACTTTCCACCACTATTTAAGCCTATATTAAAAAATCTTTGCACAAAATACACCGATATATTCGGACTAGAAACCGAATCTATAACCACAAATAATTTTTACAAACAAGAGCTGAGATTAAAAGACACAGAACCAGTGTATATAAAAAATTATAGAATACCACACGCTCACAAAGACGAAATCAACAGACAAGTTAACAAACTCATTCTTGATAAAATAGTAGAGCCCTCAGTATCTGAATATAACAGTCCAATACTACTGGTGCCAAAGAAAGGCTTACCAGGTTCAAATGAAAAACGATGGCGATTAGTAGTAGATTATCGTCAAATTAATAAAAAGCTGTTATCAGACAAATTTCCACTTCCAAGAATTGACGATATTCTTGACCAATTGGGCAGAGCTAAATATTTTTCGTGTCTAGACTTAATGTCTGGATTTCATCAAATAGAGCTGAAAGAACACTCTAGAAATTTAACGTCATTTTCAACCAGCAATGGTTCATATCGTTTCACGCGATTACCTTACGGATTAAAAATAGCGCCAAATTCTTTTCAAAGAATGATGACAATAGCTTTTTCTGGATTAGACCCTTCACAAGCTTTCTTGTACATGGATGACTTAATTGTCATCGGTTGTTCGGAAAAACACATGATCAAAAACTTAACAAATGTTTTTGACTTGTGCAGAAAACACAACCTTAAACTACACCCAGAAAAATGCTCTTTCTTCATGCACGAAGTGACATTCCTAGGTCATAAGTGTACTGATAATGGAATTCTTCCAGATGACAAAAAGTATGATGTAATTGAAAATTACCCAGTCCCAACGGACGCTGATAGCGCTAGAAGATTTGTAGCATTCTGCAACTACTACAGACGTTTTATTAAAAATTTCGCCGACTATTCAAGGCATATAACTAGGTTATGCAAAAAGAATGTAAATTTTCAATGGTCTGATGAATGCCAAAATGCATTCAATTATTTAAAAAAGGCTTTAATTAAGCCCGCTTTATTGAAATATCCTGATTTCGATAAAGAATTTTGCGTTATTACAGATGCAAGCAAACACGCCTGTGGAGCCGTTCTGACACAAAACTATGGAGATAAACAACTCCCAGTTGCATATGCTTCACGCTCATTCACTAAAGGTGAAAGCAACAAATCAACAACAGAACAAGAATTGGCAGCAATCCACTGGGCAATTACACATTTTCGACCATATATTTATGGCAAACATTTCACTGTAAAAACAGACCATAGGCCATTAACGTACTTGTTCTCAATGACAAACCCCAGCTCAAAACTTACAAGAATGAGATTAGAACTAGAAGAATACAATTTTACTGTTGAGTATCTGAAAGGAAAAGATAATTTTGTAGCTGATGCACTTTCACGCATCACTATTAATGATTTTAAAAACATAACCAATACAATTTTAAAAGTCACTACTAGAAATCAAAGTAAATAGAAAAACTCCTGCGCAGGAAATGCTCAAGAAGATTTGCCTATGCAAACACTTGACAACGCTTCTAAGCCCAACGTATATGAAGTCATTTGTAATGACGAAATACGAAAAGTAGTGGCCTTGCATATAACAAACAATACATGTTTTCTGAAACATGGAAAGAAAATTATTGCAAGAATTGATGTTGATGATTTGTACACCAATGGAACCCTTGACCTAGGTCAATTCTTCCAAAGGCTTGAAAAGCAAGCCGGTATACTTGGAATCAGCCAACTCAAAGTGGCACCGTGCGAAAAGATCTTTGAATCTATTTAAATAGAATCTTTTAAAACATTGGGCAATAAAATATTGAAAATACTAAGAGTAGCGCTACTCAAGCCGGTGACAATAATAAATAATGATAAAGATCGAGAAGCGATACTGTTTACATTCCATGACGATCCAATACAAGGAGGTCATACAGGCATTACTAAAACTTTGGCCAAAGTAAAAAGATATTATTATTGGAAAAATATGACACGTCATATCAAAGAATACATTAATAAATGTCCAAAATGCCTTACTTCAAAAACAACAAAACACACGAAGACCCCAATGATAATAACAGAAACACCAATATATGCTTTCGACAGAGTGATAGTAGATACTATAGGTCCACTACCACGTTCAGAGAATGGCAATGAATACGCAGTTACGCTAATATGCGATTTAACAAAGTATTTAGTAACTATTCCAATTGCAAACAAAAGTGCAACAACTATTGCTAAAGCAATATTCGAAAAATTTATTCTGAAGTACGGTCCAATGAAGACGTTCATTACGGACATGGGAACAGAATATAAAAATTCAATAATTAATGACTTGTGCAAATATCTAAAAATAGACAACATAACGTCTACTGCACACCATCACCAGACATTAGGGACAATAGAACGAAGTCATAGAACTTTTAATGAATACGTTCGTTCATACATATCTGAAGACAAAACCGATTGGGATGTTTGGATTCAATATTTCACGTATTGTTTTAACACAACACCCTCGGCGACTCATGATTATTGTCCATACGAACTAGTCTTTGGCAGAATACCAAGACAGTTCATAGATTTTAATAAAGTAGACACTATAACACCTTTATATAACATAGATGATTACTCTAAGGAAATAAAGTTTAGATTAGAAATAGCATATAAAAGAGCTAGAATTATGTTAGAAAAAGCTAAGGCTTATAGAAAACAAAATTATGATAAGAAAGTTTCAAATTTTGAATTAAATATAGGAGATAAGGTTCTTCTTAGAAATGAAACAGGGCATAAATTAGACCCAGTATATTTAGGACCATATATAGTAGAGAAAATAGAAGATAATGATAACATTTTTATAAAAGATAAGAAGAATAAGAAACAAAAAGTACATAAGGATAGGCTAAAAATATATCATCAATAATGCGCTTCTTGAAAAAGAAAAATGAGGAAAATTAAACGTTTAAAAAAAAAAAAAAAAAAAAAAAAAATATAAAATTTTTAAAATATAATAATAATATAATAATATAAAATTTTTTTTGGAGGTCTGATCAACCTTTTAAAAATTTTTATATAAAAAAAAAAAAAAAATTTAAAAAAAAAAAAAAAAAAAAAAAAAAAAAAAAAAATATATATATAAGTTAACACCAGCCAATGCGAACCCCCCTTTCCCCCCCCGTACTCCCGATCGCACGCCACTGCGACCTGCCCCCAACTGGACGCCTCTGCCTCAGCGACACACAAGAACTACCCCCGCCACTCTAACCACTCCAGCCACTCAGCCACGCTCCCTCCACCCCGTCTCTCATCGGACAACAACCGCGCTTCGATTTGCCGACTCAGCTCCAATTCCCCACTTACGGCCAGCTATTGCAACACAGTTGCAGTTATGCTGACACGCTCAAGTTCGGGAATGCGGAGTTGACACCGGAAACCGATTCGCGGCCTCAGCAGCGGTCACACGCGAACCGCTGACGTTGCTGACGCCGCTGCCGCCGCCAGAACCGCTCTGCCCCTAAGACGCCGGCGCCGCGGTCGCGACGGCAAGCTAAGAAGCGGCCATCCAACGGGAGAACGGGCAGTTCCCCCGAGGCACAGCAAGCAACCAGACGAAATCTTATTTCTCTAACAAGACTCAATAAAATTATTATAACGATCAATCTAAACCGCTTTGACTTATTCAATTCGTCATGCAGATCACCCTTTAGTGAGTATACCCTTGGACTCGGTCGCCTTCAGGATCGCATCCTGTGGCACCGAAGTCCTTAACTGGCGCCCGAGCAGGGACCCTCTCAATCGTGAAGTGCGCGAGTAAAAAAATTTTAAAAAGTGTTGTGCCACAAGTTTTTAATTTACAAAAAAAGAAAAATAAAATAATAAGTGAACAAGTTTTCCTCAGTGTCATTAGATAAGTCAAGGGACGACTTAATTCTTTCCTGCAAAATGTAATGCCAAAAAAAAAAAAAAAAAAAAAAAAAAAAAAAAAATGTTAATCTGTGACCCGGAAAATCTTTCTCTCACTCTATCACAAAAATCTTGATAAAAAATTAAAAAAAAATTTTTGTGTGTGCATAAACAAGCAAAGGGCTAGTGTAAATAAAAATGTGTACGCACCCTTCGTTTTCAAGGGTAGCGGGGGTTCGACTCCCCATCGCAGCCCAGAGTAAAAAAATTAAAAGCGAAAAAGCCGACGGCAAATTGTGGTGGACATTTGTGATGAGCAATGTCGGGGTTCAACTCCCTGTCGCTCGGTGTTTTTCTGGGAAAAAATTAAAAAAATTAAATACGAAAAAGCCGACGGCAAATTTTGGTGGACACTTGCGATATGCGATGTCGGGGTTCGACTCCCTGTCGCTCGGCGTTTCCCTATAAAAATTATTAAATTCACGATATAAAATTGTGCAGCCAAGGCTGGCTTAAAAAAGTTGACGGCTAAAAAATATTGGTGGACATATTTTGTCAGGGGTTCGACTCCCCGCCGTTCAACTGCCAAAGCGGATAATTTGCGTGCATTTCCGATTGAAAGTGGTCCGAGCTTAATTTTAAGAGATAACCACTGTGGCAGCTTGACCTGCAAGTGGCATGTTTTTTTTACTACTTTTAAGAAACCTGTGATCAAGTGCGAGTGCAAGTGCGGTATGTGAACAAGTGAAGTGTGTGGCCAAATGCTGTGTTCCGTTGGAAAGGCTTGGTGATAAAAATAACCCTCAATCGCCTTCGGCTGCCCAACGGTTCGTGGAGTCATCCTTACCCCAGTAGGCTATAAAAGGCTAAAAAGGATCATAAGGACCTCCCGTCAAGCGATAAAAAACAAAAGAAAAAGCTAATTAAATAAAGCGGGAATAAAACGAAGTAGAGAAAATAAATAAAATAAAATAATGGCCCACACCGTTATACTGTCACGAAACCTTGCTCCGCTCCTTGACACGCTTAGAAAATCCAAAAAAAAACAAAAAAAAACAACTATAAAAAAGAAAGAAAGAGGGAAACATCACCTAAAATTATAAACACAATCCTATTACACTGTATTAATAAAAATTCCTATCTCCGACAGATCAGAAAGGAAAGAACCAACACCCCAACACACAATCATCCACACATAAGGCCATTAAGAACATACACTTGGGTAAGTGAGACGTTGTCCTTCTCCCTTGGCAAAAAAAAAAAAAAAAAAAAAAAAAAAAAAAAAAAAAAGCACCAAAATTCTCTAAACCTTAGTATCTTCTTTATACAAAACTGTGGAAAAAATTTCAAAGCTCACCTGTTAGCCAATTTACGCACTTAATTTCTTTAATTGCTTCACTCACTTGTCTTATCTTCGCCTACCGTTGTCGAAAAAAAAAGGAAATGTCGCAAGACCAGGAATTGTCCAGCGTGAAAGAGTCCATGGAAAGATTTGAGGCAACGCTGTCCTTGTTGACCAATCAGAATACTGCCCAGAGGGAAGAGTTGAAGCAGGCCTTGGTTAAGATAAAGGCCCTAGAGGGCGACCTTGCCAGGGAGCGAGGAGCTCGCAACCCCGTGATAGAGGAACCCAGACCGCTAGTTCGTCCTCGTACAGTTTTTGATTTAGCCGAGTGCGGTAAGATACCCGATTGTGTGAAGGATCTTCAGGTTTTTGAGGGGAATGCAACCGAGTTCGATTCATGGGTAAACAGGGTTGAAAATATTTTGATCGACCATGAGATCTTAAAGGACAAGCCTCAGTATAGGGCAATTATAACGTATCTCAGGCACAAAGTAAGGGGTCCCGCGGATGTCGCTCTGACCTCCTATGGTGTGGCCGATGACGATTGGCCGGAGATGAAACGCGTCTTGACACTCCATTATGCCGACAAACGTGACTTGAGCACGTTAGAACTTCAGTTGGGAAAAATGACTCAGGGGCCGAACAATGTCGACGTGTTTTTCAATAAGATTAATGGCCATTTTTCTCTGATAATGGGAAAGCTAAAGAACGGACCATATTCAACGGAGGTAGCATCTGCCCTCATGGATATTTACAGGAAAAAGGCGTTGGACGTCTTCGTGAGCGGCTTAAATGGCGACTTGCCAAGATTTCTTATGCTGCATAGGCCGAATAGCCTCCCTGAGGCGTACTCCTTGTGCAACGAGTTGCAGAACGTGTGCATGAGGGCGGGTCCCACGTTCGAGGCTTCGTACAGACCTTTTCCCGGAAACCAACGTCCAATTGGATCGGCATCGGGGCCTCCACGTCCCTTCCCCAACAATGGCGACTTTAGGCATGCGCCACCTGCTCGTAATAACGACCCTCGACCGTCGTTCACTCCTAGATATAGTGCACCGTCAGTAAGGCCGGCGCTGAAGATGGAATCAAATCAGTCAGGACAGTCGCAGAGGTCGAACGTCCCTTCATCAGGCAGCTTCAAAAGAGCTCCAAGTGGGGCTTCCAACCCGTTCCGTAAGGCACAAAGGCTTTACTATTTGGAGACCTCGAGCGATGCACCCGATGGCGAGGTGGACCCAGAACACGCGCAGTATACCGAAACAGAGTCGTCCTACGCGACTAACGACCACGTGGACGAAACTGGTCTGGCCGAATACTCATCACTAGAGGATGAGTCGAACCAGGCTGGAGAGAGTTTAGCACAAGTAGATGAGGGGCAGGTAAATTTTATGACGAACGCCTCTCTAGCGTACCATATATAGAATATGGCGCGGGAGACGGGGCGAGGCTCAAATTTCTAATCGATACTGGAGCCAACAAGAACTTTATTTGCCCCGGGGTGGCCGCAGGTTGCACCACACTAAGTAAACCATTCCTTGTGCAATCGGCTGCGGGAAACATCGAAATCGGACGACAGCTGACAGGTCCATTCTTCCAATCGGTAGGGAACAACACCCCCCTTACCTTCTATGTACTCCCTGGGTTGGTATCGTTTGACGGTATCATCGGCGACGATAGTCTCAGGGAGCTAAACGCTATAATAGACAGGAAGCGCGATTTACTTACGATAGAACCAGGCATAGGAATCCCTCTGCTCGCCAAAAGATCTAAATCTGTGCATCTGCTGCTCGACGACACGCACTCTGAGGAGGTACGGAAGGCACTCGATCTGTTGCTTGAGGAGTTCTCGGACATTTTTGGACCAATTTTCCTTGGCAGAACCGTCAAAACGACAGTAAGAGCCGAAATACGTACTACCACTCAAGAGCCCGTGTATTCGAAAACCTACCCTTACCCTGCTCACATGCGGGAAGAGGTGGAGCGTCAAGTTGCGGAGCTCGAAGGCGAAGGAATAATAAGACCATCAAAAAGCCCTTACAATTCGCCAATTTGGGTGGTGCCCAAAAAGCCTAAGCCCAACGGGGAAAAACAATATCGCATGGTGATTGATTTCAAGCGCCTTAATGCGGTAACCATTCCTGACCCATACCCAATACCGGATACTACTTCAACCTTGGCCAGCTTGGGCAAGGCAAAACTGTTCACGACGCTTGACCTGACTTCAGGGTTTCATCAAGTGTTGATGAAGGAGTCTGACATACAAAAAATGGCGTTTTCAACCCTTAACGGGAAATACGAGTTCACTAGATTGCCCTTCGGCTTACGAAACGCCCCCGCCATCTTTCAGCGCATGATCGACGATGTGCTCAGACCCCTGATAGGGAAGATATGCTATGTCTATGTGGACGATATAATCGTCTACAGCGACAGTCACGAAAATCACTGGGAACATTTACGAAAGATTTTCAAGACGCTTCGCGAGGTAGACCTGAGGGTCAATCTCGAGAAAACGCATTTTTTAGCTAATCAGGTCAAATTCTTGGGATACATCGTATCCGCAGATGGCATAAGGCCCGACATCAAAAAGGTGGAAGCTATCAGGAAACTCGTGCCGCCCTCCAACGTCAAGGAATTGAAAAGCTTCCTTGGTATGACCTCCTATTACAGAAAGTTTATACAGGACTATGCGAAGATCGCAAAGCCTCTCACCAACTTGACAAGGGGCGAGGCTGCCGGGGTGAAAGCATCTCAATCGAAGAAGGTGCCCATTAAGCTCGATGAGTCAGATGTGAAGGCATTCGAGGATTTGAAGACTCTTCTCTCGTCCTCCGAGGTATTGGCCTTCCCTGATTTTCACAAACCTTTCCACTTGACCACCGACGCATCCGAGTATGCGCTGGGCGCAGTTCTGTCTCAAATACAAGACGGAAAGGATAGTCCCATCGCTTACATCTCTAGGTCCTTGAACAAGACAGAAGAAAACTACGCAGCCAACGAAAGGGAGATGTTGGCGATAATTTGGGCTTTGGATAACCTCCGCACTTACCTTTACGGTGCTGGTTGTATTAAGATCTTCACGGACCACCAGCCTCTTACGTTTTCTTTGGGAAATCGCAATTACAACGCGAAATTAAAAAGATGGAAGGCCCGAATCGAGGAATACAACTGCGAGCTAATATACAAACCAGGGAAGTCCAATGTCGTTGCAGACGCGCTATCGCGCCTCCCTTCTCAGGTGAATATGCTTTACGCGGATTCGCTTGCTGTTGGCGTTTCACAGGCAGGGTCGGACACAGCGGCTACAGTGCATAGCGCTCTTCAAGACGCGACAGATCTTGTGTCACATGTAGAGGCTCCAATTAATGTTTTTAGGAATCAGCTAGTGTTTGACCCCGAGGTGACAACTTACCGTCTCGAAACACCGTTTCCAGGGTATACCAGGCACATCATACCTTTGGGGAATAGGACTATGCCATCTTTGACTTCCATTCTGAGCAAATACCTACGTCCGGTCATAGTAAATGGCATTAAGATCCCCGATAGCTATCTGCAGTTCTTCCAGGAGTGCTACTTGAAATCTTTCACTTCCTTTAAGGCACGAATAGCGCAGAGAATTGTGAAGGACATTTCTGACGACAATGAAATAACGGCGGTCATAGCTCGAGAACACTCGCGGGCGCACAGAAATCCCAAAGAAGTTAGATTACAACTTTTAAACAACTTCTATTTCCTAAAAATGACAAGCCGTATTAAGTCCTTTACGACGGCGTGTCAGATTTGCAAGTACCAAAAGTACGATCGGCACCCGAACAAACCGTTTTTGCAGCCCACACCAATTCCAACTCGTCCTTGCGAGGTCTTGCATATAGACATTTTCACTCTTGAAGGGAGGAAGTATCTTAGTTGCATAGACAAGTTTTCCAAATTTGCCAAGCTATTCCCGATTGTATCCAAATCAGCGCTGCACTTGCGCGAGGAATTGACCAAAGTTCTTCACTACTTCACGGCTCCTAAGACAATGGTATCCGACAACGAAAGAGGCCTACTCAGTCCCATAGTTTTGAATTTCCTCGAAGCACTGGGTATTGAAGTCTACCACGCACCAACACAAAAAAGCGAGGTTAACGGCCAAGTTGAGAGACTTCACTCAACAGTCACGGAAATTTATCGTTGCCTTAAGCAAGAACACCCATCATTCTCAGTCGAAGAACTCGTCGATATTTCGGTCGATAGGTATAACAATTCCATCCATTCCGTTATAAAACGAAAGCCCGCGGAAATTTTCTTTAATCTTTCCTCATCTATCGATCTACAGAAGTTGGTAGAAATTAGACGACAAGAACACGAGGATATAAGGGGGTTATTGCGTCGTAAGCAAGAGCTCTCTAACGACAGCAAGAATAGAAAAAAAGGAAAACCAGTAAATTACCAGGCCGGGCAGGAAATTTTTATAGCAAACAAACAGATCAAAACTAAAGACAAAAAACGTTTCAGCAGGGAAATCGTAGAACAGGACAGGCGGGTTACGGTAAAAACGCGCTCGGGAAAAACTTTTCACAAGTCCCATATAAAAAATTAAAATCAACTCTTCGGTTACATATCCGCAAGCATCTTTTAAAATTCTTTTTTCTTTTCCCTAAAGTATGATAATTTTTGTTTCCTTTAGCATTTTTTATCTTTTCGAAAGTTTTCCACACGTTTAAATTCCAGATGTTTTTCTGTTTCTGCAACAAGCCAAGTGGGGGACTTCGTGTCCTTATCTGACCTCTCACCTTCACATTTGTAACAGTAAAATAAGACTTATAGTCTCAAAATGTTTGCTTTCACACACGCATATAAGCTTAAGGAAAATTGTTAATGTTAAGCACCAATCAAAGAATTGTATAACTAACACCCCTCCCACCATTAGCACCTCATTACTTTTCATCGTATGGCTCACGTTAGCGCGAGCCCTCCACATCTTTAAATATGATGGGCCAGTGGTCACTCTGCGACAAGGCAGCGGATGGCGCGTAAACGGTTTTTTCAACCTCGTTCATGTAATAAATCTAGACGATTTGAGTGGCACAGTCGAGGCGGCAAGGTTGGAGGTGGAAAATTTGGACGATGGACCACTAAGAGCATTGGCGCAGTATCATCTCCACTTGGCAAGTGAACGTTTGAGCAAGGTTAGAGACAGGCGCAGTCGACGCGCTATTGACTGGATAGGCTCCGCCTGGAAATGGGTAGCGGGGTCGCCGGACGCATCAGACTGGAACGCGGTCTTACGCTCGCAAAACGAGATTGTAGAAAACAACAACCAGCAGTACCGGATCAACGATCGTTTATTCGAAGCAACGCGAGAATCGCTCCAAAAAATAAACAACATTGTAAGCGTTATAAACTCTATCGATGGAAATGCCCAGGCAGCGGCGGTAGCTTTACACAAGACGTTGGTAATCGGAGAACAAATAGGAAAGATCACAAGGGCCTGCGAAATAGCGAAATCAGGGATCGTCAACACCAACCTCCTGGATGAAGCCGAGGTACGGACCGTGCTTTCGGAGATGAAAACGCTACCATATCAGAGCGTCGTCGAGGCCATAGAATTCGCAAGGCCGGCGATAGTTACCAACGGGACTCTGTTACTCTACGTTCTAGCCCTGCCAAAGGTCGTCGATAAGGAATACCAACTGTTAATAATCAGGCCAACAGTACAAGCTGGGAAGCAGGTTGAGACGGGATTCGATAAAATACTGATGTCGGCCGAAGAAACCTACGGAATGACGAGCAGCTGCTTGACAATAGGAAACACAACGGTATGCGAGGAAACTCACTTAACGCTACTGGACGAGACAAGCTGCGTCCCACGCTTGCTGAAAGGAGGCTCGGCGAACTGCCACTTCACAACAGCAGGAGGACCAATCGTCGAACTATTGGAGGATGGCACACTATTTTTGGCAAACTACAACGGAGAAGTCACTTGCGGTACGGAAAACTATAACTTAAAAGGCTCTTATATCTTGCAGTTCAGGAACGAATCGGTGACGTTAGGAGAAAACACCTACACGAGTTCGACTAAGTCTCATCTGATCGCCATGCCCACGGTCATAGCCAATTTAACGAGCAAAGGGCACAAAATAAATTTGCAATTCCTACATGAACTGGGATTAGCAAACCTTAAAAAGCTGAACAACGTCAAGGAAAAAGTTACTCTGTCCTTCATAGCGGAAGCCACATTGGTACTCGCGGGTCTAACTCTGGCATACTTCCTGTTCCGAGAGATAACCACCACGACAAGTTTAAAGGAACCAGTTTACAGCACACCAGGTATAGAACCGAAGGCCACACACCCCATGGCACCAACCCAGTCCTGATCTGCGAGGACGCAGATGCTTGAGGGGGGAGGAGTTAACACCAGCCAATGCGAACACCTCTTTCTTTCCCGTACTCCCGATCGCACGCCACTGCGACCTGCCCCCAACTGGACGCCTCTGCCTCAGCGACACACAAGAACTACCCCCGCTACTCTAACCACTCCAGCCACTCAGCCACGCTCCCTCCACCCCGTCTCTCATCGGACAACAACCGCGCTTCGATTTGCCGACTCAGCTCCAATTCCCCACTTACGGCCAGCTATTGCGACACAGTTGCAGTTATGCTGACACGCTCAAGTTCGGGAATGCGGAGTTGACACCGGAAACCGATTCGCGGCCTCAGCAGCGGTCACACGCGAACCGCTGACGTTGCTGACGCCGCTGCCGCCGCCAGAACCGCTCTGCCCCTAAGACGCCGGCGCCGCGGTCGCGACGGCAAGCTAAGAAGCGGCCATCCAACGGGAGAACGGGCAGTTCCCCCGAGGCACAGCAAGCAACCAGACGAAATCTTATTTCTCTAACAAGACTCAATAAAATTATTATAACGATCAATCTAAACCGCTTTGACTTATTCAATTCGTCATGCAGATCACCCTTTAGTGAGTATACCCTTGGACTCGGTCGCCTTCAGGATCGCATCCTGTGGCACCGAAGTCCTTAACTTATATAAAAAAAAAAAAAAAAAAAAAATTAATTATTATCAATGAAACACTAAAATAGAGATAAGATATTTGTTTACATACTTTATTACACTTTAAATATACTTATAAAAATAAGAAAACACAATATACTAATACTTAAATGACTACATGTATTACGTCATTTCTTTAAAAAGGGAGGTGTAGCATACCCTACCATTATATTAATTAAAGGGTACAACAGTTCATTAATACATTGTGACACTTTGTCATATTAAATAAACAGTACCCAAACATTCTAAAGACCACACTAAATTACGTAAACATTCCAGCGCATATGTAATGCGATCAGAAGCTTATGTATAAGCAGAGCGCAGCGCGTGGGAAATGCTGAGCGTGCACTTTCCAGCTCAAGTGGTCAGATCATATGTATGCCTTCAGCATACATACATAAGCAACCATATAGCAATAAGAACTTTATGTATTAGACTTAAGGAACCTAAAAATGATTTTGAATAAAGCAGTCTCTACCGAATCACAAATGAGAGCAGAAGCTCTACTCGAGTCGACTATTTTAATAAACTTAACTTAATGGTATTGTCGTCATACGACACTCCACTAAATTTTAAAGCAATTATTAATAGACTTGACTTTACATACGCCGATAAACGCCCTATCTATATAATCGAGCAAGAGTTGTCCGTTCTGCGTCAGGGAACCCTGACAATAACCCAATATTATGAGGAAATTGAAAAGAAATTAACACTTCTCATAAACAAAACAATTATGACTTACGATTCTACTTTGGCTCCTTCTCTAAACGAAAAATACAGAGCAGATGCATTGAGAGTCTTCATTTCAGGCACAAAGAAATCTCTCAGTGACATTCTATTTTCAGCAAGGCCAAAAGATTTGCCATCAGCACTGGCACTTGCACAGGAAGTTGAATCTAATCATGAACGCTTCCAATTCGCTAGTAGTTTTGCTAGGAATAATGAAGAAAGAGCTCAGCGTCAGGAACAGAGACAGCAAAGACAGCCCACTGTAGAAAGTACCCCAAGCCAAGTAAAAACTCCATTTTACAAACAAAAAACCCAAAACAATAGCCCGAATATAAAACAAGAACCACCACAACCTATGGACGTTGACACTTCATCTCGGTTTAGGCAAACAACTCAATACCCAAACCAAGGTGGTTCCTACCAAAATCAGGTGCCAAAAAGAGCAAGTAGTGGAACAGCTAGAACTACAGGTCCCAAACAACAGAGAATTAATCATCTCTCACAAGATGAAAATTCTGAAGGTCAATCGGAGCAGGAGTACCAAGCAGTAGCGGAGGCTGAGGTATCAGATTTAGAAGATGAGGAACAGATTCAAGAGGTCAATTTTTTAGAAATTGTTCCCTGTTACCGTTTGTAGAGCGAACGATATCAGGTAGACAGATTCAATTACTTATAGACACAGGCGATTCAAAAAACTATATAAAACCAAGCCCGGAACTTAAAAATGTAACTAAAGTTAAAGAAAAATTTTTAGTTAAGTCACTTCATGGCTTTAACGCCGTTCAAGAGAAATGTCTTATGCACCTTTTTAATACAACAACCACATTTTTTTTTACTTCCTAGCTTATCAAGCTTTGATGAAATAATAGGACTTGATTTTTAAAAAAAAATTAACGCAAATCTAGATTTGAAAAATAACGTCTTAAAAACAAAAAATGGATCTGAAATAATTCAATATAAAAAAGCCCAAATGTTAACTTTACCGAAGTAGAAAATATAAAAGTTCCGCAAGAAATTGAAAAAGAATTTAAGAAAATGTTACAAGAAAAAATAAATGTTTTCGCTGACCCTAACGAATCTCTTCCCTACAACACAAATATTGTCGCTACAATTCGAACAGAAGACGAAAAAAACGCCTTGTAATTGACTTTAGGAAACTTAATTCAAAAACTGTTGATGACAAATACCCTATACCGAACATTGTAGCTATTCTCTCAAACCTTGGTAAAGCTAAATATTTCACGACACTCGATCTGAAATCAGGATTTCATCAAATACTTCTTTGCAGAAAAAGATAGAGAAAAAACTGCATTTTCTGTAGGAAATGGGAAGTATGAATTTTGCAGACTTCCCTTTGGTTTGAAGAATGCCCCCGGAATTTTCCAACGAGCAATTGACGACGTACTTAGAGAACAGATTGGGAAGTCATGCTACGTCTACGTGGATGACGTGATCATATTCTCTGAAAATATGCAAAATCATGTTCACCACATCGCCTGGGTACTAGATAAATTGTATAACGCTAACATGAGGGTATCACGGGAAAAATCTCACTTTTTTAAAGAAAAGGTCGAGTATCTTGGATTTGTGGTCTCCCGTGGCGGTATAACAACTAATCCCAGCAAAGTTAAAGCACTTAGCAAATTTCAACAGCCTTCCAACTTGTTCCAAGTTAGATCATTCTTTGGTCTAGCGTGCTATTACAGATGCTTTATAAAAAATTTTGCATCTATAGCCAAACCATTGACAGATATACTAAAGGGTGATAATGGTAAAACAAGTGCAGGACAATCGAAAAAAATTCCTGTTAACCTCGATAAAAAGCAGATAGCCACCTTCGAAAAATTAAAGAATATCTTAAGCTCCGAAGATGTAATGCTCCTATACCCTGATTACCAGAAGCCATTCGATTTGACGACAGATGCTTCGTCCTCTGGCTTAGGCGCCGTTTTGTCACAAAACAAGAAGCCGATAACCATGATTTCCAGGACTTTAAGAGACAACGAATTATATTTCGCCACAAATGAACGTGAGCTACTGGCAATAGTGTGGGCCCTAAAATCCGTAAGAAACTATTTGTACGGTGTAAAAAATTTAAGTATTTATACCGATCATCAGCCACTAACATTTGCAGTCTCAGACAAAAACACTAATGCAAAAATTAAGAGATGGAAATCCTTTATCGATGAGCACAATGCTCAAATTTTCTACAAGCCCGGTAAAGAAAATTTTGTCGCCGATCCTCTATCCAGACAAAACCTTTACGCTCTCGAAGAAGATGCTCCATCAGACGTAGCCACTATACATAGTGAGTTATCATTGACATACACTATCGAGTCTACTGGAAAACCGATTAATTGTTTCAGGAACCAAATAATTATTGAAGAAAGCACTATAGCTTCTGAAAAAATTATTATTATGTTCGAACAAAAAACAAGACATATCATACACTTTTCGAATAGAGAAAACTTAATAGAAAAAGTGTGCGATGCGGTTAAAAAAGAAGTAGTGAATGCAATCAAATGCGACCTGCCGATACTAGCATTTATACAAAACAAGCTAGTTGAGACTTTCCCTTCAACCAAATTTTGTCATTCAAATAAATTGGTCATCGATGTTCATGATAGGAATGAGCAAAATGAAATCATAGTCACAGAACATGGCAGAGCACATAGAGCAGCGCAAGAGAATATAAAACAAATTCTCCAAGACTATTTTTTCCCAAAAATGACCCGTCTAGCAAACGAAGTAGTTGCAAATTGTAAGACTTGCAGCAAAGGAAAATATGACCGACACCCACAAAAACAGTACATTGGCGAAACGCCAGTACCTAATCAAGTAGGGGAAATTCTGCATATTGACATTTTTTCTACAGATAAAAAGTATTTTCTAACCTGTATTGATAAATTTTCTAAATTTGCCATTGTTCAGCCCATAGCTTCCAGAACGATAATAGATATCGAGTCCCCCATCTTGCAGCTCATGAATTTCTACCCTAATACTAAAATTATCTACTGCGATAACGAACCATCACTGAATTCAGAAACAATAAGGTCTCTTTTAAAAAACCGTTTTAATGTTGATATTGTAAATTCGCCACCATTACATAGTACTTCAAATGGACAGGTAGAAAGATTTCACAGTACTCTTGCAGAAATTGCCAGATGCTTGAAATTAGAAAAACAATTAAATGACACTACCGATATTATATTTCAGGCAACAATAGAATACAATAAATCAATTCACTCAGTCGTTAATAACAAACCAATCGGCATAATTCATGCATCCCCACCAGAGTTTGAAGCAGAAATAAGAGAAAAAATATCTAAAGCGCAAGATCTGCTATTGAAAAGACAAAACGCGGACAGAAGAAATAGAACCTTTCAAATAGGCGACAAGGTACTTATGAAATTAAATAAAAGACTTGGTAACAAGCTAACTCCTTTGTTTGAGGAAGTCATTGTGGAAGCCGATTGGGGTCAACGGTTCTTATAAAGGTGAGGGAGGTACACAAGGATAACATAAGATAAGAAAAAATAATTATCCTTCCAGTACTTATTCTGCTCTGTATCCTATCTTTACTAGGGTTTGGATTCTTCGCCTTCTACTTCTAGTAGCAACAGCAGCTGGAGAGATTATCAATTACTCGAACTCGGACTATATTCCCATCATGGACGGAAACGTAGTTATTTGGGAAAATTTTAAAATTTTAAGACATTCTTCTAATCTCACAATGTACTCGGAAATTGCCGAGGAAACTAATTCACTTATGAATTCACAATTCCCACAGTCTCATATGAGACAAATTCTTGAATCAGATTTAGGTCATATTAGGACACTGCTAGAAACAGTTAACATTCACCATAGGCAAGCTAGGAGTATAAATATTTTAGGAACAGCTTTAAAGATAGTAGCAGGAACTCCTGACTTTGATGACTTCGAAAATCTGAAATTTCACCAGAAAAAACTAACTGACTCAATTGAACAGCAGGCAATTATAAATACAAAAGTACAAGAAAAAATTAATAACTTAACAGAATCCGTAAATTAAATAATTAGATTTGCAAAAGAGACACAGATCGATACAAGAAACCTCTATCAAGCATTACTCACAAGAAATAGAATTATAATCTCTGAACTCGAAACATTAATGTTGTCTATTACGCTCGCAAAGATTCAGATGATAAACCCAACAATTCTTGACTTTAATGACCTAAGTCAAATTTTAAATGAGCACTCTACAAATTTAACTATAACAGATTTAATTGAAATAGCCTATGTAAAAGTCTTTTTAGATCATAATTTTGTACACTTTCTTATCAAGTACCCAAATCCTAGCGTAATATGTAAGAAAATAACCATATTCCCCGTTCAACATAATGGAACGATACTTGACCTCGAAGAAAATAACAACGTCGCAGATTGTGGTAACAATATCTTAGCAATCGGAAACTGCACCGCTACTCTCACCTCTACATTCTGCAAACAGCTGAAATCAGCAACTTGTGCGCAACAACTACATTCTGGAGGTATAGCACACTGTAAGACTCGTCCCAACCATCTGCAGCCGCTGATGGTAATTGACGATGGTATCATCGTTATCAACGAAGCTACAGCTACAATACAGAATAGCAATAGTAGAAGAATCAGATGAGGATGACCAAGTAATAGAAATTTAAAAAAAAAAGGAAAATAAACTTTTAAGCATGGAATGGGAAGAATTACTTCTCTATATCCAAAATATAAAAGAAAATTTCAAAAAATCCTATAAATGCGTTACACAAAATAGAAACATCCAAAAGGAAACAATAAACAAGCACGCAAAAATTTTAGTTGATTCTTTCAACGAAGCCAGAAATTTAGTGCATGTTAATAAAGAGAGCATAGGTAAAACAAATTGGTCAAAGATTTCCAATCTATTGATCAAGTTACGTGCAAACCTAATCTCTATAAAGACAAAATACAATCTTGATATATTCATACCTACCGTACTTAATTCACCTCTGAGCATAGACACCGGTAAAAAGGAAACAGAGCAAGAAGGTGAAGAATCTGAAACAAGGGAGGAAGAAATAGAAGAGAAAGATCTAAACGATCTAACAATTCCTGCGCTATTAACATTACCTGATACAGAAGCGTTGTCTGAACAGGACAACGAATCAGATTTAGAAATTAATACAAGTGTAATAAACACAACTGACAGGATGGCAGAATTAAATGCCCGAAGGGCATATATGAAAGATATAAATATAGCCATACCTGAATTTAACGGAACGAAAATGCAACTCCAAAGATTTGTAACAGCTCTGAAGTTGGTAGATATGATGAAAGGCGACTACGAAAGTATAGCAGTTGAGGTAATAAAATCAAAAATTATTGGCCCAACTCTATATGAAGTCCAACAGGAAACTTCAATTGAAGCAATAATACAAAAATTGCAAGGCGTTGTAATTGGTGAAACATCCAAAGTTATAAAAGCCAAATTGAAGAATACAACTCAGAAAGGTAAAAATTTACTTCGGAAATTGATAATTTACGCAAAACCCTTCAAGCTGCGTATATCGATGGAGGTATGCCAGCTGCACTTGCTCTTAAGAATAGCATAGACGATGCTATAGAAGCAATGATCGGAAATTGCGAACAAAACAGAATAAAAACTATACTCGACTCTGGCAATTTCAAAACCATGGACGAAGCTATAGCAAAGTATTTACAAAAAAGTAATGAAATAACAGGTAATCCAAATACGGTTATGTTCGCTCAAAGAAGCCGTGGTAATTATAATAACAAATATAATTATAGTGGTAGAGGCAATGGTCGTGGTTATTACAACAATTATAACAATAACAATAACGGCCAAAATTTCAGACAAAATAGAAATAATAGTTACAGAGGAAATAACCGAGGTTACAACGGAAATAATAGAGGTAACCGAGGAAATAACCGACAAAACGGTTATAATAACAATAATGTTAGGGTAGCACAGAATGCTTCGGGAAACTCCCAAGCACCTTTAGATACCCAGCAGTAATGAATAATAAGATTCACTCCATCAGTCTTAATCAAAATACGTTCGTTACCTTCACGAATGTAGCAACTGGGAAAAAGTTAGTATTTTTAATAGACACAGGATCGGAAATATCGATCGTAAAAGAAAATTCAGACAGTTTTCAAAGTGTCCAAACCAATAAAACAATAAATATACAAGGAATTAGTCAAGAAGTAACTAAATCCATAGGGTTTACTTCTGTCGAAATACAATCTTCAAAATATATAATTCCACACGACTTTCACATCGTTAATAACCGATTCGCTATTCCATGTCAATTAGATTTCAATCCGTCCGAAGACTGGTTAATAATTCGACCAAATAACCTAAAATATCCGATATACGTACCAATATCGTATAGTGCTGGTAATAATTCAATAGTTTTACCAGCAAGATCCCAAGTTGTCCGAAAAATTGAAATAAGCTCACAAGAATACAGTGTATTAATTCCAAACCAAGAAATTCAACATGGTATTTATTTAGCAAATACCATAACTAAACCCCAAAACGCAGTCATACGACTGCTAAATACTACAAATAAAGATCAAATAGTAAACATATCAAGTTTGAAGTATGAACCGCTTTCCAGCTACGAAATAATCGAAGCAAACAATGAACAACGTGAAAACGCAGTACTAACTACGTTATCAAAAAATTTTCCCCCACAGTTTCACAGCCAACTTAATAAGTTGTGCAAGAAATATAGTGATGTATTCGGACTAGAAACCGAATCAATAACAACAAATAACTTCTACAAACAAAAATTAAGACTGGTGGACGATGAACCTATTTACATTAAAAATTATAGAAATCCTCATAATCAGAAAGACGAAATACAAAGACAAGTCCAAAAGCTTATAAAAGACGAAATAGTTGAGCCTTCTGTATCTCCTTACAATAGCCCACTTTTATTAGTACCGAAAAAATCGTTACCAAGTGCTGAAAATAAAAAATGGCGATTAGTAATTGACTATCGCCAAATTAATAAAAAATTGTTGTCCGATAAATTCCCATTACCTAGAATTGATGACATTTTAGACCAACTAGGTAGAGCAAAGTATTTTTCATGCCTCGACCTAATGTCAGGATTTCATCAAATTGAACTCGAAGAAGAGTCACGGGACATAACATCCTTTTCCACATGTAATGGCTCATATCGCTTCACGCGACTACCATTCGGTTTAAAAATAGCGCCAAATTCCTTCCAGAGAATGATAACTATAGCATTCACTGGCCTTGAACCTTCGCAAGCATTCCTTTACATGGATGACTTAATAGTCATAGGTTGTTCCGAAAAACATGCATGAAGTCATCTTTTTGGGACATGAGTGCACAGATAAAGGAATCTTGCCTGATGACACAAAGTATGATGTCATTCAAAATTATCCAGTCCCACATGATGCGGACAGCGCTAGAAGATTCATTGCGTTTTGCAACTATTATCGAAGATTAATACAAAACTTCGCTGAATATTCTCGTCACATAACAAATTTTTGTACAAAAAATGTTAAATTCGAATGGACAAGCGATTGTCAGAATGCGTTCGAGCATTTAAAATCAGCATTAATGAACCCAACTCTACTACAGCACCCAGATTTTAGCAAAGAATTTTGCATAATCACTGACGCAAGTAAATATGCATGTGGAGCAGCCCTAACGCAAAATAAAAAGGGACTACAGCTTCCAGTAGCATACGCGTCTAGGTCTTTCACAAAAGGTGAGAGTAATAAGAGTACAACTGAACAAGAGTTAGCTGCGATTCACTGGGCAATCATGCACTTCAGACCATACATTTATGGTAGACATTTTACTGTCAAAACAGATCACAGAGCATTAACTTATTTGTTTTCAATGACAAATCCAAGTTCCAAGCTAACTAGAATGCGACTTGAACTAGAGGAATATAATTTTACGGTAGAGTATCTAAAGGGGAAAGATAATTTCGTAGCCGACGCGCTATCAAGAATAACAGTACAGGACTTACAAAATATACAAACTAGTAACAAAATTCTGAGAGTCACTACCAGAAATCAAAGTAAACAGTAAAATTCCTGCGCAGGAAAAGAAAAAGATAATAATATAAAAGAGTTTCAAAAGCAACTCTATGCTTCTAAACCCAATGTATATGACGTCATTGTAAATGACGAAGTACAAAAAGTAGTGACCTTGCGAATAACTGATTCTTTAAGCATATTCAAACATGGCAAGAAAGTTATAGCAAGAATTGACATTTGCGATTTGTAAGTTAACTGTGAGCTCCCAGCGACCCCAAAATGGAAAGAGTACTCTCACAATGTTGGGGTCGCAGCGACTGAATCAGCAGTTACGTCAGTCAGCAAGAATGTCAAAAACTCGGGTGTCAAGTGCGGCTACGCCACCGATCAGCGGAGTAAAGTCAGCGCCCCGCAACATTCTTGCATAACATCCGCCGAGTAACATAACACTCTGCACGAGGCGCTAACGCTGCACTTTGCCGGTGCGGCAGCCAACAACAGCGGCGGCAGCGACATCGCGGCCAGCAACAATGTGGCTAACGACAGCGACAGCGCTGCCGACGGCATCGGCGGTGTCGCCAATGACCATAGCTTAGTGATTAAGAACTTATGCTTTGTAGATTTTGTTTGTTATCATTCATATTGAACGGCGGACGCCTTTAATAAATATACTTTGCAAATCTCACCAGTACTCGTGGTCTTAATCAATTCGAAACGAGTGACTACATTTAAACTATAATTGGCGCCCAACTACGGATCTCCGATCACCTAAGTGGCAAACGGTTCTCGCGTCGCGAAACCGGCAGTTATAAAAAATAAAAAAAAATAAAAACACACAAAACAAAACTAAAAGAAATTGCAAGTGAAGTGCAAAGAAACAGCTGCTGGCTGTCTAAAAACTAACAAAAGAAAAAAGAACAAGAACCAAGTTCACCAGATCCGCAGGAGCTCTCTGAGCAGCGGCGAGGGTAAAAAATAACAAATCCAAGTTTACCAGATCCCCAGGAGCTCTCTGGGCAGCGGTGACGAAAAACATAAGGAGGATCCCAAGGAAAGGAACAAATCCGAGGATAACTACCAGGACGGACAAACATAGTATCATGTAAGTGAGTTTCTTCTAGGGAAAGACCAAAAGATCAGATTAAAAAAAAAAAAAAAAGAGAAAAGATAGATAAAATTAAACGAATTGCGTGTGTAAAGTTTGTTTTATTGTCTCCGCTCGCGTTGCATGTTTAATTGTGTCTCTACTCGCGTTATGCCCCGTGGCGACTAACAGTGTGTCAACTTATGAGTTATAGAAGAAATAGTAACGACAGTGACGACAGTGTACTTTCCGGCCTGCTCCAAAAATTCGGTCGAGCGCAGGCTGTTAGTACACACATGGACGAGGACCAGTTACGGGCACTTATCCAGACTGCTTTATCAGTCCAGGCAGCAGAATATGTTAGGAGAGAGGCAGACCTCAAAACCGAATTCAAACGGCAAATTGACGAACTGTCAGGGCGTATAAGTAGAGCAACTATTTCTGTACCAGTGATAAAGGTGTACGAAGACGCACAAATCATCCCGGGTATTCGCTGTGATGAGCCTTTAGACGCGATGAAAAGTTTGCCGGAATTCACCGGCTCCCTAGACGCCTATGTCGCTTGGCGACAAGCAGCGCACAATTCATACAAAATATTCAAAAACTATGACGGGAGCTTACGACACTACCAAGCCATGGTCATTCTAAGGAATAAGATAAGGGGCTCGGCCGATGCCGTTCTCGCGTCATTCAATACAGCACTCAACTTCGAGGCTATCATCGCGCGACTTGATTTTACCTACGCTGATAAGAAACCCATTCACATTATAGAGTTGGAAATGGGTACCCTTAGACAGGGCAGCATGTCCACTCTAGAGTACTACGATGAGGTCGAGAAAAAGCTCACCTTACTAACTAACAAAACGAACATGACGTACGACCATAATCTGGCCAGGGGGATGTGCGAGAAGTTTAGAGGTGCATGCATTAAGAGTCTTTATCTTGACTTGACGGACGTGTTGTTTGCAGCGCGCCCGCCTGATTTGCCATCCGCTTTGGCTTTGGCTCAGGAGGTGGAGGCAAACCACGATCGGTACAACTTTGCCACAAACTTCGCCAGAGGATTAGAAGAAAGGTCTAATAAAGGCGAAGAAGCAATGGGGTCAGAGAAACGCTGAGGCTGCTCAGGTTGCGGCCACTACTAATAATAACAGATCAGAACCAATGGACGTTGATCCATCAATGGCAAAATATAGGAAGCAGACCGCCTATCAGAAATCTCAGGAGTCCGCAAGATTTAACCCACAACAGGGACAGACGAACAAGCGATCGAATACGTCCGATCGTATGACGGGCCAGAGACGCCAGAGGATAGATCACATCTCTACCAATGGTGCAGACAAGGAAGGGTCATATAACGTGGTGGCTAGCAAAGAAGTCGATGAAATAGATACTGACAGCGAGTGTGAAGGCGACAGCCTCAACTTTCTAGATAGCGGCCTGAATTTTTTAGGGCGAAGTCCCTGCTGCCGTACTTACGGCGACGAATAGCAGGGAGAAACGTTAGGTTGTTAATTGACACGGGTGCAGCCAAAAATTACATCAAGCCGCTAACGCAGCTGGATGGTGTAGTCCCGGTCGAGACGAAGTTTGTCGTGCAGTCTATTCACGGCTCCAACAACATTTCCAAAAAGTGCGCGTTGCCAATGTTTGGACAGACAGCGACTTTTTTTATACTAGACAACCTTTCTACATTTGACGGGATAATAGGCCTTGACCTATTAAAGCAGGTCAACGCCGCCATAGGCCTGAAGGAAAACAAGCTTTTAATCCAGGGTGGATCGGAAACGATACATTACCAGGAATGCATGAATGTAAACCACACCAAGGTTATCGACCTTGATGTGCCTTTAGCAGTGAGGACCGAGTTCCTTCAAATGCTCAAAAGGAACGATAAGGCATTTGCTGACCCTAACGAGTCACTGCCGTACAATACTTCCGTCGTTGCTAAAATACGAACAACCGACGAGAAGGAAATCTATTCAAAGCTATACCCATACCCGCGAGGTGTGGAAGATTTTGTTGCCACAGAAATAAACGAACTGTTTAAAAACGGTATCATAAGAAAGTCGCGGTCCCCATACAATAACCCGATTTGGGTGGTGAACAAAAAGGGCACCGACAGTAATGGCAACAAGAAAAAACGTTTAGTGATCGATTTTAGGAAACTAAACCAGAAAACTATTGCTGACAAATATCCAAGCAAATAGCCAAGCATAACGATGATTCTGGCAAATCTGGGTAAAGCAAAGTTTTTCACAACGCTCGACCTTAAGTCTGGATACCACCAAATAACTTTGGCGGAGGAGTTCTGTCGACTCCCCTTTGGCCTGAAGAATGCGGGCAGCATTTTTCAAAGAACCATTGATGATGTCCTCCGTGAACAGATTGGCAAAACTTGCTATGTTTACGTGGACGACGTCATCATATTCTCCGAAAGCGAAAAGGACCACGTCAAACACGTTGAGTGGGTCCTCAAGAGTCTGCGCGACGCAAACATGAAAGTGGCCAAAGAAAAGTCCCAGTTTTTTAAACACAGCGTAGAGTATCTGGGGTTTATTGTGACTAGCAACGGCGCAAGGACTGACCCTGAAAAGGTGAAAGCCATTCAGAACTACGTCGAGCCAGAGTCACTGTTTGCAGTAAGGTCGTTCCTGGGTTTAGCCAGCTACTACCGCTGCTTCATCAAAGATTTCGCCGCAATAGCGAAACCTCTCTCCGACATCCTGAAAGGGGAAAACGGTTCGGTGAGCAAGTACAGATCAAAAAGAATGCAAGTCAAACTGAACGAAAATCAGAGGCATGCATTCGAGAGGTTGAGGAACATTTTAGCATCAGAAAACGTCATGCCAATGTATCCAGACTACAAAAAGCCTTTTGATCTGACTACAGACGCATCGGCATATGGAATCGGGGCAGTTTTATCTCAGAACGGGAGACCAATTTCCATGATTTCTCGAACATTGAAAGATAGTGAGGCGAATTACGCTACTAACGAGCGTGAGTTACTAGCTATCGTGTGGGCCTTGGCCAAGCTTCGGCACTATCTTTATGGGGTCAAAGACATAAACATTTTCACAGATCACCAGCCACTTACGTTCGCGGTGTCTGAAGGAAACCCAAACGCAAAAATCAAACGTTGGAAAGCACGCATTGATGAGACAGGGGCGAACCTGTTCTACAAACCCGGTAAGGAGAATCACGTAGCTGACGCCTTATCGTGGCAAAACGTGAACGCACTCGAGAGTGCTGAACCAGAGTCAGATGCCGCTACAATGCATAGCGAAACATCACTGACCTATACCATCGAGACTACTGAAAAGCCGGTGAATTGCTTCAGAAACCAGATCATCTTGGAAGAGTCTCAGAGAGTCTCTGAACAGAAATTATATCATGTTTGGCGAAAAAACGCGCCATGTGATAAATTTCACTGATAGGACCCCCTTGATTGATGTAGTAAAACCGATAGTTAACCCAAACGTAGTGAACGCAATCCATTGCGAGCTTCCAATCCTAGCAAGATTGCAAGACGAACTTGTTAGAAGCTTCCCAACCACAAAATTTTGGCATTGCAAGCACCTTGTCACAGATGTTCTGGATAGCGGAGAGAGAAGGGAAATCCTCACCACCGAACACAATCGTGCCCACAGGGCTGCACAAGAAAACATAAAACAGATCATGACCGACTATTATTTTCCCAAAATGACAAAGTTAGCAAACGAAGTAGTCCTAAACTGCAAGGTGTGCTTAAAAGCGAAATATGACAGACACCCGAAGAAGCAAGAGCTCGGACGAACGCCGATCCCTTCACGAGCTGGAGAAATGCTTCACGTTGACATATTCTCCACAGACCGCAAACTGTTTCTGACTTGCATCGACAAATACTCTAAGTTTGCTATAGTTCACCATATAGTGTCGCGTACTATAGAGGACTTGATACCCCCGTTACTATCGATATTGAACGTTTTTCCCCAGACCAAACAGATATACTGTGACAATGAGCCATCGCTTAAGTCGGAAACGATTACGTCCCTGCTGCTAAACAACTTTGGCGTTAACTTAGCAAATGCTCCGCCCCTACACAGCACGTCGAACGGGCAAGTCGAGCGTTTTCACAGTACACTTATAGAGATAGCCAGATGTCTGAAGCTACAAAGAGGGATAAACAGTACAGTCGAACTCATACTACAGGCCGCAATTGAGTATAACAGGTCAATACATTCCGTTACTCAGAAGAGACCAATAGACGCCTTGTACGATGCCTCGAAAGAGACCCAACATAAGGTTACGAAGAGGATAGAGGGAGCACAGCAAGTACAGAATGCCAGAAAAGATTGAAGAAAAGATTGAAGCGGACTTGGGGAGCACAGTCCTCATTAAGGGGAGGGTAGTCCACAAGGACAACCTTCGCTGAGTTAATAGGTTTAGCTTGTAGGATTAAGGAATATTTGACAAGTAAGAACTAACGATTTGCTTCACATTTCAGGTTGTACGGGACGATATTAACAATACTAGTGACTGTGACGGCACGAATGACAGACTACTCACACTCTGACTACATTCCTATCTCGGACGGAACTGTACTAGTTTGGGACGGTAACGACTTTTTAAGACATACGACTAACCTTTCCGAATTCACGCGAATGATTGACGAGACCGCTAAATTAACGGACATGTTTCCGCAATCCCACATGCGGAAGCTTTTGGAGGTAGACACCGAACACGTACGAGACCTGTTGTTCGCTCTTGAGGTGCATCACCGCCATGTGAGAAGCCTTGACTTCTTGGGGACGGCGCTTAAAGTCGTTGCGGGCACCCCCGAAGCAAATGACCTAGAGAACATTAGAATGACGGAGGCACAGCTGGTTAGTTCCAACAATAGGCAGATAGAAATTAATTCTAAAACACAGATACAAATAAACATGCTAACCGACACAGTAAATAAAATTCTTAAGATTGCCAAAAATAAACAAACAGACACCTCGCATTTATACGAGACTTTGCTCACAAGAAACAGAATTCTCATAAATGAAATCGGTAATCTCATGTTAACGATTACCCTAGCAAAATCCAATATCATTAATCCGAACATTTTAGACCACGCTGATCTTAAGTCTATTCTTATGAACGAACTCACAGGGACGACCATAACTGATTTGTTAGAAGTATCTAGTATTAAGATTTTACAATCAACGAATGTAGTTAAGATTATTATAAAATACCCTAGAATAAGTCAGCTATGCAAAAAAATCACCATATTCCCCGTCGTACACAATAACACGATCCTTCAGCTGTCAGATAACGTAGTAGCGGAATGCGGAAAGCAGATTCTGGCACTCACAAACTGCAAGCCAACGACCACGACAGTATTCTGCGAGCGGGCACTCACCGAAACTTGCGCCCAAGGTTTGCACTCTGGAGGCACGGCGCATTGTGTGACTCAGCCCAGCCATCTGGACCCCATCACCGTGGTCGACGATGGAGTCATCATCATAAACGACCGTCCAGCTATTGTGGCGTTCGATGATAAAACCGAGATCATCTCATCTGGAACTCAACTAGTTACATTCGACACCTACGCGCTGATCAACGGAACCCGATACGTGAACCGCAACAACGTCCAAGAAAGATTCCCGGGAGTTGCAGCGTCACCCTTATTGAATATCATAGGTCATAGTGACATACTAAGCCTTCCATACCTCCACCGTCTAAATGATGAAAATCTAAGCTACATCAGAGAGATAAGAGACGATGCTACGTCCGGCACTAGATCCATGTTGGTGTTTGGCATGGGCGTCATAACCTGCTCAATAATTTGCGGGAGCATTGCCCTCTATCAGTACGTCAAGAATAGGCGAGCTTCCCGACGTTTTGGACAAATGATCGAGCAGGTGCAGAAGGCTTATAACGTGACCAGGGACGGTCAGTCTTTGGAGGGGGGAGTAGTTAACTGTGAGCTCCCAGCGACCCCAAAATGGAAAGAGTACTCTCACAATGTTGGGGTCGCAGCGACTGAATCAGCAGTTACGTCAGTGAGCAAGAATGTCCAAAACTCGGGTGTCAAGTGCGGCTACGCCACCGATCAGCGGAGTAAAGTCAGCGCCCCGCAACATTCTTGCATAACATCCGCCGAGTAACATAACACTCTGCACGAGGCGCTAACGCTGCACTTTGCCGGTGCGACAGCCAACAACAGCGGCGGCAGCGACATCGCGGCCAGCAACAATGTGGCTAACGACAGCGACAGCGCTGCCGACGGCAGCGGCGGTGTCGCCAATGGCCATAGCTTAGTGATTAAGAACTTATGCTTTGTAGATTTTGTTTGTAATCATTCATATTGAACGGCGGACGACTTTAATAAATATACTTTGCAAATCTCACCAGTACTCGTGGTCTTAATCAATTCGAAACGAGTGACTACATTTAAACTATAATTTGTATACCAATGGAATTCTTGACTTAGGTCAATTGTTTTAAAGGCTCGAAAAAGAAGCCGGTATACTCAATATCAGTCAAGTCAAAGTGGCACCGAGTGAAAAGATCTTTGAAACTATTTCAATAGAATCTTTCAAAAATATGGCAAGAAAATATTGAAATTTTTAAGAGTAGCGCTACTCAAGCCGGTGACCCTATTATCAAATAATGATAAAGAAAAAGAAGCAATACTGTTTACGTTCCACGATGACCCTATACAAGGAGGTCATACTGGAATATTGAGAACTATAGCCAAAATAAAAAGGCATTACTATTGGAAAAATATGACACGAGATATATCTCAATATATAAAAAAATGTAATAAGTGCCAAAAAGCGAAAATAACAAAACATACAAAAACCCCGTTAATTATAACTGAAACGCCACAACAGGCTTTCGATAGGTTTATTGTGGATACGATCGGTCCACTTCCAAAATCAGAACACGGAAATGAATACGCAGTAACTTTAGTCTGCGACCTAACAAAATATCTTGTAATAATACCAATTAAAGACAAAAGTGCAAAAACAGTAGCGAAAGCTATATTTGAAGATTTCATTCTGCAGTACGGTACAATGAAGACGTTCATTACGGACATGGGAACAGAATATAGAAACTCAATAATTGAATATTTATGCAAAAACTTGCAAATAAAGAAAATAACTTCAACTGCACATCATCACCAGACTGTAGGCACTGTGGAGCGAAGCCACCGAACACTTAATGAATTTTTACGATCATACATTTCAGTTGACAAAACTGACTGGGATGTATGGATACGATACTTCGCATATTGTTTCAATACAACACCCTCTATGGCACATGATTATTGTCCATATGAGTTGGTATTCGGTAAAACTTCTAATTTACCACAACAATTTAATAGTGTTGATAAGATAAATCCACTATATAACATAGAAGATTATGCTAAGGAATCAAAATTTAGATTAGAACAGGCTTATAAAAGACCCAGAATTATGTTAGAACAGCACAAAGCGAAAAATAAGGAAATATATGATAGAAAAGTAAAAAATATTGAATTAGAAATAGGAGATAAGGTTTTATTGCGTAATGATACGGGTCATAAGCTAGAATCTAAGTATTTAGGCCCATACATCATAGAAGAAATAAAAGATAGGGATAACATTTTAATTAGAGATACAAAGAATAAGAAGCAATTGATGCATAAGGATAGGTTAAAAATTTTAACCAATTAATATATATTTAAAAAAATAATAATAATAATAAAACAAAACAAATAAATTCCCTACATTTAATGACACTATACACATATACAAATATAATTTTACCACATATATCATTAAACGAACCATCAAACATTCAAAAAAAAAATCAATAATAAGTAAATAAATTTATACATAATAAAAATTAGAACAAATAAGTTCCCGGAAATTCTTATTTTAAGTTTTCCCTCTAAGAATATTTCTAAGAACTTTATAACTTTAGGTTGGCACAACTGTCAGCCACTATTCTGTGAATTTTTATTGCTCCGTGTCATTTAGTTTAGTAACGGCGTCATTAGTAAAAAGCCAACCTTTTGTGTGCGTTGCGATTTTTACTATGGATAAAAATATCGAACAAAGAGTTTGTGTGAAATTTTGTGTTTTAAACGAAATTTCTTGTGCCAAAACGTTTCAAATGTTGAAAAAAACTTTTGGTGATTCAACCATGTCGAAAACTCAAGTTTACGATTGGTATAAATCGTTCAAAGAGGGGCGAGAAGAAGTGAAAGATTTACCACGTTCAGGACATCTTTCGACCTCTTCAATTGAAGAAAACGTCAAAAAATAAAGGAAATGGTGCTCGAAAATCGTCATTACAGTTTGCGAGAGATAGCCCTAGAAATGAACATGTCTCATGAGACCGCTCATCATATTTTGGTTAATGTTTTGGGTATGCGGAAAGTGGCAGCGCGAATGGTGCCAAAAGATCTGAATTTTCTTCAAAAAGTGAATCGCAGCAAGGTGGCTGAAGACGAGTTTTTGAACAAAAATTCAACAAATATCATCGAACAACCACCGTACTCTTCAGATATGGCTCCATGTGACTTTTTTCTGTTTCCAAAACTCAAATTACCACTTCGTGGAAACCGTTTTGAGAGCATTGAAGATATCAAAACAAATTCGCAACGAGAACTGAAGGCCATCCCGGAATATAGCTTTAAAAAGTGTTTCGATGATTGGATTGTTCGTTGGAAGAAGTGTATTGCCTCAGAAGGGGCCTATTTTGAAGGGGATATAATAAATTTAGATGATTGATAAGTTGTTTGTGTTTTATATCAAATTTCCGGGTACTTATTTGACAGAATGTAATTACGTTATTTTTCTAAAGAGGGGGGATGTAGCATGTTTTGGAATAATATATTAACAACATTACAAACATATTGTAGCAATATTTATGTGCGCAACATTCAAGTGTATTTGCCTCTTAAGTAACATGACCACCCATGAGTGCATGGTGCTGGACAATTGCTGTGTCGGCAAATATAACACGCGCGGCCGCTTTGGCCCAATATGCAATATGATACATCCTCACTCTCCCGCCGCAACGGGATACACACATACACACTCTTATGTAAACATTTATACATTTATACATAAATATGTTTATACATAAGCATACCGCTCCTCTGCCTGCATTACTGGCAGCGCAGCTACGCGGTCTTAGCTATAGTCGACAATTGTTATAGAATTAAGATTCATTCAATAAAGAAAACTCAAAGGCAATAGACCTATGCGTGGTTCATTAAAATTTGGACGTTTTCTACTACATCGTGAAGTTAGAAAAAGTAGAGAGTGACATCGAACGTCAAATGAGTTCACTACTTAATAAAATGGTTACTCCCAGTAAATTTGAAATTCAATGCCGGCTAGATATTCGCAATTCTTATATTTCGAAGGCTATGGATTTGCAGTCGGATATCGATTCGACAGATCCGGACAACGATAGTCGTGCAATGCTTGAGGAGACTTGTATTTTGGCTCGATCGTCATACATGTCTGCCCTAAGTGCGTACCACGCCTCTGAAGCAGTACCCCCAGTTTCTCACCACTCTCACCTGCCCAAGCTAAAGCTGCCCAAATTCAGTGGCAAGCACTCAGAATACAGGCAATTCATCGGTTTGTTAAGTAGTTTAGTTGATTCGGATCGCTCGCTGTCAAATATTGAGAAATTCAACCATTTGATATCGTGCTTATCAGATGAGGCGTTAGGCACCATCAGAGCCTTCCAGGTATCTGATGCGAATTACCCAAAGGCGTTGGAGAGTTTGAGTCGAGTATACGACAACAAGTGCCTGATCTTCTTCGATACTCTCGAACAGTTGTTCGACATTGAACCGATGTCCAAGCCATCGGCAATGGGAATTCGAGCGATAGTTGATTCAGTATCGGCAATTTTTGACTCGTGAAATCCAGTCAACTGTGCATAAATTGTTTACATTCGGGACACAGAGTGTCCAATTGCACTGCGTCAAAGTGTAGAGTGTGCGCTCGCCCACACAATACCCTCCTGCATAAGTATGCAGCCGCAGAACAACAAGCATCGGCTCATCCGGCCCAAGTGAACCACGTAGCTAGCGAGGTCGATCAAGTGCTCCTGGCAACGGCACTTGTGACCGTGAAAGATAGATGCGGTCAGACTCGGAACGCCAGGGCGCTGTTAGATTCAGGTTCTCAAGTGAACTTTATGACTGAAAGCCTGGCCCAAGCGTTGCGGCTTCAACGAAAGGCCAAGTTGCTAAACGTAACATCGGTTGGACAATCTAGTCTGGTAGCAAAAAGCGAAGTGTCGACAGTAGTATCTTCTCGTGTCTCTACACATAACTTTAGCGCCGAATTCTGGGTGCTCAAGTCGATTTCGAGCAGGCAGCCTGACTACAATCTTCCCATTAGTCGGTGGAAGATTCCGTCAAACATCGACTGATTCGGCTGGGTTGCATCTGGGCGGTGCAAGAAAATGAATACCCAAAGCCCTATTTGTTGCGAGGTGATGCAGTCATCAAAGGAGGATAGACTGGAAGCTTTAGTAAATAGATTCTGGGAGCTGGAAGCCATCCCAGAGACGAACGAGTTGACCAAGTACTCTGCAGAACACATTGCATGTGAGCAAAGTTTCAAAGACAGTGTACATCAACTCTCGACAGGACACTTTGAGGTCAGCTTACCCTTTAAGACGGATCCGCTAGTGTTGGGCTCCTCATTCGAAACCGCAAAGAAACGGTTCCTTTCATTAGAGCGTAGAGTTGCCAAGGACTTTGAACTCAAGGAAATGTACACGAGTTTTATGAATGAGTATCTCGACCTTGGTGACATGTCTCTTTTAGGTACAGAAGTTCCACCAGGACCACACTACGTCATTCCACACCAGTGCGTCCTGAGACCTGATAGTAGCTCCACCAAACTTCGAGTAGTGTTCGATGCGTCGTGTAAGACGACATCATCACATTCTCTGAATGAGTTGCTCATGGTGGGTCCTACTATTCAGAGGGATCTAACTTTGTCTCTTCTGAGGTTCCGTTTGAGCCGATATGCCCTCACGGCAGACATTAAAAAGATGTATCGTCAAGTGAGCATATCCCATGACTATCGACGATTTCAGTTAATTGTTTGGCGTGAAACTCCATCAGATGAGCTCAGAATTTATAAATTGAACACGGTAACATATGGAACTGCGTCCGTACCGTTTTTGGCCATCAGATGTTTGTAAGAGCTGGGTTTGAGTCATAAGGACTCTCACGCTCTTGGCTCAGAGATCATTTGTAATGATTTCTACGTCGATGATATGCTCAACGGAGCTGACGATCTAGAAACACTAGAAACAATTTGTAAACAAGTGCTCGAAAACCTCAAATCGGGCGGGTTTCAATTGGCAAAATGGTTTTCAAACCATCCAAATTTTTTAAAAGAAGGTGGAAACGAGAAACTTCTTAGTTTCAATGATGCCGATTCGACGAAAACGCTTGGCATGAGGTGGACACCAAGATTGGATACTTTCCAGTATCACTTGGATGACAGTTTTACAAAACTAAGTCCTACCAAGCGCAATATTCTGTCAGTTGCTGCACGCATGTTTGACCCACTTGGCTTGTTGTGTCCAATCAGCATAAGGGCACGAGTCCTGCTTCAAGAACTGTGGCGCATGCAGTTGCCGTGGGATGATACTATGCCCATGGAACTGCATAGCAGATGGGACAAGTTCAAAGAGAATCTCCTGGGACTACATCAAATTCACATCCCAAGATACGCTCATGCCAGCTCTGATACAAGCATACAAGTGCACGGATTTGCGGACGCATCCAGTCAAGCTTACGGGTGCTGCATTTACGTTCGGGCTAACGACGGTGTCAAAACCGTCTGCAGACTGCTAACGGCAAAGGCGAAAGTCGCTCCACTCAAGACCAAGTCCATTCCCAGACTTGAACTGTGTGCCGCCTATATGTTAGCTCAACTGTGGTCCTCCATAAAGCATATGTTGGACCGATGTCGAATCGAGAGTGTGAATTTCTGGACTGATTCAGAAATCACACTACATTGGATAAAGACTTCCCCTTCGTTATTAGCAACATTCGTCGCCAATCGAGTTGCAGGCATCCAAGAGGTGACACCTCAAGTATCTTGGAGACATGTACCAACATCAAGCAATCCAGCTGATTTGGCGTCGAGAGGGTGTGACGTTCAGGAACTCGTACAGTCTATTTGGTTCGAAGGCCCACCGTTTCTTTGCAACGATGAAAGACAATGGCCTCATAATGAGCATTTTGAGATACCAAAGGAGTTAAAAGAGAGTGAGTTTAAAAGGTCAGCACTCGTTTGCTTGGTTGACAGCTCGAGTTGGTCAACTGAATTTGTGTCCCGGGTTTCGTCATGTCGCAAGTTGGTACGAATAGTGGCGTACATGTACAGATTCCTGTCGAAAGCAAAACGAGATTCAAGCACTATCGAACTAGGACCAAAAGAAGTACACTTTGCTTTTCTTAAACTCCTGGAAATAGTTCAGCGAGCAGAGTTCAAGGAGAAATTCGACAGGCTAAGAAAGGGGAACAGTCTGTAACCAAGTTTGCAGGCCCTAACTCCTTTCATCCACAAGTCAGAAGAATGTGGAAGAAAACTTTCGTGATTTCGAGTAGGAGGTAGACTGGTGAACGCTCCGTTGGATTACGGCGCAAAGTTCCCAGTCCTAATGCCAAAAAATTGTTTGTATTTGAGAGAGTTGCACATCGGCAACTGTCATGCAGGAGCAAAGGCGATGATCGCATTACTCAGACAGAGGATGTGGCTCGTCAATGCTCGACGCGAATGCACCCAGATAGTGCGAAAATGTGTCCATTGCTTCAGGTACAAGCCAAAGTTAATGGAACAAATCATGGGGAACTTGCCGGCCGACCGATTCTCCGCGGTTCGGCCATTTAATGTTTGCGGGGTAGATTTCTGTGGTCCAGCAAATGTTTCGCTGCGGATTAGAGGACGAGCTCCTATAAAAATGTATATTGCCGTATTCGTTTGCTTTGCTTCGAAGGCTGTTCACTTGGAACTCGTTGCAGACTTGTCCACTAATGCTTTTCTGTGTACTTTGAATAGCTTCATCGCGCGGCGTGGCATCCCCGTCCGGCTATACTCGGACAATGCGACAAACTTCGTGGGGACGAGCAACCAATTGAAGGAGTTCCAGGACGCCTTCAGCCGCCAGCAAGACAAGTTGCAGAGGTACGCAGCGGAACGAGGGATGGAGTGGAGGTTCATCCCTCCGATAGCGCCGCACCTCCGGGGACTATGGGAGGCGGCGGTCAAGTCAGCCAAGCACCTTCTAATTCGGCAGATCGGCAGCGCATCGCTCACCGAGAGCGAGGTCCGAGGGCACCTGGCCGACGTAGAGGCCATACTCAATTCCAGGCCGCTGGCACCGCTGAGCAGCGATCCCAGCGATGGAGAGGCGATAACCCCAGGTCATTTCCTAATAGGGCAGCCGCTTCGCTCGCTGCCGCAAGGGTTAGAGCGGGCCACGTCAACCAAAGAAATTTCATTCTGTCACAGGTGGCAGCTGCTGTGCAGTCTCAGACAGCGCTTTTGGCAAGCGTGGTCGAGGGACTACGTCCACAGCCTGCAGCAGCGAGGCAAGTGGAAGGAGGTGCACGACGACGTCCGGATTGGGGACCTCGTCGTGGTTCACGACGACAGCACGGTGGTCAACAGGCAGAGTCGTGGAGGTAACACCAGGAAGCGATGGACGAGTCAGGGTCGCCGGCGTTAAAACAAACGCGGGCCTGCTTAAGCGTCCGATAGTAAAGCTGGCAAGGCTGCCCATAGATTGAAGGCAATCCCTTCAAGGTGGCCGGTGTTGGATCTTAACATAAGTTAGTTTTAAGAGAACATGGAAGTAGTAGTTAAGAGACAAAAGCAATGAATTTGTAGCAGAAGATTAAGTGAAGTACTACTCTTATATTAAGCTAGCATGTAAGTTGAATCGCTCTCGGCAGTGCAGCTGTCGCGAGCGACAGACAGTTGTAATTTTCGTCTCGTATGAACCACACGCGCCCAGCCAGCTTCTACGCCGTTTGCTAAGTCCAATAAATTGTAATATATATGAAATTGCAATTTGTTCTTTGTTCGGAGCAGCAGCAAATGACCAAGGTGGCATCTCAAAATGTTAACAACATACATTTAACATTTATGCATAGCAGCGCTCTCCACAAAGTATAACATAACTAGTTTTGGTAATCTCTTTATTTCTCATTCCCCAATTGCTGCAATTACTCTCATTCTTATTCGTCTTTCAAATCTCGATCTGATCGGTATGCTCTGAAGAGCGAAATTGTAAAATCTAAAATCAATAATTCACGAAAAAAGACGTTCACGTACTTTAAATAAATAAATGTTTTTAAGCTGCGCAATTTGAACATAATTGTTTTAAAATATACAATAATTCATGCGATCTGAATTATTGACAACGGCGCGCAGAAAGTTGCTGAAAAAGCTCAGCAGCTCCCAACATTCTTTTTATACTCTCTGCAAGAGTTTGTGCAAATGTATGTAACAGGCAGAAGGAGGCGTGGCAGACCCCATAAAGTATATATATTCTTGATCAGCATCACAAGCCGAGTCGATATAGCCATGTCCGTCTGTCCGTCTGTTCGTCTGTCTGTCTGTCCGTATGAACAAACAGATTTCAGAGATGGTAAGAGCTACAAGTTCGAGCTTGGTGTCAAACGATCAGATATTTAGTCAGTCTATACAAGAATCTTTTTTTTTCGATGCCACGCCCCATTCGCCCACAATAAGCAAAAAACTGGACACACCTCGGAAAAAATTGGTGTTTTCGGCAAATATCTCAGTAACTATGGCACCTAGGATCACCAATTCTGGAACGGGAGGTTCCTAGCGACGTCATAGTTGCATTGCCATTTAAATTTTTGGACTGCCACGCCCACTTTTCCCACATTTGATAAAAAAGTCTGGAACCTTCAATGCCGGGTTTGGCGAACTTGTTCGTATCGTACAGTATTGTAATTATATAAAAGACTAACTATATTAAACTCTACTGAAAGGCGCATTAAAATCGGACTGTAAACAAGAAAACTAGAAGCGTTACAATATTGATAATTGAACGCAATATCAACCCATAGGTGCAAGCGAGATAGAAACACATAAGCACATGTTCGAACGTTTTCGCTGCCTGTGTGTCGGCAGCGCTGCCTGTGTGTCGCCAGCGCTGCCCGCGGTCGCTGGCTGCGCCGAATACACACATACATACATATATATTTGCGAGTGAGTGAGTTTCTTGCAAGTGCGGTTGTGTTTATCGGGGCTCCGGATTGAATTCGTGTTTTCTCGTGCCACAGCTGAAATCCAGGTGATAACTTTTATTAGTGGGTTTATCTACCACGAGGGTACTTGCCTGTTTACTGAAGCCTGGTCCGGCGGACGCCTTTCGTGCAGGTTCAGGGCGGTGTCCTCCTCTCATACTGGAGGGCGAAGGGAGGTGAGGCCGTTTTTCTGTTTGCGTTGGCGCCCTTTTGCTTTCCTCGAGTGTAAAGTGTCAACAAAAACAACTTTCACTCAGCCAAATAATTATCTTTTGCTTCGAGTGGAACAGCTGTCTTCCCAGAGTTGACACCGTAGAAGTCATTTTACTGGCTACAACTGAGTACAATAAGTCGATCCATTCGGTCATCGACCAGATACCAGTTGATGTGGTTCAGGCGCACCCAGATGAGTCACAAGAAAAGATACAAGAAAAGATCAGAAACGCTCAGACGACGCTCAGAGCTAGTGAGAACGGCAATCGGCAGAATAGGGTCTTCGACGTTGGTGACAAGGTTTTGGTCAAGTCCAACCGACGGCTCGGAAACAAAGTCACACCTTTATGTGTTGAGAAGGCCGTTGAAGCAGACCTGGGGACCGAGGTCCTCATTCGAGGAAGGGTGGTCCACAAGGACAACCTAAAGTGACTCCCTTGTTTTTTTTTTACACCTTTTTTTAAGCCATCAGGCATACTCGTATAAGTTAGATATAGTTTTTCAATTTACTTTTAGCCACTTGGCATAGTTTTTATAAAACATTTTTGGTGGTGGACAGACCTCCTTAAAAAGGAAAACAAAAAAATTGCTAAAAAGAAAGAAAACAACTTAATTTCACAGGTTTGGATCCATATTACTCCTTTTCTTATCAGTGGCTTCGGCACATGTCACCGACTACTTGCGTGCCAAGTACATTCCCATCGTCGATGGCGAGATCTTGATATAAGAGGAATATGCATATGTTAGGCACTCGGCAAACCTCTCAGAGTACGTGCGAATGGTGGAAGAAACGGTCAAATTAATTGACATGTTCCCGCTATCTACAAGACTTCTTGCAGGCGTTGCGTACACACAAAAGAGTCGCCAGGAGCTTAGATTTCCTAGGATAAATACTGAAGGTGGTGGCGGGTACACCCGATGCCGGAGATATAGAGCAGACTAGGTTCACTGAAATGCAACTAATAAATGCCAACAATAGACAAATAGAAATCAACACTAGAGTTCAAGACCAGCTTAACCAGTTAACAATAACTGTCAATAAAATTCTCAAGATAGCCAAAAACTCACAAGTTGACACTAGCCAAGTATTTGAAATACTACTGTCTAGAAACAGAATGCTGATGATGGAGTTGCAAAATTTAATGCTTGCTATTACTCTCGCGAAGGCTAACATTGTTAGCCCAAACATTTTAGACCAGTCAGTTTTGAAATCAATTTGGCTAGAGGAACCCACCAACACTCCCATAAGAGATCTTATGTCCGTTGCTTCCCTAAAAAGTCTTTAATCCATTAACACTATATATTTTATAATCAAATTCCCAAAGATTAAAAAAACTTGCAGAAAAATTTCGATTTATCCTGTCGTCCACAAGAACTTCATATTGCGATTGTTTGACAATGTCATAGCCGAATGCGATGGAGAAACCCACACACTGCAGAGTTGCGCCGCTTCACCTGGAGCCACATTTTGTCGTCTGGCATTAAAGGGTTCATGTGCCAAGGAGCTCCATGCAGGTGGCTCGGCACACTGCGAGGTCTAGCCGAGCAACCTGGAAATAATCACCCATGTAGATGACGGAATTATCAGCCCTAACGACGGGTCCGCAAGGATTCAGGTGGACAACGGCACTGAGATCCAGGTACAAGGCACGCATCTCATCACGTCCGGAGACCGAGTCGCAATTAACGAGACTCTGTTTTACAATCACAACAACGCACGCAATAGAGTCCCGGGTATTGCCAAATCTCCCTTGCTGAACATCACTGCCAGCCAAGATGTCCTCAGCCTCCCTTACCTTCATCGTTTGAATGAACGTAATTTGGAGGTGATACAGCAATTCCAGAAGGACGCCGGAACTGATCAAGCCTTTCGTGTGGCATTCATCACTGGAGCCATATGCTGTGCTTTAATCTGCATTGGCCTCACTCTTTGACGGATCATCGACGCAAAGAAGTCTGCGAAGCAGTTACGAGAAGTTGTCGCCGGTATTGGGTCGGCCGAGGATGACCTTATACTTGAGGGGGGAGTACTTAACACATTGCACTTAATATAGAATATTAAGCAACCCTCGCTATAGAGGGCTTTGTAAGTTAAGGAACAGCCCTCGCAATAGCGACACTGCATACTTTGTATCAGCGCGCTATAGATGCAGTGGTCAGCGGCGGTAACCGGACACTTTTGTTTTGCTGCAAGAGTTTCCGTTATTGCCTAAGATTGCTGAGTCGGCTTGCCGACCATGACATTGTGGCGTGATGCGAGTTTTGGCTTATGTTAAATGAAACATAATTTGTATCTTCCAGTAAGTCGCTTAAATAAATATTCACTCCGGCACTTGGCCGTTAAATAATTTGTTTCACTGTCTGAGCCCGAGGCCAGCAATAGGAGGCTCAGTCGCCTCTCAACATAATCATCAATCCTTAGAGAAAGGAAAATAATTAATTTATATATATAAAAAAAAAAAATAATCAAAACAACAACTAACGGTAACAAAAAATACTACAAAATGGAAGGAGGAGCAGCAGCCGCAACAACCCTTTCTGACGCCAGCATGTCACTAGTAATCAATCAATTGAAAAACGTTGAGAAATTCAATGGAGATAAAAATAACCTATACACTTTTGTTAACCGTATCCACTACATATTGGCCCTGTACACCACCAATGATATACGGCAACAATCGATTATTTTTGGACTTCTGGAACGTTGCATCAGTGCTGATGTTATGCTATCACTTGGCATGAACGACCTGGACGGATCTTCGCAAAAAATTAGTAAACCCAAACCAAGAACCATATCTTACTGGAGGAATTTAGGATCACACCTTTCAAAGGGAATGCACGAGAATTTCTGGAAGAAGGCGAGTACCGTAGGCGGACCTTGATGAGTAAGCTAGAATTAGAAAACAACCATGACGAAAAAATATTGTACACGCTATTAATAAAAACAAGTATTGACGATCTGGTACAAAAATTGCCTACTAACATTTTTATTCGAATTATAAATTCCGAAATTCCCGATTTAAGATCATTAATAAATCTATTACAAGAAAAAAATCTGTATGACGAACAATGTCAAAATCGAATTCCATTAAAGTAAAACATGGAAAAAGTTTTTAAATAACACTTCTTATGTCCCATATCATAATCATCCACCATATGTTCAACTACCATTATATCCACCACAACCACATTATAACAATAACAATATGCATTACACTAACCACGATCAGGGATACGCACAAAATTCAGATTATTCAGATTCACAAACACCAGCAGCAGAACCCGAAACTGAGCAGTGTAACGAGATAGAACTCGAACAAGCTGAAAATTTTCGGCAACTAGCCTCGGACACCAACAGTTCACAAACTTGACCCATAAGAGAAAGAATTTGAAATACCTAATAGATACCGGTTCTACAGTTAACATGATGACATCCAATATATTCATTATACTGTAGTATGTTGTATGCCAAATGAGCATATGCCCACTGTATTGTAGAGTATACAATATAACAAGTGGTCATATGCCCAACTTTAAAGTAAGAGTAATAACTCAAAACATAACGACACTTTGTTGCTATGTTTATACAATAACAAATATATAAGTGCAGTAATAGGATCCGCCGCTTATGCGGACTGGCCGCAGCGTGAGAACGCTAGCGTGAGCACTGCTTGAGTATGTACCGTCTGTACATATATATGTATATATTTGCAAATACATATGGCATGCTATATACTCCCGTTTTGCCGCTGCTTTGAGCGACAGAACTCCAAACATTATTATGTACAAAAGGCAGCGCTGCCACTAAGAACCGCGCCGCTTTAGGTTTAATTATATTAGTCCTAACTTGTAAAGACAAGATCGAATAAAGCATTCGGAGCGACAACAACAGTCGTTCTAAATCAGAAAACCAAAGCAATTGGAATTTACTTATTTCAACATACATCAGAGAGACAACAACAGTCGCTCTGAACCTGAAAACCAAAGCAATTGGAATTTACTTATTTCAACATACTTCATGGCGACCGTGACAGAGATCACGTAATCGGCAAGGCCAACAAGACTGAAAACTCTCCATCAAAGGGCAAGGGACTCAAGCTGAACACACCTCATCTCATGAACATCTCGGAGGATCGCGACAAGCGTTTGACCACCACCTGACTCAAGCTGAACACACCTCATCTCATGAACATCTCGGAGGATCGCGACAAGCGTTTGACCACCACCTGACTCAAGCTGAACACACCTCATCTCATGAACAGCTCGGAGGATCGCGACAAGCGTTTGACCACCAAGTCCCATCATATACGCCAGCATTGGAAACAGGAGTCAAGCCTAGAAGACAACAGTGGAACCTGAACCAAAAAATATCGCAGTGAGTAGTGTGGTATGTGTAAACGTGGGGGTGTGGTAAAAAGGTTGAAAGCCAGAAAGGCTTATCTGTTATCGCTATTAAACAATAGCGATTAAAAAACAGATTGGAACCACTCAGTATATTTACATGCTGAAGTTGAGTTCATTAGGGAACAACTAGATTCCCGGAAAAACCACAACACACCCACCAACACAGCCAACTACACTGTGATAAACAATATTTCCAAAATAAAACTAACCAAAGATCCACCACCAGAAAAGGAGCTGCCAAAGCTGACAAAGTCGTGCCCGAAGGACTGCGAGGAACCACTGGACTCACCATTCTGCAACTACACCTGTGCAGCCAGCACCGGTGCCCCAGCAGAGACGAAAAAGTCCTGTGCAGCCAGCACCGGCCACGTTTGGCGTCACAAGCCAAGCCAAGGAAAGGGAACCGACAGCGCTTCCAAGGGCGCACAACAATAAAATTTTTTTTTAAATGCACTGCGATGCATAAAATATAATTAAATATCTTTTTAAAATTGAGCGACACAAAAGTTGCCCGATTAGAGTATGGCGTGAAAAACCATACGAAAAAAATAGGCAGGGAATTCTGTAAAAAAAAATTTTTTAAATATAATAAGAAAAAAAAAACCGAAAACAAATCCATAAACCATTTTCAAACAAAATAGACAAAAATCTTAGTAAAATAACTTTAAAAAAAAAAAAAACTTTAAATGTAAAGCAAAAGTAAAAAACTTTAAATTTGAAACATAATTTGATTGGATTATAAATCTTAACAATGTATTACATACGATCCAATACAATGGATCTAAACTATTATATACATATGCATATATACACAAAAATATCTATTTAAACAACTTAAGTAATTCGACATAAATGTTTTATGCTATTATACAAGATATTCATATATGATATATACTATATTAACTGACAAATATCCCCTACAAAACAAAATGCACTAACAAGTCCACAAAAGTTGCATACAAAATTTGTGGCATTCAAAAATGATTAAAAAATAAAATCGATTTGCAAAAAAAAAAAAAAAAAGAAAAGAAAATTATTTTTTTTATAAGAACAACATAGAGAAATTGAATAAAAATTCAAAATATATTTATATTCTTATAATTTTTTTTAATTTCATGCTTTCGAATTCAATTTCAAAAGATTCTAACATATAAGATCAGAACACAATGTTAGATCATGAATCAAAAGTAGCGGACTCCACCGCAAATGTAATAAACAATGTCGAAACCGTATCTGTAGATTTAAAAGTAATAACAATTATGTTAATAATAATTGTTATTCTTTTATTAACGAATGTGCTGACAAAATTATATAAGTTGCACAATAAATGCCTAAAGAAAAGATACGCTAGTAGAGCAGGTAATTTAGAGATGATTTAATAGGTCATTAATATGATTAACATAATAAATGAGATTCATATTATAGAACCTAATTTTATAATCAATTCATTGCAAATATTGCAAAAGCATAGGGAATTCATTAAAATAAGTCAATTCGAAGACGAGTATATAGAAACTTTCCATAGTATTGCAAGCCCATTAATTGATTGTTCAAAAACCGAAAAGGGCGCTGTGTTGTGTACTTTACCTTATGTAATGGTAAAAAGTATCAAGGAAAGACATGCAATACTAGGAACGACAACTATATTGATGCTGCACTTACATCGCTAAAATAAAACTCCATATTGTCCATTAAACAATGGAATGGAATATATTAGCGAAAAAAATAAATGATTATAAAGATAAATTTGAACAAGAAAGAAAAGTACAGTCGAGCGCGCCCGACCGTATAATACTCTCTGCATTTGTCCCGATTAAATTATTAAAATCGGTATCGAGATATTACAATGTGAATTACTTGCATTAAAACACGTTGAAACAAAAACAATCTAAGCATAATCAAACACACATCTGTTTGTTTGTATTCGAATACACATACGTTTGGCAATATGTATATGATGCAAATATGTATGCATGTATGTGTGTATTCGGCGCAGCCAGCGATCGCGGGCAGCGCTGCCGACACACAGGCAGCGAAAACGTTCGAACATGTGCTTGTGTGTTTCTGTCTCGCTTGCACCAATGGGTTGATATTGCGTTCAATTATCAATATTGTAACGCTTCTAGTTTTCTTGTTTATTGTCCGATTTTAATGCGCCTTTCAGGATAGTTTAATATAGTTAGTCTCCACACGAAATATAAATAACCATACGAAAAAAATCGCTAAAAAAGGCATTGCAGTTGGAAACCTATTTTATCAAATGTGGGAAAAGTGGGCGTGGCAGTCCAAATTTATAGATGCCAATGCAACTATGCTGTCGCTAGGAACTCACGTACCAGAATTGGTGATCCTAGGTGCCATAGTTACTGAGATATTTGCCGAAAACACCAATTTTTTCCGAGGTGTGTCCAGTTTTTTGCTTATTGTGGGCGAATGGGGCGTGGCATCGAAAAAAAAAAGATTCTTGTATTGACTGACTAAATATCTGATCGTTTGACACCAAGCTCGAACTTGTAGCTCTTACCATCTCTGAAATCTGTTTGTTCATACGGACAGACAGACGGACAGACAGACGGACAGACGGACAGACGGACATGGCTATATCGACTCGGCTTGTGATGCTGATCAAGAATATATATACTTTATGGGGTCTGCCACGCCTCCTTCTGCCTGTTACATACTTTGCACAAACCCAATATACTCTTGCAGAGAGTATAAAAACGGTATTGAAGCTTGAAAACTATTTTATAAATTGTGGGAAAAGTGGGCGTGGCAGTCAAAAATTTTAAATGGCAATGTAACTATGCTCTCTCTAGGAACATCCGTACCAGAATTGGTGATCCTAGGTGCCATAGTTACTGAGATATTTGCCGAAAACACCAATTTTTTCCGAGGTGTGTCCAGTTTTTTGCTTATTGTGGGCGAATGGGGCGTGGCATCGAAAAAAAAAAGATTCTTGTATTGACTGACTAAATATCTGATCGTTTGACACCAAGCTCGAACTTGTAGCTCTTACCATCTCTGAAATCTGTTTGTTCATACGGACAGACAGACAGACAGACAGACAGACAGACAGACGGACAGACAGACAGACGGACAGACGGACATGGCTATATCGACTCGGCTTGTGATGCTGATCAAGAATATATATACTTTATGGGGTCTGCCACGCCTCCTTCTGCCTGTTACATACATTTGCACAAACCCAATATACTCTTGCAGAGAGTATAAAAATCATATAAATGTATCAATTCTGATAAAACAATAAAATCAGATACATCGATACATCATGCGCAAATATTAACAGCACAATATAACAACATTGTAACTATAATAAGAAAAGTAAACGATAAGTTAACTCAAGAGCATAAAAGCGTATGTCAAAAAATTGTAAAAAGTCTAAAAACAAGACTACACAATATTGGTGTTAGACGAAATATTGTAATAACAATACCAGAAGATCCAAATCTCCTAGCTGAATTCGACGAGAACCAGTTAGAAGATTTAGATGAGTCTAAACCAATAATCAATACAGAAACCGATATTGATAGTGACATCGAAACGTTCGAAGAGAATACAGTTACAATGACTAACCAGGTAGCCTTGGACAGGGAATATGTGAAGCAGGTTTCCTCTTCAGTCCCTGAATTCGATGGAAAAAAGTTAACATGGAATCGGTTCATAACAGCATTGAAGCTTGTAGAAAGAACCAAAGGCGACCAAGAAGATATAGCGGTTGAAGTCATAAAGTCGAAAATAACAGGCACAATCCTTTACAAGGTACAAGACGAAACCACTATATTAGGTATAATATATAAGCTTAAAGACAACGTAAAAGGAGAATCTCCCGACGTTCTAAAAGCAAAAATTTTAAACATAAAACAAAAAGGCAAAACTGCTTCCCAGTATGCAACCGAAATAGATAATTTACGGAAGCAATTGGAGGCAGCCTTTATTGACAACGGCCTAGACCCAATCAATGCAGAAAAATTCTCCACAAACGAGTCTATTTCTGCAATGAGTAAAAACTGTCAGCATGAAAAGCTCAAAATAATACTAGAAGCTGGTAACTTCGTTACTTTCAATGATGTAATGGGTAAATATATCCATTGCAGCACAGAAATGACTGGAAGTGCAAGTACAGTATTATTTCAGCGAAGCCGAAGTAATAGAGGAGGTGGTTACCGATACCAAAGAGGTAGATGCAATGGCCGCGGTAACTATCACTATAATAATTCAAACTATAATAACAACAGAAACAATGGTAGAGGTCGAGGTTACAACCGAGGAAGGAATAACTCCAACCGAGGCAATAGTCAAAACCAATACTACCAACCTAATAGCAATAACAATGTCCGAGTTGCCCAAACTAATTCGGGAAACGGGCAGAACCCTTCAGATACTTAGAGCAATTAGAAAATAATATATATACACTCAATCTCAGTTTAAGCATTTTTATAAAAATTAAGAATCAAAGTACAGGTAAAGCTTATACCTTATTAATAGACACTGGTGCAGATATTTCCATATTAAAAGAAAATATAGATATATTCGATAATGTAAATACACACATTTCAACACAAATAACAGGCATTGGAAAGGGTTCAGTTTTTTCAAAAGGTTTAGCATTCGTAGAATTATGTACAGGAAAACATGTAGTACCACATGAATTCCATATAGTCGATCAAGACTTCCCAATACCAAGCAATGGCATTATTGGAATAGACTTCATAAAAAAATACAATTGCCAATTAGACTTCACATAATTAAGTGATTGTCTAATACTACGGCCAAATAATCTAAATTATACAATACACATTCCAATCATTCACACACAATACTGGGCTGAAGTAGTCCGCCAAATTAACATAGTTTCAAAAGAACAAAATGTTCTTATTCCCAATCAAGAAATTGAGGAAGGAATTTTCATTGGAAATACAATTTCCAACCAACAGAATACATTTGTCCGAATATTAAACACAACTGATTCAATAAAAATATTAAACCTTAACAAAATAAAAATTGAAACTCTAAGTGACTACGAGATAGTCCAAGAAACTAACAAAGAAAGACAAAATACTGTCATGAAAAAACTAATTCAGAACTTTCCACCATTAACTAAGCCTGTATTAAAAAATCTTTGCACCAAATACACAGATATATTCGGACTAGAAACTGAATCTATAACCACAAATAATTTTTACAAACAAGAGCTGAGATTAAAAGACACAGAACCGGTGTATATAAAAAATTATAGAATACCGCATGCTCATAAAGACGAAATAAACAGACAAGTCAATAAACTCATTCTTGATCAAATAGTTGAGACCTCAGTATCAGAATATAACAGTCCAATACTACTGGTGCCAAAGAAAGGTTTACCAGGTTCAAATAAAAAACGATGGCGATTAGTAATAGACTATCGTCAAATTAATAAAAAACTGTTATCTGATAAATTTCCACTTCCAAGAATTGATGATATTCTTGACCAATTGGGCAGAGCTAAATATTTTTCGTGTCTAGATTTAATGTCTGGATTTCATCAAATAGAGTTGAAAGAACACTCTAGAAATTTAACGTCATTTTCAACCAGCAATGATTCATATCGTTTCACACGATTACCTTACGGATTAAAAATAGCGCCAAATTCCTTTCAAAGAATGATGACAATAGCTTTTTCTGGATTAGACCCTTCACAAGCTTTCTTGTACATGGATGACTTAATTGTCATCAATTGTTGGGAAAAACACATGATCAAAAACTTAACAAATGTTTTTGACTTGTGCAGAAAACACATCCTTAAACTACACCCAGAAAAATGCTCTTTCTTCATGCACGAAGTGACATTCCCAGGTCATAAGTGCACTGATAATAGAATTCTTCCAGTTGACAAAACGTACGATGTAATTAACAAGAAAGAAAAGTACAGTCGAGCGCGCCCGACCGTATAATACTCTCTGCATTTGTCCCGATTAAATTATTAAAATCGGTATCGAGATATTACAATGTGAATTACTTGCATTAAAACACGTTGAAACAAAAACAATCTAAGCATAATCAAACACACATCTGTTTTCTTGTATTCGAATACACATACGTTTGACAATGTGTACATGATGCAAATATGTATGTATGTATGTGTGTATTCAGCGCAGCCAGCGACCGCAGGCAGCGCTGCCGACACACAGGCAGCGAAAACGTTCGAACATGTGCTTGTGTGTTTCTATCTCGCTTGCACCTGTGGGTTGATATTGCGTTCAATTATCAATATTGTAACGCTTCTAGTTTTCTTGTTTATAGTCCGATTTTAATGCGCCTTTCAGGATAGTTTAATATAGTTAATCTCCACACGAACTATATAATTACAATACTGTACGATACGAACAAGTTCGCCAAACCCGGCATTGAAGGTTCCAGCCTTTTTTATCAAATGTGGGAAAAGTGGGCGTGGCAGTCCAAAATTTTAAATGGCAATGCAACTATGCCGTCGCTAGGAACCTCCCGTTCCAGAATTGGTGATCCTAGGTGCCATAGTTACTGAGATATTTGCCGAAAACACCAATTTTTTCCGAGGTGTGTCCAGTTTTTTGCTTATTGTGGGCGAATGGGGCGTGGCATCGAAAAAAAAAAAAGATTCTTGTATTGACTGACTAAATATCTGATCGTTTGACACCAAGCTCGAACTTGTAGCTCTTACCATCTCTGAAATCTGTTTGTTCATACGGACAGACAGACAGACAGACGGACAGACAGACAGACGGACAGACGGACAGACGGACATGGCTATATCGACTCGGCTTGTGATGCTGATCAAGAATATATATACTTTATGGGGTCTGCCACGCCTCCTTCTGCCTGTTACATACTTTTGCACAAACCCAATATACTCTTGCAGAGAGTATAAAAATTACCCAGTCCCAACGGACGCTAATAGCGCTAGAAGATTTGTAGCATTCTTCAACTACTATAGACATTTTATTAAAAATTTTGCCAACTATTCAAGGCACATAACTAAGTTATGCAAAAAGAATGTAAATTTTCATTGGTCTGATGAATGCCAAAATGCATTTTATTATTTAAAAAAGGCTTTAATTAAGCCCTCTTTATTGAAATATCCCGATTTCGAAAAGGAATTTTGCATTATTACAGATGCAAGTAAACACGCCTGTGGAGCCGTTCTAACACAAAACTATGGAGATAAACAACTCCCAGTTGCATATGCTTCACGCTCATTCACCAAAGGTGAAAGCAACAAATCAACAACAGAACAAGAATTGGCAGCAATCCACTGGACAATTACATATTTTCGACCATATATTTATGGCAAACATTTCACTGTAAAAACAGACCATAGGCCATTAACGTACTTGTTCTCAATGACAAACCCAAGCTCAAAACTTACAAGAATGAGATTAGAACTAGAAGAATACGACTTTACTGTTGAGTATCTGAAAGGAAAAGATAATTTTGTAGCTGATGCACTTTCACGCATCACTATTAACGATCTTAAAAACATAACCAATACAATTTTAAAAGTCACTACTAGAAAACAAAGTAAACAGAAAAAGTCCTGCGCAGGAAATGCTCAAGAAGATTTGCCTATGCAGACACTTGACAACGCTTCTAAGCCCAACGTATATGAAGTCATTTGTAATGACGAAATACGAAAAGTAGTGGCCTTGCATATAACAAACAATACATGTTTTCTGAAACATGGAAAGAAAATTATTGCAAGAATTGATGTTGATGATTTGTACACCAATGGAACCCTTGACCTAGGTCAATTCTTTCAAAGGCTTGAAAAGCAAGCCCGTATACTTGGAATCAGCCAACTCAAAGTGGCACCGTGCGAAAAGATCTTTGAATCAATTTCAATAGAATCTTTCAAAATATTGGGCAATAAAATATTGAAAATACTAAGAGTAGGGCTACTCAAGCCGGTGACCCTAATAAATAATGATAAAGATCGAGAAGCGATACTGTTTACATTCCATGACGATCCAATTCAAGGAGGTCATACAGGTATAAATAAAACAATTGCAAAAATAAAGAGACAATATTATTGGAAAAACATGACTAAACATGTAAAAGAGTATGTTAATAAATGTCCAAAATGCCTGACGTCAAAAACGACAAAACACACAAGATCACCTATGACAATAACCGAAACTCCACAATAGTGATAGTAGACACTATTGGTCCACTACCACGTTCGGAAAATGGGAATGAATATGCAATCACCTTAATATGTGATTTGACAAAGTATTTAGTAGCAATTCCCGTTGCAAATAAGAGTGCAACAACTGTCGCAAAAGCCATATTCGAATCTTTTATTTTGAAGTACGGTCCAATGAAGACGTTCATTACGGACATGGGAACAGAATATAAAAATTCCATTATAAA
>JAECWX010000371.1:0-13045 GCA_018151165.1 Drosophila arawakana | reverse complement strand
GTGATTCCAAAATAAGGTCTAAAAATCGTCTAGGATGACTAGAAACGCCAAAAAATGGAAAAAAACAAAAAAAAGATCGAAAAATGTAAAAATTTTAAAATGTGGTGATTCCAAAATAAGGTCTAAAATCGTCTAGGATGACTAGAAACGCCAAAAAATGGAAAAAAACAAAAAAGTTTGAAAAATTTATAAATTTTCGAAATCATAATTATTTTGGAGTTGAGTCAATATAAATGGTATTCCATTTCAAAATCGGTTGAGTTTTGATGGAGATAATCAAGATCAAGGCTTAAAAATGTGGTGATTCCAAAAATAAAGGTCTAAAATCGTCTAGGATGACTAGAAACGCCAAAAAATGGAAAAAACAAAAAAAGTTCGAAAAATGTAAAAATTTTAAAAATGTGGTGATTCCAAAAATAAGGTCTAAAATCGTCTAGGATGACTAGAAACGCCAAAAAATGGAAAAAACAAAAAAAATCGAAAAATGTAAAAATTTTTAAAATGTGGTGATTCCAAAATAAGGTCTAAAATCAAAAGTTTGACAAAACTACAAAAATTGAAAACAAAAATATTTTGAAAAATATAAAATTATTTCAAAATGTGGTGATTCCAAAAATAAGGTCTAAAATCGTCTAGGATGACTAGAAACGCCAAAAATGGAAAAAACAAAAAAAAGTTCGAAAAATGTAAAAATTTTAAAATGTGGTGATTCCAAAATAAGGTCTAAAATCGTCTAGGATGACTAGAAACGCCAAAAAATGGAAAAAAAAAAAAAAGATCGAAAAATGTAAAAATTTTAAAAATGTGGTGATTCCAAAATAAGGTCTAAAATCGTCTAGGATGACTAGAAACGCCAAAAAATGGAAAAAACAAACAAAAAATTTGAAAAATTTATAAATTTTCGAAATCATAATTATTTTGGAGTTGAGTCAATATAAATGGTATTCCATTTCAAAATCGGTTGAGTTTTGATGGAGATAATCAAGATCAAGGCTTAAAATGTGGTAAATGAGGGGAAAAAAAAAAAAAAAAGAAAATGTAAAATTTAAGGGTGATTCCAAAATAAGGTCTAAAATCGTCTAGGATGACTAGAAACGCCAAAAAATGGAAAAAACAAAAAAAGTTCGAAAAATGTAAAAATTTTAAAATGTGGTGATTCCAAAATAAGGTCTAAAATCGTCTAGGATGACTAGAAACGCCAAAAAATGGAAAAAACAAAAAAGTCAAAAATGTAAAAATTTTAAAATGTGGTGATTCCAAAATAAGGTCTAAAATCGTCTAGGATGACTAGAAACGACCAAAAATGGAAAAAACAAAAAAAAAAGTTCGAAAAATGTAAAAATTTTAAAATGTGGTGATTCCAAAATAAGGTCTAAAATCGTCTAGGATGACTAGAAACGCCAAAAAATGGAAAAAACAAAAAAAAGTTTGAAAAATTTATAAATTTTCGAAATCATAATTTTTTTGGAGTTGAGTCAATATAAATGGTATTCCATTTCAAAATCGGTTGAGTTTTGATGGAGATAATCAATATCAAGGCTCTAAAATGTGGTGATTCCAAAATAAGGTCCAAAATCGTCTAGGATGACTAGAAAAACGCCAAAAAAAAAAAAAAGATCGAAAAATGTAAAAATTTTAAAATGTGGTGATTCCAAAATAAGGTCTAAAATCGTCTAGGATGACTAGAAACGCCAAAAAATGGAAAAAACAAAAAAAAGTTCGAAAAATTTAAAAATTTTCAAATCATAATTATTTTGGAGTTGGTCAATATAAAGTTTCATTTCAAAATGGTTGAGTGATGGAGATAACAATATCAAGGCTTAAAATGTGGTGATTCCAAAATAAGGTCTAAAATCGTCTAGGATGACAAAAAACCAAAAAAAACAAAAACCAAAAAAAAAGTTCGAAAAATGTAAAAATTTTAAAATGTGGTGATTCCAAAATAAGGTCTAAAATCGTCTAGGATGACTAGAAACGCCAAAAAATGGAAAAAACAAAAAAAGTTTGAAAAATTTATAAATTTTCGAAATCATAATTATTTTGGAGTTGAGTCAATATAAATGGTATTCCATTTCAAAATCGGTTGAGTTTTGATGGAGATAATCAATATCAAGGCTTAAAATGTGGTGATTCCAAAATAAGGTCACAAAATCGTCTAGGATGACTAGAAACGCCAAAAATGGAAAAAAAAAAAAAAAAGTTCGAAAAATGTAAAAATTTTAAAATGTGGTGATTCCAAAATAAGGTCTAAAATCGTCTAGGATGACTAGAAACGCCAAAAAATGGAAAAAACAAAAAAAAGTTCGAAAAATTTTGAAATTTAAATTTTGGAGTTGAGTCCAAAATAAGTCTATTCTAAAATGATGGTGATAATCAAAACTTAAAATGTGGTGATTCCAAAATAAGGTCTAAAATCGTCTAGGATGACTAGAAACGCCAAAAATGGAAAAAAACAAAAAAAGATCGAAAAATGTAAAAATTTTAAAATGTTGTGATTCCAAAATAAGGTCTAAAATCGTCTAGGATGACTAGAAACGCCAAAAAATGGAAAAAACAAAAAAAAGTTCGAAAAATTTAAAAATTTTAAAAAGTCGTGATTATTTCGAAATAAGGTCTAAAATCGTCTAGGATGACTAGAAACGCCAAAAATGGAAAAAAACAAAAAAAAAGTTCGAAAAATGTAAAAATTTTAAAAAATGTGGTGATTCCAAAATAAGGTCTAAAATCGTCTAGGATGACTAGAAACGCCAAAAAATGGAAAAAACAAAAAAAAGTTCGAAAAATTTATAAATTTTAAAATCATAATTATTTTGAAAGACTAACCCAAAAAATGGTAATTCCAAAATAAGTCAAAATCGTTTAGGATGAAGAAACCAAAAATGATAAAAATTTTAAAAATGTGGTGATTCCAAAATAAGGTCTAAAATCGTCTAGGATGACTAGAAACGCCAAAAAATGGAAAAAACAAAAAAAGTTCGAAAAATGTAAAAATTTTAAAATGTGGTGATTCCAAAATAAGGTCTAAAATCGTCTAGGATGACTAGAAACGCCAAAAAATGGAAAAAACAAAAAAAAAGTTCGAAAAATGTAAAAATTTTAAAAAATGTGGTGATTCCAAAATAAGGTCTAAAATCGTCTAGGATGACTAGAAACGCCAAAAAATGGAAAAACAAAAAAAAAGTTCGAAAAATGTAAAAATTTTAAAATGTGGTGATTCCAAAATAAGGTCTAAAATCGTCTAGGATGACTAGAAACGCCAAAAAATGGAAAAAAAAAAAAAAAAGTTTGAAAAATTTAAAAATTTTGAAATTATTTTCGAAATAAGGTTTTGGTGGAGATAATCAATATCAAGGCTTAAAATGTGGTGATTCCAAAATAAGGTACAAAATCGTCTAGGATGACTAGAAACGCCAAAAATGGAAAAAAACAAAAAAAAGATCGAAAAATGTAAAAATTTTAAAATGTGGTGATTCCAAAATAAGGTCTAAAATCGTCTAGGATGACTAGAAACGCCAAAAAATGGAAAAAAAAAAGTTTGAAAAATTTATAAATTTTCGAAATCATAATTATTTTGAAGTTGAGTCAATATAAATGGTATTCCATTTCAAAATCGGTTGAGTTTTGATGGAGATAATCAATATCAAGGCTTAAAATGTGGTGATTCCAAAATAAGGTACAAAATCGTCTAGGATGACTAGAAACGCCAAAAAATGGAAAAAACAAAAAAAAGTTTGAAAAATTTATAAATTTTCGAAATCGTAATTATTTTGGAGTTAAGTCAAAATAAATGGTATTCCAATTCAAAATCGGTTGAGTTTTGATGGAGATAATCAATATCAAGGCTTAAAATGTGGTGATTCCAAAATAAGGTCTAAAATCGTCTAGGATGACTAGAAACGCCAAAAAATGGAAAAAAAAAAAAAAGTTTGAAAAATTTAAAAATTTTGAAAATGTAGTTCAAAATAAATGGTATTCCAATTCAAAATCGGTTGAGTTTTGATGGAGATAATCAATATCAAGGCTTAAAATGTGATGATTCCAAAATAAGGTCTAAAATCGTCTAGGATGACTAGAAACGCCAAAAAATGGAAATAACAAAAAAAAAGTTTGAAAAATGTAAAAATTTTAAAATGTGGTGATTCCAAAATAAGGTCTAAAATCATCTAGGATGACTAGAAACGCCAATAAATGGAAAAAACAAAAATAAGTTCGAAAAATTTATAAATTTTCGAAATCATAATTATTTTGGAGTTGAGTCAATATAAATGGTATTCCATTTCAAAATCGGTTGAGTTTTGATGGAGATAATCAATATCAAGGCTTAAAATGTGGTGATTCCAAAATAAGGTACAAAATCGTCTAGGATGACTAGAAACGCCAAAAATGGAAAAAAACAAAAAAAAAGATCGAAAAATGTAAAAATTTTAAAATGTGGTGATTCCAAAATAAGGTCTAAAATCGTCTAGGATGACTAGAAACGCCAAAAAATGGAAAAAACAAAAAAAAGTTCGAAAAATGTAAAAATTTTAAAATGTGGTGATTCCAAAATAAGGTCTAAAATCGTGTAGGATGACTAGAAACGCCAAAAAATGGAAAAAACAAAAAAAAAGTTCGAAAAATGTAAAAATTTTAAAATGTGGTGATTCCAAAATAAGGTCTAAAATCGTCGAGGATGACCAGAAACGCCAAAAATGGAAAAAACAAAAAAAAAGATCGAAAAATGTAAAAATTTTAAAATGTGGTGATTCCAAAATAAGGTTTAAAATCGTCTAGGATGACTAGAAACGCCAATAAATGGAAAAAACAAAAATAAGTTCGAAAAATTTATAAATTTTCGAAATCATAATTATTTTGGAGTTGAGTCAATATAAATGGTATTCCATTTCAAAATCGGTTGAGTTTTGATGGAGATAATCAATATCAAGGCTTAAAATGTGATGATTCCAAAATAAGGTACAAAATCGTCTAGGATGACTAGAAACGCCAAAAAATGGAAAAAACAAAAAAAGTTTCAAAAATTTATAAATTTTCGAAATCGTAATTATTTTAGAGTTAAGTCAAAATAAATGGTATTCCAATTCAAAATCGGTTGAGTTTTGATGGAGATAATCAATATCAAGGCTTAAAATGTGGTGATTCCAAAATAAAGTCTAAAATCGTCTAGGATGACTAGAAACACCAAAAATGGAAAAAAACAAAAAAAAGTTCGAAAATGTAAAAATTTTAAAATGTGGTGATTCCAAAATAAGGTCTAAAATCGTCTAGGATGACTAGAAACGCCAAAAAATGGAAAAAACAAAAAAAGTTTGAAAAATTTATAAATTTTCGAAATCATAATTATTTTGGAGTTGAGTCAATATAAATGGTATTCCATTTCAAAATCGGTTGAGTTTTGATGGAGATAATCAATATCAAGGCTTAAAATGTGGTGATTCCAAAATAAGGTACAAAATCGTCTAGGATGACTAGAAACGCCAAAAAATGGAAAAAACAAAAAAAATTCGAAAAATGTAAAAATTTTAAAATGTGGTGATTCCAAAATAAGGTCTAAAATCGTCTAGGATGACTAGAAACGCCAAAAAATGGAAATAACAAAAAAAAAGTTTGAAAAATTTATAAATTTTCGAAATCATAATTATTTTGAAGTTGAGTCAAAATAAATGGTATTCCAATTCAAAATCGGTTGAGTTTTGATGGAGATAATCAATATCAAGGCTTAAAATGTGGTGATTCCAAAATAAGGTACAAAATCGTCTAGGATGACTAGAAACGCCAAAAAATGGAAAAAACAAAAAAAAGTTTGAAAAATTTATAAATTTTCGAAATCGTAATTATTTTGGAGTTAAGTCAAAATAAATGGTATTCCAATTCAAAATCGGTTGAGTTTTGATGGAGATAATCAATATCAAGGCTTAAAATGTGGTGATTCCAAAATAAGGTACAAAATCGTCTAGGATGACTAGAAACGCCAAAAATGGAAAAAAACAAAAAAAAAAAGATCGAAAAATGTAAAAATTTTAAAATGTGGTGATTCCAAAATAAGGTCTAAAATCGTCTAGGATGACTAGAAACGCCAAAAAATGGAAAAAAAAAAAAAGTTAGAATAATTTATAAATTTTCGAAATCATAATTATTTTGGAGTTGAGTCAATATAAATGGTATTCCATTTCAAAATCGGTTGAGTTTTGATGGAGATAATCAATATCAAGGCTTAAAATGTGGTGATTCCAAAATAAGGTACAAAATCGTCTAGGATGACTAGAAACGCCAAAAAATGGAAAAAACAAAAAAAGTTTGAAAAATTTATAAATTTTCGAAATCGTAATTATTTTGGAGTTAAGTCAAAATAAATGGTATTCCAATTCAAAATCGGTTGAGTTTTGATGGAGATAATCAATATCAAGGCTTAAAATGTGGTGATTCCAAAATAAGGTCTAAAATCGTCTAGGATGACTAGAAACACCAAAAATGGAAAAAAAAAAAAAAAAGATCGAAAAATGTAAAAATTTTAAAATGTGGTGATTCCAAAATAAGGTCTAAAATCGTCTAGGATGACTAGAAACGCCAAAAAATGGAAAAAACAAAAAAAGTTTGAAAAATTTATAAATTTTCGAAATCATAATTATTTTGGAGTTGAGTCAATATAAATGGTATTCCATTTCAAAATCGGTTGAGTTTTGATGGAGATAATCAATATCAAGGCTTAAAATGTGGTGATTCCAAAATAAGGTCTAAAATCGTCTAGGATGACTAGAAACGCCAAAAAATGGAAAATACAAAAAAAAGTTCGAAAAATGTAAAAATTTTAAAATGTGGTGATTCCAAAAAAAGGTCTAAAATCGTCTAGGATGACCAGAAACGCCAAAAATGGAAAATACAAAAAAAAAGATCGAATAATGTAAAAATTTTAAAATGTGGTGATTCCAAAATAAGGTCTAAAATCTTCTAGGATGACTAGAAACGCCAATAAATGGAAAAAACAAAAATAAGTTCGAAAAATTTATAAATTTTCGAAATCATAATTATTTTGGAGTTGAGTCAATATAAATGGTATTCCATTTCAAAATCGGTTGAGTTTTGATGGAGATAATCAAGATCAAGGCTTAAAATGTGGTGATTCCAAAATAAAGTCTAAAATCGTCTAGGATGACTAGAAACGCAAAAAAATGGAAAAAACAAAAAAAAGTTCGAAAAATGTAAAAATTTTAAAATGTGGTGATTCAAAAATAAGGTCTAAAATCGTCTAGGATGACTAGAAACGCCAAAAAATGGAAATAACAAAAAAAAGTTTGAAAAATTTATAAATTTTCGAAATCGTAATTATTTTGGAGTTAAGTCAAAATAAATGGTATTCCAATTCAAAATCGGTTGAGTTTTGATGGAGATAATCAATATCAAGGCTTAAAATGTGGTGATTCCAAAATAAGGTACAAAATCGTCTAGGATGACTAGAAACGCCAAAAATGGAAAAAAAACAAAAAAAAAGATCGAAAAATGTAAAAATTTTAAAATGTGGTGATTCCAAAAAAATCGTCTAGGATGACTAGAAACGCCAAAAAATGGAAAAAAAAAAGTTTGAAAAATTTATAAATTTTCGAAATCATAATTATTTTGAAGTTGAGTCAATATAAATGGTATTCCATTTCAAAATCGGTTGAGTTTTGATGGAGATAATCAATATCAAGGATTAAAATGTGGTGATTCCAAAATAAGGTACAAAATCGTCTAGGATGACTAGAAACGCCAAAAAATGGAAAAAAAAAAAAAAAGTTTGAAAAATTTATAAATTTTCGAAATCGTAATTATTTTGGAGTTAAGTCAAAATAAATGGTATTCCAATTCAAAATCGGTTGAGTTTTGATGGAGATAATCAATATCAAGGCTTAAAATGTGGTGATTCCAAAATAAGGTCTAAAATCGTCTAGGATGACTAGAAACGCCAAAAAATGGAAAAAAAAAAAAAGTTGAAAATTAAAATTTTCGAAAATAATATTTTGGATGATCAAAAAATGGTATCCATTTCAAAAGTGATTTTAGGAAATAACAAGATCGAAAAATGTAAAAATTTTAAAATGTGGTGATTCCAAAATAAGGTCTAAAATCGTCTAGGATGACTAGAAACGCCAAAAAATGGAAAAAACAAAAAAAGTTCGAAAAATTTATAAATTTTCGAAACAATATTTTGGAGTTGAGTCAAAATAAATGGTATTCAATTCAAAATCGGTTGAGTTTTGATGGAGATAATCAAATCAAGGCTTAAAATGTGGTGATTCCAAAATAAGGTCTAAAATCGTCTAGGATGACTAGAAACGCCAAAAAATGGAAAAAACAAAAAAAAGTTTGAAAAATTTATAAATTTTCGAAATCATAATTATTTTGGAGTTGAGTCAATATAAATGGTATTCCATTTGAAAATCGGTTGAGTTTTGATGGAGATAATCAATATCAAGGCTTAAAATGTGGTGATTCCAAAATAAGGTCTAAAATCGTCTAGGATGACTAGAAACGCCAAAAAATGGAAAAAACAAAAAAAAGTTCGAAAAATGTAAAAATTTTAAAATGTGGTGATTCCAAAAAAAGGTCTAAAATCGTCTAGGATGACCAGAAACGCCAAAAATGGAAAATACAAAAAAAAAGATCGAAAAATGTAAAAATTTTAAAATGTGGTGATTCCAAAATAAGGTCTAAAATCGTCTAGGATGACTAGAAACGCCAATAAATGGAAAAAACAAAAAAAAGTTCGAAAAATTTATAAATTTTCGAAATCATAATTATTTTGGAGTTGAGTCAATATAAATGGTATTCCATTTCAAAATCGGTTGAGTTTTGATGGAGATAATCAAGATCAAGGCTTAAAATGTGGTGATTCCAAAATAAAGTCTAAAATCGTCTAGGATGACTAGAAACGCCAAAAAATTGAAAAAACAAAAAAAAGTTCGAAAAATGTAAAAATTTTAAAATGTGGTGATTCCAAAATAAGGTCTAAAATCGTCTAGGATAACTAGAAACGCCAAAAAATGGAAAAAACAAAAAAAAGTTTGAAAAATTTATAAATTTTCGAAATCATAATTATTTTGGAGTTGAGTCAATATAAATGGTATTCCATTTCAAAATCGGTTGAGTTTTGATGGAGATAATCAAGATCAAGGCTTAAAATGTGGTGATTCCAAAATAAAGTCTAAAATCGTCTAGGATGACTAGAAACGCCAAAAAATTGAAAAAACAAAAAAAAGTTCGAAAAATGTAAAAATTTTAAAATGTGGTGATTCCAAAATAAGGTCTAAAATCGTCTAGGATGACCAGAAACGCCAAAAATGGAAAAACAAAAAAATGTTCGAAAAATGTAAAAATTTTAAAATGTGGTGATTCCAAAATTAGGTCTAACATCGTCTAGGATGACTAGAAACGCCAAAAAATGGAAAAACAAAAAAAAGTTCGAAAAATGTAAAAATTTTAAAATGTGGTGATTCCAAAATAAGGTCTAAAATCGTCTAGGATGACTAGAAACGCCAAAAAATGGAAAAAACAAAAAAAAGTTTGAAAAATTTATAAATTTTCGAAATCGTAATTATTTTGGAGTTAAGTCAAAATAAATGGTATTCCAATTCAAAATCGGTTGAATTTTGACGGAGATAATGAAGGTCAACCCCTAAAATGTATTGTATAAATGGTATTCCATTTCAAAATCGGTTGAGTTTTGATGGAGATAATCAAGATCAAGGCTTAAAATGTAGTGATTCCAAAATAAGGTCTTAAATCGTCTAGGATGAAAAAACAAAAAAAACTTCGAAAAATTTAAAAATTTTAAAATGTGGTGATTCCAAAATAAGGTCTAAAATCGTCTAGGATGACTAGAAACGCCAAAAAATGGAAAAAACAAAAAAAGTTTGAAAAATTTTTAAATTTTCGAAATCATAATTATTTTGGAGTTGAGTCAATATAAATGGTATTCCATTTCAAAATCGGTTGAGTTTTGATGGAGATAATCAATATCAAGGCTTAAAATGTGGTGATTCCAAAATAAGGTCTAAAATCGTCTAGGATGACTAGAAACGCCAAAAAATGGAAAAAACAAAAAAAAATTCGAAAAGTAAAAATTTTAAAATGTGGTGATTCCAAAATAAGGTCTAAAATCGTCTAGGATGACTAGAAACGCCAAAAAATGGAAAAAAACAAAAAAAGTTTGAAAAATTTATAAATTTTAGAAATCGTTATTATTGAGTTCGCAAAATAAGGTCTAAAATGTCTAATACAAAATCGGTTGAATTTTGACGGAAAAAATCGAAAAATTAAAAGCTTAAAATGTGGTGATTCCAAAATAAGGTCTAAAATCGTCTAGGATGACTAGAAACGCCAAAAAATGGAAAAAACAAAAAAAAGTTTGAAAAATTTATAAATTTTCGAAATCGTAATTATTTTGGAGTTGAGTCAAAATAAATGGTATTCCAATTCAAAATCGGTTGAATTTTTGACGGAGATAATCAAGATAAGGCTTAAAATGTGGTGATTCCAAAATAAGGTCTAAAATCGTCTAGGATGACTAGAAACGCCAAAAAATGGAAAAAACAAAAAAAGTTCGAAAAATTTAAAAATTTTAAAATGTGGTGATTCCAAAATAAGGTCTAAAATCGTCTAGATGACTAGAAACGCCAAAAAAAAGAAAAAACAAAAAAAGCTTAAAAATGTGGGATAAAAATTTTCAAAATCGTTAAGATTTTGACTAGAACGCCAAAAAATGGAAAAAAACAAAATCGTTGAAAAATGTAAAAATGTGGTGATATTCCAAAATAAGGTCTAAAATCGTCTAGGATGACTAGAAACGCCAAAAAATGGAAAAAACAAAAAAAAGTTCGAAAAATGTAAAAATTTTAAAATGTGGTGATTCCAAAATAAGGTCTAAAATCGTCTAGGATGACTAGAAACGCCAAAAAATGGAAAAAACAAAAAAAAGTTCGAAAAATGTAAAAATTTTAAAATGTGGTGATTCCAAAATAAGGTCTAAAATCGTCTAGGATGACTAGAAACGCCAAAAAATGGAAAAAACAAAAAAAAATAAAAATTTATTCGAAATCATAATTATTTTGGAGTTGAGTCAAAAAGGTATTCCATTTCAAAAACAGTTGAGTTTCGATGGAGAAAATCAAGATCAAGGCTTAAAATGTGGTGATTCCAAAATAAGGTCTAAAATCGTCTAGGATGACTAGAAACGCCAAAAAATGGAAAAAAAAAAAAAAATCGAAAAATTTAAAAATTTTAAAATGATTTTGATTCCAAAATAAGGTCTAAAATCGTCTAGATACCAGAAACGCCAAAAATGAAAATAAAATGGACCAAAATAAGGTCTAAAATCGTCTAGGATGACAAAAAAAATGGAAAAAAAAAAAAAGTTTGAAAAATAATTTTCGATAAATCATAAATTATTTTTGGAGTTGAGTCAATATAAATGGTATTCCATTTCAAAATCGGTTGAGTTTTGATGGAGATAATCAAGATCAAGGCTTAAAATGTGGTGATTCCAAAATAAGGTCCAAAATCGTCTAGGATGACTAGAAACGCCAAAAAATGGAAAAAACAAAAAAAGTTCGAAAAATGTAAAAATTTTAAAATGTGGTGATTCCAAAATAAGGTCTAAAATCGTCTAGGATGACTAGAAACGCCAAAAAATGGAAAAAACAAAAAAAAGTTTGAAAAATTTATAAATTTTCGAAATCGTTATTATTTTGGAGTTGAGTCAATATAAATGGTATTCCATTTCAAAATCGGTTGAGTTTTGACGGAGAAAAGGTCAAAAAATGGAAAAATTCCAAAATAAAGTCTAAAAACGTCTAGGATGACCAGAAACGCCAAAAAATGGAAAATACAAAAAAAGATCGAAAAATTTATAAATTTTCGAAATCATAATTATTCTGGGTTGAGTCAATATAAATGGTATTCCATTTCAAAATCGGTTGAGTTTTGATGGAGATAATCAATATCAAGGCTTAAAATGTGGTGATTCCAAAATAAGGTACAAAATCGTCTAGGATGACTAGAAACGCCACAAAATGGAAAAAACAAAAAAAAGTTTGAAAAATTTATAAATTTTCGAAATCGTTATTATTTTGGAGTTAAGTCAATATAAATGGTATTCCATTTCAAAATCGGTTGAGTTTTGATGGAGATAATCAATATCAAGGCTTAAAATGTGGTGATTCCAAAATAAGGTACAAAATCGTCTAGGATGACTAGAAACGCCACAAAATGGAAAAAACAAAAAAAAGTTTGAAAAATTTATAAATTTTCGAAATCGTTATTATTTTGGAGTTAAGTCAAAATAAATGGTATTCCAATTCAAACTCGGTTGAATTTTGACGGAGATAATCAAGATCAAGGCTTAAAATGTGGTGATTCCAAAATAAGGTCTAAAATCGTCTAGGATGACTAGAAACGCCAAAAAATGGAAAAAACAAAAAAAACTTCGAAAAATTTAAAAATTTTAAAATGTGGTGATTCCAAAATAAGGTCTAAAATCGTATAGGATGACTAGAAACGCCAAAAAATGGAAAAAACAAAAAAAACTTCGAAAAATTTAAAAATTTTAAAATGTGGTGATTCCAAAATAAGGTCTAAAATCGTATAGGATGACTAGAAACGCCAAAAAATGGAAAAAACAAAAAAAAAGATCGAAAAATGTAAAAATTTTAAAATGTGGTGATTCCCAAATATGGTCTAAAATCGTCTAGGATAACTAGAAACGCCAAAAAATGGAAAAAACAAAAAAAAGTTTGAAAAATTTATAAAATTTCGAAATCATAATTATTTTGGAGTTGAGTCAATATAAATGGTATTCCATTTCAAAATCGGTTGAGTTTTGATGGAGATAATCAAGATCAAGGCTTAAAATGTGGTGATTCCAAAATAAGGTCTAAAATCGTCTAGGATGACTAGAAACGCCAAAAAATGGAAAAAACAAAAAATTCGAAAAATGTAAAAATTTTTAAAATGTGGTGATTCCAAAATAAGGTCTAAAATCGTCTAGGATGACTAGAAACGCCAAAAAAATGGA
>JAECWX010000370.1:0-15045 GCA_018151165.1 Drosophila arawakana | reverse complement strand
GATTCTAGTCATCCTAGACGATTTTGAGGTATATTTTGAAATCATACATTTTTAAAATTTTACATTTTTCAGACTTTTTTTCTCGTTTTTTCCATTTTTGGCGTTTCTCAAGTGCGTCCTAGACGATTTTTGAACCTTATTTTTGGAATCACCTCATTTTAAGCCTTGATTCCTTATTTTGAGTTCATCATACGACAAAACTGAAAGCCGATTTTGAAATGGGGCCACGCATTTATATTGTCAACTCCAAATAAGTTATGATTTCGAAAAGTTTATAAATTTTTCAAACTTTTTCTCGTTTTTCCATTTTTTTGGCGTTTCTAGTCAGCTCACAGACGATTTACTAGACCTTATTTTGGGTCATTACATTTTAAAATTTTTAAATTTTTGATATTTTGTTTTTCCATTTTTTTTCCATTCTAGTCATCCCTGAGCGATTTTAGACCTTATTTTGGAATCACCACATTTTAAAATTTTTACATTTTTCGATCTTTTGTATTTTTTTCCATTTTTTGGCGTTTCTAGTCATCCTAGACGAGATTTTAGACCTTATTTTGGAATCCCCACATTTTAAAATTTTTACATTTTTCGAACTTTTTTTTGTTTTTTCCATTTTTTAGGATTCAATCCTGAACGATTTTAGACCTTATTTTGGAATCACTTTGAATTTTTAACCTATATTATTATCCATAAAAAACATTTAAATGGAATACTCAAAAATTTATAAATTTTTTAATTTTTTTTTTTGTTTTGTTCCATTTTGGTGATTTCTAGTCATAAACTAAACGATTTTAGACCTTATTTTGGAATCACCACATTTTAAAACTTGACATATTTCGAACTTTTTGTGTTTTTTCCATTTTTGGCGATTCTAGTCATCCCAGACAATTTTAGACCTTATTTTGGAATCACCACATTTTAAAATTTATACATTTTTCGAAATTTTTTTTTGTATTTTCCATTTTTGGCGTTTTTAAGTCATCTAAGACGATTTTAGACTTTATTTTGGAGATCACAACATTTTAAACGGGAACCCAAAAAAGCCAATTTTGACATGGAATCATTTCGTTTTTTTATAAATTTTCAAGCTTTGTTTTTTTTTTATTTTTGGCGTTTCTAGTCATCCTAGACGATTTTAGACCTTATTTTGGAATCACCACATTTTAAAATTTTTACATTTTTCGAACTTTTTTTTTTGTTTTCCATTTTTTGGCGTTTCTAGTCATCCTGGACTGATTTGAGACCTTATTTTGGAATCACCACATTTTAAAATTTTTACATTTTTCGATCTTTTTTGTTTTTTCCATTTCTGGCGTTTCTAGTCATCCTAGACGATTTTAGACCTTATTTTGGAATCACCACATTTTAAAATTTTTACATTTTTCGAACTTTTTTTTTGTTTTTTCCATTTTTGGCGTTTCTAGTCATCCTAGACGATTTTAGACCTTATTTTGGAATCACCACATTTTAAAATTTTTACATTTTCCGAACTTTTTTTTTTTTTTTTCCATTTTTTGGCGTTTCTAGTCATCCTAGACGATTTTAGACCTTATTTTGGAATCACCACATTTTAAAATTTTTTACATTTTTCGAACTTTTTTTGTTTGTTTTCCATTTTTTGGCGTTTCTAGTCATCCTAGACGATTTTTAGACCTTATTTTGGAATCACCACATTTTAAACTTTTTATTTTTCGACTTTTTTTTTTTTTTTTCCATTTTTTGGCGTTTCTAGTCATCCTAGACGATTTTAGACCTTATTTTGGAATCACCACATTTTAAAATTTTTACATTTTTCGAACTTTTTTGTTTTTTCCATTTTTGGCGTTTCTAGTCATCCTAGACGATTTTAGACCTTATTTTGGAATCACCACATTTTAAAATTTTTAATTTTTCGATCTTTTTTGTGTTTTTTCCATTTTTTGGCGTTTCTAGTCATCCTAGACGATTTTAGACCTTATTTTGGAATCACCACATTTTAAGATTTTTACATTATCAACTTTTTTTTTTTTTTCCATTTTTTGGCGTTTCTAGTCATCCTAGACGATTTTAGACCTTATTTTGGAATCACCACATTTAAAAATTTTTACATTGTTTACTTTTTTGTTTTTTTTTCATTTTGGCGTTTCTAGTCATCCTAGACGATTTTAGACCTTATTTTGGAATCACCACATTTTAAAATTTTTAAATTTTTCGAACTTTTTTTTGTTTTTTCCATTTTTGGCGTTTCTAGTCATCCTAGACGATTTTAGACCTTATTTTGGAATCACCACATTTTAAAAATTTTTACATTTTTCGAACTTTTTTTTTGTTTTTTCCATTTTTTGGCGTTTCTAGTCATCCTAGACGATTTTAGACCTTATTTTGGAATCACCACATTTTAAAATTTTTACATTTTTCGAACTTTTTTTTTTTTTTCCATTTTTTGGCGTTTCTAGTCATCCTAGACGATTTTAGACCTTATTTTGGAATCACCACATTTTAAAATTTTTACATTTTTCGAACTTTTTTTGTTTTTTCCATTTTTTGGCGTTTCTAGTCATCCTAGACGATTTTAGACCTTATTTTGGAATCACCACATTTTAAACCTTGATATTTTTTGATTTTTTTTGTTTTTTCCATTTTTTGGCGTTTCTAGTCATCCTAGACGATTTTAGACCTTATTTTGGAATCACCACATTTTAAAATTTTTACATTTTTCGAACTTTTTTTTGTTTTTTTCCATTTTTTGGCGTTTCTAGTCATCCTAGACGATTTTAGACCTTATTTTGGAATCACCACATTTTAAAATTTTTACATTTTTCGAACTTTTTTGTTTTTTTTCCATTTTTTGGCGTTTCTAGTCATCCTAGACGATTTTAGACCTTATTTTGGAATCACCACATTTTAAAATTTTTTTTTTTTTTTTTTTTTGGCGTTTAGTATCCTTTTTTTTTTAAACCTTGATATTTTTTTTTTTTCCATTTTTTGGCGTTTCTAGTCATCCTAGACGATTTTAGACCTTATTTTGGAATCACCACATTTTAAAATTTTTAAACCTTGATTTTTTTTTTTGTTTTTTCCATTTTTTGGCGTTTCTAGTCATCCTAGACGATTTTAGACCTTATTTTGGAATCACCACATTTTAAGCCTTGATATTGTTTATTTTGTTTTTTTTTTTAATTTTTTGGCGTTTCTAGTCATCCTAGACGATTTTAGACCTTATTTTGGAATCACCACATTTTAAAATTTTTACATTTTTCGATCTTTTTTTTTTGTTTTTTCCATTTTTGGCGTTTCTAGTCATCCTAGACGATTTTAGACCTTATTTTGGAATCACCACATTTTAAGCTTTTTATATTTTTCGACTTTTTTTGTTTTTTCATTTTTTTGGCGTTTCTAGTCATCCTAGACGATTTTAGACCTTATTTTGGAATCACCACATTTTAAAATTTTTACATTTTCGAACTTTTTTTTGTTTTTCCATTTTTTGGCGTTTCTAGTCATCCTAGACGATTTTAGACCTTATTTTGGAATCACCACATTTTAAAATTTTTACATTTTTCGAACTTTTTTTGTTTTTTCCATTTTTTGGCGTTTCTAGTCATCCTAGACGATTTTAGACCTTATTTTGGAATCACCACATTTTAAAAATTTTTACATTTTTCGAACTTTTTTTTTTTTTTCCATTTTTTGGCGTTTCTAGTCATCCTAGACGATTTTAGACCTTATTTTGGAATCACCACATTTTAAAATTTTTACATTTTTCGATCTTTTTTGGTTTTTTCCATTTTTTGGCGTTTCTAGTCATCCTAGACGATTTTAGACCTTATTTTGGAATCACCACATTTTAAAATTTTACATTTTTCGAACTTTTTTTTTTTTTTCCATTTTTTGGCGTTTCTAGTCATCCTAGACGATTTTAGACCTTATTTTGGAATCACCACATTTTAAAATTTTTACATTTTTCGATCTTTTTTTTTTTTTTTCCATTTTTTGGCGTTTCTAGTCATCCTAGACGATTTTAGACCTTATTTTGGAATCACCACATTTTAAAATTTTTACATTTTTCGAACTTTTTTTTGTTTTTTCCATTTTTTGGCGTTTCTAGTCATCCTAGACGATTTTAGACCTTATTTTGGAATCACCACATTTTAAGCCTTTATATTTTTTTTTTTTGTTTTTTTCCATTTTTTGGCGATTCCTAGTCATCCTAGACGATTTTAGACCTTATTTTGGAATCACCACATTTTAAAATTTTTACATTTTTCGATCTTTTTTTTGTTTTTTCCATTTTTTGGCGTTTCTAGTCATCCTAGACGATTTTAGACCTTATTTTGGAATCACCACATTTTAAACCTTGATATTGTTTTTTTTTTTTGTTTTTCCATTTTTTGGCGTTTCTAGTCATCCTAGACGATTTTAGACCTTATTTTGGAATCACCACATTTAAAATTTTAAGCCTTGATATTGTTTTTTTTCCATTTTTTGGCGTTTCTAGTCATCCTAGACGATTTTAAACCTTATTTTGGAATCACCACATTTTAAGCCTTGATATTGTTTTTTTTTGTTTTTTTTTTCATTTTTTGGCGTTTCTAGTCATCCTAGACGATTTTAGACCTTATTTTGGAATCACCACATTTTAAAATTTTTACATTTTTCGAACTTTTTTTGTTTTTTCCATTTTTTGGCGTTTCTAGTCATCCTAGACGATTTTAGACCTTATTTTGGAATCACCACATTTTAAAATTTTTACATTTTTCGAACTTTTTTTTGTTTTTTCCATTTTTTGGCGTTTCTAGTCATCCTAGACGATTTTAGACCTTATTTTGGAATCACCACATTTTAAAAATTTTTACATTTTTCGAACTTTTTTGTTTTTTTTTTCCATTTTTTGGCGTTTCTAGTCATCCTAGACGATTTTAGACCTTATTTTGGAATCACCACATTTTAAAATTTTTACATTTTTCGAACTTTTTTTTTGGTTTTTCCATTTTTTGGCGTTTCTAGTCATCCTAGACGATTTTAGACCTTATTTTGGAATCACCACATTTTAAAATTTTTACATTTTTGATACTTTTTTTTTTTTTTCCATTTTTTGGCGTTTCTAGTCATCCTAGACGATTTTAGACCTTATTTTGGAATCACCACATTTTAAAAATTTTTACATTTTTCGAACTTTTTTTTTTTTTTTTCCATTTTTTGGCGTTTCTAGTCATCCTAGACGATTTTAGACCTTATTTTGGAATCACCACATTTTAAAATTTTTACATTTTTCGATCTTTTTTTGTTTTTTCCATTTTTTGGCGTTTCTAGTCATCCTAGACGATTTTAGACCTTATTTTGGAATCACCACATTTTAAAATTTTTACATTTTTCGAACTTTTTTTTGTTTTTTCCATTTTTTGGCGTTTCTAGTCATCCTAGACGATTTTAGACCTTATTTTGGAATCACCACATTTTAAAATTTTTACATTTTTCGAACTTTTTTTTGTTTTTTCCATTTTTTGGCGTTTCTAGTCATCCTAGACGATTTTAGACCTTATTTTGGAATCACCACATTTTAAAATTTTTACATTTTTCGAACTTTTTTTTGTTTTTTCCATTTTTTGGCGTTTCTAGTCATCCTAGACGATTTTAGACCTTATTTTGGAATCACCACATTTTAAAATTTTTACATTTTTCGAACTTTTTTTTTTTTTTTTCCATTTTTTGGCGTTTCTAGTCATCCTAGACGATTTTAGACCTTATTTTGGAATCACCACATTTTAAAATTTTACATTTTTCGAACTTTTTTTGTTTTTTCCATTTTTTGGCGTTTCTAGTCATCCTAGACGATTTTAGACCTTATTTTGGAATCACCACATTTTAAAATTTTTACATTTTTCGAACTTTTTTTTGTTTTTTTCCATTTTTTGGCGTTTCTAGTCATCCTAGACGATTTTAGACCTTATTTTGGAATCACCACATTTTAAAATTTTTACATTTTTCGAACTTTTTTTTGTGTTTTCCATTTTTTGGCGTTTCTAGTCATCCTAGACGATTTTAGACCTTATTTTGGAATCACCACATTTTAAAATTTTTACATTTTTCGAACTTTTTTGTTTTTTCCATTTTTGGCGTTTCTAGTCATCCTAGACGATTTTAGACCTTATTTTGGAATCACCACATTTTAAAATTTTTACATTTTTCGAACTTTTTTTTTTTTTTTCCATTTTTGGCGTTTCTAGTCATCCTAGACGATTTTAGACCTTATTTTGGAATCACCACATTTTAAAATTTTTTACATTTTTCGAACTTTTTTGTTTTGGTTCATTTTTTGGCGTTTCTAGTCATCCTAGACGATTTTAGACCTTATTTTGGAATCACCACATTTTTAAACCTTATTTTTAACTTTTTTTTGTTTTTTCCATTTTTGGCGTTTCTAGTCATCCTAGACGATTTTAGACCTTATTTTGGAATCACCACATTTTAAAATTTTTACATTTTCGAACTTTTTTTTGTTTTTTCCATTTTTTTGGCGTTTCTAGTCATCCTAGACGATTTTAGACCTTATTTTGGAATCACCACATTTTAAGCCTTGATATTGTTTTTTTTTTTTTTTTTTCATTTTTTGGCGTTTCTAGTCATCCTAGACGATTTTAGACCTTATTTTGGAATCACCACATTTTAAAATTTTAAAATATTTTCGAACTTTTTTTGTTTGTTTTCCATTTTTTGGCGTTTCTAGTCATCCTAGACGATTTTAGACCTTATTTTGGAATCACCACATTTTAAAATTTTTACATTTTTTCGAACTTTTTTTTTGTTTTTTCCATTTTTGGCGTTTCTAGTCATCCTAGACGATTTTAGACCTTATTTTGGAATCACCACATTTTAAAATTTTTACATTTTTCGAACTTTTTTTTGTTTTTTCCATTTTTGGCGTTTCTAGTCATCCTAGACGATTTTAGACCTTATTTTGGAATCACCACATTTTAAAATTTTTACATTTTTCAAACTTTTTTTTGTTGTTTTTCCATTTTTTGGCGTTTCTAGTCATCCTAGACGATTTTAGACCTTATTTTGGAATCACCACATTTTAAATTTTTACATTTTTCGATCTTTTTTTGGTATTTTCCATTTTTTGGCGTTTCTAGTCATCCTAGACGATTTTAGACCTTATTTTGGAATCACCACATTTTAAAATTTTTACATTTTTCGAACTTTTTTTTTTTTTTTCCATTTTTTGGCGTTTCTAGTCATCCTAGACGATTTTAGACCTTATTTTGGAATCACCACATTTTAAAAATTTTTTACATTTTTCGACTTTTTTTGTTTTTTCCATTTTTTGGGCCGTTTCTAGTCATCCTAGACGATTTTAGACCTTATTTTGGAATCACCACATTTTAAAATTTTTACATTTTTCGAACTTGTTTTTTTTTTTTGTATTTTCCATTTTTGGCGTTTCTAGTCATCCTAGACGATTTTAGACCTTATTTTGGAATCACCACATTTTAAAATTTTTACATTTTTCGAACTTTTTTTTTTTCCATTTTTTGGCGTTTCTAGTCATCCTAGACGATTTTAGACCTTATTTTGGAATCACCACATTTTAAAATTTTTACATTTTTTCGAACTTTTTTGTTTGTTTCCATTTTTTGGCGTTTCTAGTCATCCTAGACGATTTTAGACCTTATTTTGGAATCACCACATTTTAAAATTTTTACATTTTTCGAACTTTTTTTTGTTTTTTTCCATTTTTTGGCGTTTCTAGTCATCCTAGACGATTTTAGACCTTATTTTGGAATCACCACATTTTAAAATTTTTACATTTTTTTTTTTTTTTGTTTTTTCCATTTTTTTGGCGTTTCTAGTCATCCTAGACGATTTTAGACCTTATTTTGGAATCACCACATTTTAAAATTTTTACATTTTTCGATCTTTTTTTATTTTTTTTCCATTTTTGGCGTTTCTAGTCATCCTAGACGATTTTAGACCTTATTTTGGAATCACCACATTTTAAAAATTTTTACATTTTTCGAACTTTTTTTGGTTTTTCCATTTTTGGCGTTTCTAGGTCATCCTAGACGATTTTAGACCTTATTTTGGAATCACCACATTTTAAAATTTTTACATTTTTCGAACTTTTTTTTGTTTTTTCCATTTTTTGGCGTTTCTAGTCATCCTAGACGATTTTAGACCTTATTTTGGAATCACCACATTTTAAGCCTTTTTGATTATTTTTTTTTTTGTTTTTTCCATTTTTTGGCGTTTCTAGTCATCCTAGACGATTTTAGACCTTATTTTGGAATCACCACATTTTAAAATTTTTACATTTTTCGAACTTTTTTGTTTTTTTTCCATTTTTTGGCGTTTCTAGTCATCCTAGACGATTTTAGACCTTATTTTGGAATCACCACATTTTAAATCTTTTACATTTTCGAACTTTTTTTGTTTTTTCCATTTTTTTTGGCGTTTCTAGTCATCCTAGACGATTTTAGACCTTATTTTGGAATCACCACATTTTAAAATTTTTACATTTTTCGATCTTTTTTTGTTTTTTTCCATTTTTTGGCGTTTCTAGTCATCCTAGACGATTTTAGACCTTATTTTGGAATCACCACATTTTAAAATTTTTACATTTTTCGATTACTTTTGTTTCATTTTTTTTTTTTTTTTTTTTCCATTTTTTGGCGTTTCTAGTCATCCTAGACGATTTTAGACCTTATTTTGGAATCACCACATTTTAAAATTTGATATTGTTTTTTTTTTTTTTTTTTCCATTTTTTGGCGTTTCTAGTCATCCTAGACGATTTTAGACCTTATTTTGGAATCACCACATTTTAAAATTTTTACATTTTTCGATCTTTTTTTGTATTTTCCATTTTTGGCGTTTCTAGTCATCCTAGACGATTTTAGACCTTATTTTGGAATCACCACATTTTAAAATTTTTACATTTTTCGAACTTTTTTTTGTTTTTTCATTTTTTGGCGTTTCTAGTCATCCTAGACGATTTTAGACCTTATTTTGGAATCACCACATTTTAAATTTATATTTTTCTTTTTTTTGTTTTTCCATTTTTTGGCGTTTCTAGTCATCCTAGACGATTTTAGACCTTATTTTGGAATCACCACATTTTAAAATTTTACATTTTTCGAACTTTTTTTTTTTTTTTCCATTTTTTGGCGTTTCTAGTCATCCTAGACGATTTTAGACCTTATTTTGGAATCACCACATTTTAAAATTTTTACATTTTTCGACTTTTTTTTTTTTTTCCATTTTTTGGCGTTTCTAGTCATCCTAGACGATTTTAGACCTTATTTTGGAATCACCACATTTTAAAATTTTTACATTTTTCGATTTTTTTTTTTTTTTCCATTTTTTGGCGTTTCTAGTCATCCTAGACGATTTTAGACCTTATTTTGGAATCACCACATTTTAAAATTTTTACATTTTTCGAACTTTTTTTTTTTTTTTTCCATTTTTTGGCGTTTCTAGTCATCCTAGACGATTTTAGACCTTATTTTGGAATCACCACATTTTAAAATTTTTACATTTTTCGATTTTTTTTTGTTTTTTCCATTTTTTGGCGTTTCTAGTCATCCTAGACGATTTTAGACCTTATTTTGGAATCACCACATTTTAAGCCTTGATATTGATTATCTCCATCAAAACTCAACCGATTTTGAAATGGAATAATACCATTTATATTGACTCAACTCAAAATAATTATGATTTCGAAAATTTATAAATTTTTCAAACTTTTTTTGGTTTTTTCCATTTTTTTGGCGTTTCTAGTCATCCTAGACGATTTTAGACCTTATTTTGGAATCACCACATTTTAAAATTTTTACATTTTTCTGATCTTTTTTTTTTTCCATTTTTTGGCGTTTTTCATTTTGTCACCTATAGTCACTAGACGATTTTAGACCTTATTTTGGAATCACCACATTTTAAAATTTTTACATTTTTCGAACTTTTTTTTTTTTTTTTTCCATTTTTTGGCGTTTCTAGTCATCCTAGACGATTTTAGACCTTATTTTGGAATCACCACATTTTAAAATTTTTACATTTTTCGAACTTTTTTTTTTTTTCCATTTTTTGGCGTTTCTAGTCATCCTAGACGATTTTAGACCTTATTTTGGAATCACCACATTTTAAAAAATTTTTTTTTACATTTTTCGAACTTTTTTTTTTTTTTTTCCATTTTTTGGCGTTTCTAGTCATCCTAGACGATTTTAGACCTTATTTTGGAATCACCACATTTTAAAATTTTTTGATTTTTCGAACTTTTTTTTCCCATTTTTTGGCGTTTCTAGTCATCCTAGACGATTTTAGACCTTATTTTGGAATCACCACATTTTAAAAATTTTTCGAACTTTTTTTGTTTTTTCCATTTTTTGGCGTTTCTAGTCATCCTAGACGATTTTAGACCTTATTTTGGAATCACCACATTTTAAAATTTTTACATTTTTCGATTTTTTTTTGTTTTTTCCATTTTTGGCGTTTCTAGTCATCCTAGACGATTTTAGACCTTATTTTTGGAATCACCATTTTAAAATTTTTACATTTTTCGATCTTTTTTTATTTTTTTTTTTCCATTTTTTGGCGTTTCTAGGTCATCCTAAGACGATTTTAGACCTTATTTTGGAATCACCACATTTTAAAATTTTTACATTTTTCGGATCTTTTTTTTGTTTTTTCCATTTTTGGCGTTTCTAGTCATCCTAGACGATTTTTTAGACCTTATTTTGGAATCACCACATTTTAAGCACTTGTTATTTTTTTTATTATCTCCATTTATGAAACGACACTAGACATTTTAAAATGACCATTTCGAAAATTTATAAATTTTTCAAACTTTTTTTTTTGTTTTTTCCATTTTTTGCGGTTCCTAGTCATCCTAGACGATTTTAGACCTTATTTTGGAATCACCACATTTTAAAATTTTTTACATTTTTCGATCTTTTTGTTTTTCCATCTATTTTTAGGCCTTATTTTGGATTATCACCACGATTTTAACCTTAGACCTTGTTTTTCCTGGAACTTAACGACAAATGGAATACCATTTAATATTGACTCAACTCAAAATAATTATGATTTCAAAAGTGTTAAATTTTTCAAACTTTTTTGTTTTTTACATTTTTTATCGTTTCTAGTCATCCTAGACGATTTTAGACCTTATTTTGGAATCACCACATTTTAAAATTTTTAGCATTTTTCGAACTCTTTTTTTTTTTTTTCCATTTTTGGCGTTTCTAGTCATCCTAGAAAGATTTAGACCTTATTTTGGAATCTACCACATTTTAAAATTTGATCGTTTTTGGTCTTTTTTTTTTTTTTTTTCCATTTTTGGCGTTTCTAGTCATCCTAGACGATTTTTAGACCTTATTTTGGAATCACCACATTTTAAAAATTTTTACAATTTTTCGAACTTTTTTTTGTTTTTTCAATTTTTGGCGTTTCTAGTCATCCTAGACGATTTTAGACCTTATTTTGGAATCACCACATTTTAAAATTTTTACATTTTTCGAACTTTTTTTGTTTTTTCCATTTTTGGCGTTTCTAGTACATCCCAGACCATTTTAGACCTTATTTTGGAATCACCACATTTTAAGAAGTCTTACATATTGGCTTTTTTTGTTTTTTCCATTTTTTGGCATTTCTAGTCATCCTAGACGATTTGGGACCTTATTTTGGAATCACCACATTTTAAGCCTTGCACATTTTGATTATCTCCTTCAAAATCCCCTGATTTTGAAATGGAATACCATTTATAGACCATATTTTGGAATCACCACAAAAAAAGATTTTAGAAATTTAGCAAGTTTTCAAAACTTTTTTTTTTTGTTTTTCCATTTTTTGGCGTTTCTGGTCATCCTGGGCGATTTTAGACCCTAGGTTCGGAATCACCAAATTTTAAAATTTTCGAACATTTTTTGATCTTTTTGCATTTTTGTTTAGCGTTTCTAGTCATCCTAGACGATTTTAGACTTTTATTCTAGGGGATCACACATTTTAAAAAAAATTTTACACTATTTTCAGACTTTTTTTGGTTTTTTCCATTTTTTTTTTTTTGGCGTTTCTAGTCATCCTAGACGATTTTAGACCTTATTTTGGAATCACTGCACATTTAAAATTTTTACATTTTCGATCTTTTTTGTTTTTTGGATTTTGGCCGTTTCTGAGTTTCTGGTCTCATTCTAGACGGATTTTTGACCTTATTTGGTGAATAATCACCATTTTTAAAATTTTTACATTTTTCGAACTTTTTTTGTGTTTTCTCCATTTTGTGGCGTTTCTAGTCATCCTAGACGATTTTTAGACCTTATTTTAGGAATCACCATTTTTCAAAATTTTTACATTTTTCAGAACTTTTTTGGTTTTCCAATTTTTTTGACGTTTTGGTCTCGTTCTAGACGATTTCAATGACCATATTTTGGAACCACTGCATTTAAACCAATTTTTACATTTTTCAAAATTTTTTTTGTTTTTCCATTTTTTGAATTTCTAGTCATCCTAGACGATTTTAGACGATATTTTTGGAATCACCACATTTTAAGCCTTGATATTGTTTACATTTTCGAACTTTTTTTTTTTTTTTTTTTTTTTTTGTGTTTTCCCATTTTTGGAGTTCCTAGTCATCTGAACGATTTTAGACGATGTTGTGAAAGGACATCCTGAGCGATTGACTAATTGTTGGAACCCCATTTAACCTGTTGATCCATTGTTTTTGGCGTTTTCTAGTCATCCTAGACGTTTTAGACCTTGTTTTGGAATCACCACATTTTAAAATTTTTACATTTTCGATTTTTGTCTCTTATTGTTTTTCCATTTTTGGCGTTTTTCCTAGTCATCCTAGACGATTTTCAGACCATATTTTGGAATCATTCCACATTTATAGCATGATGTCGTTATCTCCACCAAACTCAACTAGATTTTTAAATGGAATATAATTTATATTTCAGCTCAAAATAATTATGATTTCGAAAATTTTTACATTTTCCAAACTTTTTCTGTTTTTCCATTTTTACTGCGTTTGTAGTCATCCTAAACGATGGGTTAAGACGTTATTTTGGAATCACCACATTTTAAGCTTTGTATATTGACTTTTTTTTGTTTTTTCCATTTTGGGGTGGTTTCCTAGTCATCTAGACCAGGTGCAGACCTTATTTTGGAGTCACCACATTTTAAAATTTTTACATTTTGCCTTTGAACTTTGTTTTTCCATTTTTTGGCGTTTCCTAGTCATCCTAGACGATTTTAGACCTTATTTTGGAATCACCACATTTTAAAACCTTGTTGATTATCTCCATCTCAAAACTTAACGATTTTTGAGTGATTTTCCATTTTTTTATATTTTGACTCAACTCAAAATTAATTATGATTTCGAAATTTATAAAGTTTTTCAAACTTTTTATTTCCATTTTCCATTTTTGGCGTTTGTTCGGTCATCTTAGACGATTTTAATGAACCTGCATTTTGGAATCACCATGATTTTCAGACAGTCTTGCATTATCTCGCAAAACTTTTTTGTTTTCCCCATTTTGAGGCGTTCTCTAGGCAGTCCCTGAGACGATTTTAGACCTTGTGCTGGGAATCACCACATTTGAAGCCTGATGTTGTTACCTCTCCGGGTCAAAACTTTTTTTGCGTTTTCCTTTTTGTGGCGTTTCTAGGCATCCTATACGATTTTTAGACCTTATTTTTTGGTAATCACCATAAAATTTTCAGCCTGTTTTTGATATTGTCCATTGTTGGCGTTTCCAGTCAAACCTGGACGATTTTGACATATAGGAATCCACCATTTTAAATTGACTCACTCCAAAATAATTATGATTTCCAAGAATTTTTTAAATTTTTTCAAACTTTTTTTTTTTTTTTTGGCGGTTTCTAGGCATCCTAGACGATTTTAGACCTTATTTTGGAATCACCACATTTTAAAAATTTTTACGTTTATCGAACTTTTTTGTTTTTTCCATTTTTGGCGTTTTCTAGTCATTCTAGACGATTTTAGACCTTATTTTGGAATCATCACATTTTAAGCCTTGATCTTGATTATCACCGTCAAAACTCAACCGATTTTGAAATGGAATACCATTTATATTGACTCTACCAAAATAATTATGATTTCGAAATTTTATAAATTTTTCGAACATTTTTTGTTTTTTTCCATTTTTTGGCGTTTCTAGTCATCCTAGACGATTTTAGACCTTATTTTGGAATCACCACATTTTAAAATTTTTACATTTTTCGAACTTTTTTTTTTGTTTTCCATTTTTGGCGTTTCTAGTCATCCTAGACGATTTTAGACCTTATTTTGGAATCACCACATTTTAAAGATTTCACAGCCTTGATTTTTTTTTTTTTTTTTTTCATTTTTGGCGTTTCTAGTCATCCTAGACGATTTTAGACCTTATTTTTTGTAATCACCACATTTTAAGCCTTGATATTGTTTATCTCCATCAAAACTCAACCGATTTTGAAATGGAATACCATTTATATTGACTCAACTCCAAAATAATTATGATTTCGAAAATTTATAAATTTTTCAAACTTTTTTTGTTTATTCCATTTTTTGGCGTTTCTAGTCATTTTAGACGATTTTAGACCTTATTTTGGAATCACCGCATTTTAAAATTTTTACTTTTTTCGATCTTTTTTTTTTTTTTTTTTTTTTTATTTTTGGCGTTTCTAGTCATCCTAGACGATTTTAGACCTTATTGTGGAATCACCACATTTTTAACTTTTGATATTGATTTTTTTTTTTTTTTCCATTTTTTGGCGTTTCTAGTCATCTTAGACGATTTTAGACCTTATTTTGGAATCACCACATTTTAAGCCTTGATCTTGATTATCTCCGTCAAAACTTTTTTTTTGTTTTTTCCATTTTGTGGCGTTTCTAGGCATCCTATTCGATTTTAGACCTTATTTTGGAATCACCACATTTTAAGCCTTGATCTTGATTATCTCCGTCAAAACTTTTTTTTTGTTTTTTCCATTTTGTGGCGTTTCTAGGCATCCTATTCGATTTTAGACCTTATTTTTTGTAATCACCACATTTTAAGCCTTGATATTGTTTATCT